>CM048745.1:266859746-267284746 GCA_026315105.1 Locusta migratoria | reverse complement strand
GTTGTGGTAATATTATTTACAAACTTGTCATCTGCAAACATAATAAACAGTTTAAAGTTTTTTACTTTCTAATTTTCGGTTCGAGAAAATGCGTGATTTCTGTTTAGTACTTACGATTGTTTTCCTTCGCTTTAGATTCTGGATATCGCTGTTTCTTTGGTGATGTGCATATTATTTGTTTTCCACGTTTTGTTCGTGGTATGCATTACGCCAGTAGTAATATTCGGCGTATGAATACGGCTGAAAGCTGTTCGTTTGTTCTATGGGTGTTTTGGTTTGAAGAGTTGCGCGCGAAATACGATAGTTTACTTTTAGTATCGTGTTATATTCGTCTGTTGATGGGGAATGTTGGGGAGAAACAGTATTGTGGATGGGTTCTCTTCTTGTTTACATTTCGTACATGCATATGCATCTGCCTGTGTGTCTTGTGTTTTTCTGTGTGTGTCTGTTAGAGGATTTTTTTGGACATTTTGTGTGTGTGTCAGACGCAGAGAGAGAGAGAGAGAGAGAGAGAGAGAGAGAGAGAGAGAGAGAGAGAGAGAGAGAGAGAGAGAGAGAGTTAGGATACTAGTATGAAGACTATTTGTACATCTTCTCTATTGTGGTAAATAGTGTTTTGTTGCGGAGTGAAGTGTATTCATTGAGTGTAGTTTTACCTTGTGCTATTGCGTTTTGTACGTGGTAGTTCTCTTCTATTGTCAGTCTATGATATAAGCGATGTTGTTATGTTTGCAAATAATATTGCCACAACAAGAAAAAAGTAGGCTACTCAATGAGTTTTGCATAGCCTAATGTAAAGGTATTTAAAAAATTTGATACTCCTATATCTAGGACTAATTTTACTAAACTGAAATAGTTCAAATGTTTGTAGAGTCTATGGGACTTAACGACGAGGTCATCAGTCCCTAAACTTACAAACTACTTATGAACTAGCTACAACTAAGGACGGCACAAATATCGATGCCAGAGGGGGGATTCGAACCCCCGACCGTAGTGGCCATGCAGATCGTGACTGAAGCGCCTCAGTCCCCTCGGCCACCGCGCTGAAATAGTTATATAGTCTGATAACCTAAGCAAAAATTCAAAACGATTGAACCTACAAAAACATTTTAGATATACCTGAATAGACTATTGTGCAGAAACTATAACTTTTCAGAACAAAATAAACCACCCCACTCATGATAGCACAAAATGTGCTGAAACATGTTTGGGTAAAATAAGTAAAATCTGGTGTCTTGCATACGGCGGAAAATCCTCACTATTTATCCAAACAAGCACGGAAGAATAAAGAGTAACAACATCAAAAGATGATTATTTTCAACATTTCTTAGCAATTGTAGCTCACTTCATCATATTTACGCCATTCCATTTCCATTTTCCATAATTTCGTTAAAACCCCCGATGGAAGTAAAATCATAGGTATCGCAATTAACCTATCCCTTTTCATAGTTTAGAACACGACACAGATCTTGTCAATGTTCTGTTTCCATGCAGCTGGAGTACACATGTTATAAAATAAAGTAGCTTACTAACGTAATTACAATGTCGATCTTGAGGTTTATAGCTTTTTCAATTCTTCTTTCATCACTGGGCAGCTACTACTTGCAAGTGCACCACGTTTTTTCCCTTTATTTTTATTTATTTCAGCGTTCCGTTCTGCTGGGGTTGGCATTAGTTGGTAGTCTGGTAGGCAGCCGGTTCGCGTACGCCCCATAGCGTCCGCGTCGGTTTTGTGAAACGAGAAATTTCCCGGCTGTTGTGTCGGCGCATGGCGACAGCTCTTGTTTTCGTGCGTGGAGTCCTATACAGGGCGCGACAGGAAAGTTTAATTCTGGCCTCTGCGATGTGTGAATACAAATTTCGTTGAATAACGAGTCGAGAGAGAGAGAGAGAGAGAGAGAGAGAGAGAGAGAGAGAGACGTTAGAGAAGCAAAACAACAATAAAACATTGTGAAAGTCTCTTTCTTCTAAGCACAGATGGTTATTTAAATGTTAAAATCACTGTCTTTCATGAGCTAACGAACAATGTGGAGTCTGCTATACTGCACTTCGAAACTGAATTTGGCATTTGTATTGTATACAAGCAATTCTGACAGGACGTGTACCGTATCTTACAATGGGAAGGCCTCAGACACAGTCAACTGATTGTGCTCAAATTTGGCTGGCAGGTCGCTTGTGTACAACCTAAAGAATGGACCTTCAGATATTTTAACCCCCACCCCCAAAGTTTTTGACAAAATCACCTCTAATCTTTAACATTAGAAATCGGCTCAAATTTAACGGGACAGATAATTGAAATAGAATGTGTTTCATCCTGATGTATGTGGTCCGCAAACGCATACGTTTCCAGAACTCGTGGAGAGACACTTTTACAACTGCCGCCTCTGTACTCACATGGTTAACGCTTTTTTGTCGGGAGCGGCGATAGCGAGAAAAACCGGGCTCGAGGGAAGTGTACGGTATTCCTTTCTATAAATTGTAGTTTTTCGTATCGGAATTGTGATTGAAAGGTTAATAAGGCAAACAAATCAATAAGGAAAGATAAGAAGGTAAACTAATTTCTCTAACTAACTGCTGCGGTTATGAGTCCCTAGTACAAACTACTTAAACTAACCAAAAGACAACACACACACACACACCCATGCCCAAAGGAGAACTCCAACCTCCGACGGTGATCAACCGAGCACTCCGCATCAAGGAGCCTAGAGCACTCTTTCACTCCATCACAGCCAATGCCTCTTAAACTCAGTGTCACCTGTCATCGCTTTTATTCGAACAATTGGATGGATATTTCATGTCATAGAAACATGTCAAACAACGCCGGAAGTACCTACGAGCCGGCCACGGTGGCCGAGGGGACTGAGGCGCTCCAGTCACGGTCTGCACGGCCACTACGGTCGGGGGTTCGAATCCCCCCTCGGGCATGGATATTTGAGCCGTCCTAGTTCGTAAGTAGTTCATAAGTAGTTTGTAAGTTTAGGGACTGATGACCCCGCAGTTAAGTCCCTTAAGCTTAAC
Organism: Locusta migratoria; assembly: GCA_026315105.1. NCBI lineage: Eukaryota > Metazoa > Arthropoda > Insecta > Orthoptera > Acrididae > Locusta > Locusta migratoria. Next base: position 267,281,728 of record CM048745.1, on the reverse strand, counting down.
AAACATTTGAACATTTAGTCCCTACGACTACCCCTCCTCACCCTACGGGGTCCTGAGACATCAGTTTTAGCAGTGCCTCGTTCAGTGTTGTGTGTCAAGTTCATCAGTGTGCTTCATCTGCGACCACCGTTTACAGACAAGTGTCGCATCGTTTATCTTTAATAATATGTCTCTGAGAGCTCACCGTCTTGTTTTGATGTCATAATGCATGTTTATAACGTGGCTCTTTGTTTTTACTGGCTATATATGTTTCTATCCATGTGCCAATACTGCAAGTACTTCAAGTTTGTCTACATATCTATATTTTAATTCACCATTGTTTTACCCCTTTCACGTTGTCTGTCTTCACGCCCATGTTTTCTGTTTCTCTCGGCTGAAGAGCAGCACTTCATGCTGCTGCCAGCCTACTGCCATGTTTGTGTTGGTGCGAAATACAAAGGAAAAAAAGAATAAAAAATGAAAAAAATACCACTGATTCCCCAGGGAGAACTCGAACCTCCAACGGTGAGCAACCTCGCGCACCGCAGCATCGCGGCTGATATTTAACTCCTTATGTCATTACCCTCACTCGTAGGGTAACTATGAATGAATATCTCACTGTGCCCGACATGACTAACATATTGCTGAAAAACACTGCCATACGACAAAATGTAAATTCTCCCACGTACAGAGCCAAGAAGATTCAGATATGCTTTTTACAGTATCAGAAAAATATCAAGTATCTCTCCTCAGCAGTAAAATGGCTACATACCAACGTAACTGAACCGTTCCGGGGAGGTTTAGGGGAGAAATGTGGAACAAAGATATACCTTCAACATCGTTGAAGTTATTCAAAATGTTCAATTGTTTGTAAATCTGTGGGTCTTAACTGCTGTGGTTATCAGTCCCCGAAATAAAGTGAGGACAACAGCACAACCATGCCTGAGTGAGGAGTCGAGCTTCCGATGGGGAACAGCCACGCACACCGAAGCAAGGCGCCTTAGCTTGCTCGATCATTCCCTCGCGGCATTGAGTAATTAAGAAAAGAAAAAGAAGGTGTTTTGCTCCATGAATGGAGCCTCGAAGAGCTGCACTTCTGCGCCTTCTGACGTTGCCACCGCCGCTACTCCGGCGCCCAGCCACTGCGCCACGGACGCCTTCGGGTCTCCGCAGCACCGCCGCCGACTGTGGGGACGGACGAACTGTAGGTCCTGCTCACTGACGTCCGAGATTGGTGAATTTGAACGTTTTAAGAACTGTAACTCCAAACCAGTTGACATTTACCAGTTGACTCCTATCTACCACTGGTGCCACTCCTCAGGCCTTAAGAACCAGCTCATGTATCCATCAATTGGAAATATACCTTCTTCAGGAGACGAAACCTGCTGCGTGCACTCATGATTTCTCCAATCACTCCCCAAACCCCGCACGGAAATTATACCCCGCCTCCACCTCTCGAACCCGTCATATATATATATTCCGTTTCAGTTTATCTCCGCTGCAGCGCTGCGACTGCAGTTCCGCACATGCGCTGTAGACGATGTGTATCAAGGAGAAGAACGTGCGTCATTTGGAGATCGCTGTCAGTTACGTACGCTTTGTTGTCCTTGTTTGAAATGTGGGCGTCGACTGAAAATCCTACTGCCTGTGAAATCAGGTCGGTGATTCAGTTTCTGAATGCGAGGAAAGTGAAACCAAGTGAAATTTATCGGCAAATTTGCGATGGTTACGGATCAAATGGGACGAGTTATTCGATTGTGAGAAGATGGGTCCGACAGTTCAATGGCGGGCGTAGTGATGTGCACGATGGAGAACGAAGTGGGTGTCCACCTTTGGTTGCAGAAGAACTGGTTCACGCGATTGATGACAAGATCCAGGACATCTCAAGTCTTTCCTTGGCGGTCATCACTTCACCAATGACGACGAGCTGAAAGAAACTGTTTCCAACTGGTTGAAGACACAGGCGGTAGATTTCTATGAAGAAGGTATACGAAACCTGGTGCCAAGCTATGACAAATGCCTGCAAAATTTCGGAAGTTATGTGCAAAAGTAATTTAAGAGTTGCAGTCAATAAAAATTTCTTCTCTATGTGTGTACAATTTCATTTTATTACCAAACGGAACTTACTTTCTGGACGCGCATAATATATACAGGGTGTTTCACTAAGTGTGTTTGCCTCTGTAATAAGTGACGGGAAATTTCAATGCGGTAGGTCAACACAAGAAATGTTACACTTTCTGCGGAGCTATGAACATAGTTTATTGTATCATTTTCCTAATAGTTACACCACAAAGATATAATTTTTTAAATGGAGCCATAGTTTTTCTTATCGTGCATTGGATTCGTTGAAACCAGCTGCGTCCAAATCAATTCAAACTACATTCCTATCACTGTTCTTTTGGGAGCTACAACCCTTCAAAGTTTAGGGGGCGGAGGCTACGTCGGCGTAGCTGTCTGGCCGGTGGTCATGAGACAGTGGGCCGTGCCCCAGGGGATAGCCACTCGGCCAGTCAACTACGCTAGCGCAGCCTCCGCCCCCGGAACTTTGAAGGGTTGTAGTTCCCAAACTAACAGTGATAGGAATGTAGTTTTAATTGATTTGGACGCAACTGGCTTAAGCGAATCCAATGCACGATAGAAAAAAAAACTATTGTTCCATTTAAAAAATTATATCTTTGTGCTGTAACTTGTGATATTCCTGGCCTATGGCCACTTCATATTTCTGGCCGCTGGCCGTTTCTTTGCTAACATTGTGCTTGTCTTAAACTCAGAAGAAAGACAGCAGTGCAGCATATGTTGTAATGTGGGGTGGGGAGCAGTAGCATCTGGCACAGTAGGTGCTGGTTCCCGTGGGAAAGCCCGCCTATGTTACTGGTACTCTTCTCGCATTGGCAGCTGCATTTCACGTCACGTGATTTCTTTCGAAATTAGTTTTGTTTATTATATACTAAATATTAATTATTCAGAGCTGAGAAATTGCGATAAATATCTCTCAAGGACAGGCTATATTTTGACAGTTTAAAAAGTTTAAGGTGCCTTCTCTTATTAAAACAAGAGAAGAGCGATTTTGCAGAAGGCGCGCGACGGCCCTGTTTTGGCGCGAAATAGAGCGTCAGGTGCCCTCTCGCAACGCGCTGTAGTTTCAGTCTCGAGCTGACTACTATACGCGCCGGACCGCGCCGGTCATGAGTAAAGATTTTTGTAATAGTGATAACAGTCGAGGTCTGAACATGAACTATGGGCAGCATAGGCCGTATCATATTAACAATAGTTGCTCATTTTTTATTATTTATTTAATAAATGGCATCCCTGACAATTAAAAATCTCGTGAGTCGCTTCTTATGCTTCCATCATACAGAACTTATTTTAGCCTTACTTGTATGCTGTAGGAGAACCAACGACCTGTGTGCTGTCTTCTTGTGCTGGGGACACAACTATAGAAGACAACAGGTTAGTCAGAACTCTATGCTTTCCATAAAGTATTGGACAGCAACTACGGCACCTCGTGCGTACTGTAGGGCGGTACAAACGCACACTGCTACGCAACAGCATCCGCAAGGATGTGGAGGTTTTAGGGAACTTGTGGGAGGAAGCAGTACTAACTTCTCCGTCCGAAATTAAAACCCTAGGAAGCTTGTAAACTCTTTGGAAAATGATACAATAACAATAAACTATGTTCATAGCTCCGCAGAAAGTGTAACATTTCCCGTCACCTATTATTTTATAAGTTACTCACCAGGCGAAGGAGCACAGGTGTGACAGCATCACAAATAAATAAATGAATACACACACACACACACACACACACACACAAACGCAAGCTTTCGCAACCCAGTTGCTTCTTCAGGCAGAAGTGAAGGAGAGGGAAAAGGAAATGATGAGGGTTTTAAGGAAGGGGGTAAGGAGCCATTCTAATCCCGGGAGAGGAAAGACTTACCTTGGGGGAAAAATGAAGGGTAAACAAATGCACACACACACACACATTCACACAGATACAAGTACACCTAGGCAGACATACTGTAGAAATACTTTCTACAGTATACTGTAAGAAATACTTTCTACAGTATGTCTGCCTAGGTGTACTTGTGTCTGTGTGAATGTGTGGGTGTGTGTGCATTTGTTTACCCTCCATTTTTCCCCCAAGGTAAGTCTATCCTCTCCCGGGATTGGAATGGCTCTTTACCCCCTTCCTTAAAACCCTCATCATTTCCTTTTTCCTCTCCTTCCCTTCTGCCTGAAGAAGCAACTGGGTTGCGAAAGCTTGCGTTTGTGTGTGTGTGTATTCATTTATTTATTCGTGATGCTGTCACACCTGTGCTCCTTCGCCTGGTGAGTAATCTTCGTCTATTTTTTATATTTAATTTTTCCTGCTAGGAATTTTTCGTCTTAATATTCGATATATGCCGGCCACGGTGGCCGAGGGGACTGAGGCGCTACAGTCATGGTCTGCACGGCCACTACGGTCGGGGGTTAGAAACCCTCCTCGGACATGGATATTTGTGCCGTCCTTAGTTGTAGGTAGTTGATAAGTAGTTTGTAAGTTTAGGGACTGATGACCCCGTAGTTAAGTCCCTTAAGCTTAACAAACATTTGAACATTTGATATATATATATTGTTTTTTGGCTCACGAGTGGATGTCCTTACTGCAGTTTATTTCGTAAGCCCCACCTCCAAGCACACATTAACGCGGTACTGACAGCGCGATAATTTGGCGAAACGAATTTTAATGGTGCCCGACGCGGCAATCTCTGGATTTCGTACCTCGAGGTGGTAGTTGACACAGCAGCTGGGATCGGCAGAGTGGCAGACGCCCTCAGTAGAAGCGTGGCCCGGGGCGCGGGATTACGGCGTTACTGGCGCGGCTTACCATGAATATGGATGCGACGAGCTGCCGGCTGCAAGCCACGGCAGCCGGTCGAGCGTCGTCCTGCCTTGTTTCCCATCAGGGCGAGCAGTGGCGGGCACGGAGTGACCCAGGTCACCGCAATCTGATGAACGCTTCAACTGGCTGGTGGGCAATTAAGCTAGCCTAAGTTATTGCGAAAGATATCTTCACCACATGATAGTTTTCTTCGTCCTGTGTGGCAAAAAAATTACATTTCCTGCGTATCTAGGGCAAAGACTGATAATGTGCTGAAAGATGAAGATTATTATCCGGCGTTCATTGAGAGATATGAATAGAATTATAATCCAAATGTTGATATACAAGTACGTTAGAGAAAGAGGAGTTGTTTGGATACAATGATCAGAGAGTGGTAAACCAATAAGCAATTTCGATTACTAATTTATTTCCCTGAATATTATTTCCACATACATTTGCACTTGACCACAAGGTTGAATAAGCAAACAACGGCCAGCGGACCTTAAATCAGCCGGCCGCGGTGGCCGAGGGGACTAAGGCGCTCCAGTCACGGTCTGCACGGCCACTACGGTCGGGGGTTCGAATCCCCCCTCGGGCATGGGTATTTGTGCCGTCCTTAGTATTAGTTAGTTCATAAGTTAAGATTATCTGACATCGTCTGGTGTGGAGGCGATCAATTCGTTTTATAGTTTCTAAATTATAAGTTCGCAAACTACCAGTTTATTAACTGACGACCGGTTTCGGTGCACTATGTCACCATCATCTGGTCATATATATTATAATCTGGTCATCTTGTTAAAAATGGATATAAAATAAGAAGTGCAACGTTGCACTTAGTCACTATATTAAAAAAAGAATACTTAAGTTACAAACATGACATCTTACAAAATACTGACAGCTCTGAAAATTATAGTTTACATTGACATTTTTGGTCTACATTTAAACTATAATGTTCAGACCTGTCAGTATTTTGTAAGCTGTCATGTTTGTAACTTAAGTATTTCTTTTCATATAGTGACTAAGTGCAATGTTGCACTACTTATTTTATATCCAATTTTTTAACAATATGACCAGATTATATATATATATATATATATATATATATATATATATATATATATATATATATATATATATATATGACCAGATGATGGTGACATAGTGCACCGAAACCGGTCGTCACTTAATAAATTGGTAGTTTGCGATCTTTGCTTATTTTGGAAACTATAGTTCATAAGTAGTTTGTCAGTTTAGGGACTCATGACCCCGTAGTTAAGACCCATAAGCTATACAAACATTTGAACATATGATTTTGACCCTTAAATTAATTTCACAAAATTAGGTGAGTCCTTTTCAATAACAAATTTCGATAAAAGAAGGGTGTGCATTTAAGACAAAAAGACTTAGCCGGCCGCGGTGGCCGAGGGGACTGAGGCGCTCCAGTCACGGTCTGCACGGCCACTACGGTCGGGGGTTCGAATCCCCCCTCGGGCATGGATATTTGTGCCGTCCTTAGGATTAGTTAGTTCATAAGTAGTTTGTAAGTTTAGGGACTGATGACCCCGTAGTTAACTCCCACAAGCTATACAAACGTTTGAACATTTTTTAACGCACTTAACTGCGCGCCTTCGGAGGTTCGAGTCCTCCCTGGGGCATGGTTGTGTGTTGTGTCCTTAGCTTAGTTTACCTTAGTTTAAATAGTTTGTAAGCTACGGACTGGTGACCACGCAGTTTGGTTCGATAGATATAGAAACATTTGAAGTTATCTGCGGGGTCATCAGTCCCTAAATTTACAAACTACTTATGAACTACCTTATACTAAAGACGACACAAACATCCATCCACGAAGGGGCATTCGCACCACCCGACCGTAGCGACCGTGCAGACTGACTGGTGCGCCGCAGACTGCTCGGCCACTGCGGCCGGCGATAAAAATTCTTCACAACACAGGTTGTAGTTAGTATTAGTAAACTAAGGAAGAATCAAAATCAGTTGACATCAACAGATGCACCCCAGGCTTGGTTAAATTTAATTATTCTCAGGTATGTTCATTTAACATTAACATACAGTCGGAAAAAGTTTATGGAATCATAAATTCAAGCGTGCACTCAGCTCAATAAGAGTTAACTTAAAAATATATTAAGACTGAGATGTTTGTGCCTATATTCTACTCTGCAGCCAAAACTACTCGTCAGCTTATATAAAATTCTAACTGAAGACCAACGATGACTTTTGACACTATAATAGCAAAGAGGTTATATACAACAAAACATGATGCATATTCTTCATTTGTATTTCTGCAACAAGCGGATGAATAAAGAATAAGTGCATATTACAGTTTTAAAATTAAAACTACCAAGAAAGGTGCCAAAGCGTAAGAACGAAATTTCACGTTTTCGATCCGTTTCTAAAAGACAGAAAGTGGCTTTGGAAAGTGAAACTACCAAGAAAGGTGCCGAAGCGTAAGAACGAAATTTCACGTTTTCGATCCGTTTCTAAAAGACAGAAAGTGGCTTTGGAAAGTGAAACTACGGACGATAGAAACTTGAAATTTGTAGACGTTGTTTATCTTACACTGTAGGCATCAGCGATTTTTCGATATTCACATCCCTAAGGGGATGAAATAGCGGATGAAAGGGTTTTGAAAATACGTTGCTATTGAGGCAATTTTCAAGCAAGAAATACCAAACTTCAGATTTAGATTAAGATCGGAATTTTAAAAACTCGTGTTTCGATACTTTTGGAAACTCAACCATTAAGCTGGTGAAATAAGGGAAATTTTTTAAGGGTGCTACTAAGACTATTTTGATACGAAAATTTGGATTTGGAAGTATGGTTAGAATTTTAAAAAATGTGTTTTCGGATATTTTGAATTTTGCCTTCAATGGTACAACAGGGGATGGCAATTTGTATCAAAACACTTGATTAGGAAAGCATTTTTAAAGCTAAATCTATGAAAATTTATATTTAGAAGTGGAAACAACACCATTCAGTCTACGAGTGCGAAGCAGCGGGAATAAAGCTAGTTCATTTAATAAGACCTGAGCGCTCAGCTCTATGAACCAACATTAGGAAAAGATTATAATTAGTCAGACGAGAAAACATTAAATTCTTTGAGCTAATGTGTACACTAACAATAAGGTGCGTGCACTCTGGCATTAACACTGACAAGAAACCCCTAAAGTGTCATGCAAATTTACGTGCGTAAATTTCAGTCTTAATTAAAAAATCGCCCACTAGTTTAATAAAATTAATCTTTTGAGAAAAAATTGGAATGAAGATAGACCACACGAGAAATGTAAACACGGCATAAGGCGTCATTAATTAATCCTGGCTATCATAACGTCAAGATTTGAACAATTCTAAGAGACATGGGAAACACAATACAATTAGAGGCTTTTAGCTTTAAAATGACTATCAGCCTGCTGCAGCAATGATCTTCAGCGTAGGCGCATAAGCTAAACAGCGGTAAACACGATACATTGGCGTGCGCGTACCCAGTGCTCACTTATGTACACCAAGCTTCTACAACAGGAAAAGAAAAAACAAAAATTTGAACAAAAATAAATCGACTCAAAAAACCTAATTCAATACAATTTAATATGCATTAAAAGTTGCGTATTCTTCTACAAATTAATAATCAACTTAATATTTCTACTCATCAATATGTAGGAGCGATCTGTGTGTTTACCACGCAAGAAGATAGGTAGGTACCTACCCACTTCAAATCTAACTCAACACATGACTAACAATGATCAAAATATTTTTAGAGTTCTCAGAAGTAAAATGACATGAAAAATATTGGAGTTCTTAAAGGTCAATCATGTTATTACAACAATATAATGTAGTTACAATTATTGTTATTTTTGGTGTAGGTGTCAGCCTAGGAAACACCCGATCCGACTTCGGTCTCAATATTCTCGTATTATTTTTGCTAGGTATATCTCAGAGTTTCCTATCTTCTTGTGTGGTAAAAACACAGATCCGAATTTAGCTGCTTAAGGAATGTATGAACCTGTTAGTGAAGAGTCGACAGCCACGACTCTACAAAGCGCCAGCGGCTGGCGCCAGGAGGACGTGGCGCCGGCGGCCGCGGCTTCACCAGAAGCTTTGCCCACGGCCCTTCGGAGCCCACGGGTGCGCAGCCATACCACCACCACCTAGAGCGAAGGCCGCGGCACTTTGTGTGACGTCAGGAAGAGTAGGTTGCGCGCGCACAGCTGACTGTCTCGCTGCTTCGGCTACCCAGTCAGCTATGCGCGCGCAACCTACTCTGCCTGACGTCACACGAGAGCGCCGCGGCCTTCTCTCTAGGTGGTGGTGCACCAGCGCCGTCTGCCAGCCAGGACGCCCGATCAGCTTACGTCAGATGACAGTCCGTCAGTTCTTCACTGTCTCAGGACCTCGCATGTTCTTCTCTTCAGTTATCCATGGCTGCCTTTTGTCTTGTACTTGTCTGTAAGTACTATGTATACTTTGCTACAGAGCAGGAGGCTCTTCATCTGAGGAAATACACAAAAGTATTGGTCCGAGCATCACAATTCTTGTGTGTGATACTAATTAGTACGCTCCTGTCCAGCTCCTTCTCGTGTGTCATCCCACTCGGACACTTTGTTCAGTTTATGTTTCTCACTTCCTGAGGTACACGATAGTTCCTCTCCATAAGCACAACATATAATCAACATTTCAGAACCAGTGTGCAACCTCCAAAGAGATTGGTCTGCTTTCCAAGAACTGATTCTCAATATTGCCCATGAATATTTTTGAAATATTGGACTAAGTGGGGGAACTTATAGCTGGACCATCTGTTTGTATATCTTTCGATTGAAATGAAATTATATTAAGTATTATGCTAAGATTAAAGAGTTGAAACGCTTCTTTGCGTCATCCTTCTACAACTTTCCACAATACTCGCGTATACAGTCAACTTTCTGTCTCTCTGATGGTAAAACCAAGGCTCGTCTCTTCGCTATTTCCCTTCCTCCTCTTTGTTTCAGTATGAATCACGCCGCCTACTCTTACGTTTTATCTCCTTATTTCTGTATTATTATACACTTCACTCCGTTCTCTTCCGTTGCTACATGCCCATGGTTGCTACAACCTATAATTAAAACCACCGTTTTGCACAACCGACATTTCGATTTCATCTTAAAAGAAAAACTAATATTTAACTTTCCGTACGTCGTTTTGTTTCCTGTGCTGGTGGAAATTTTTATTTTTTTTGTAGATATAGTATAACTATTGTAATACTGACAGTGTTAAGTATGTAGAACTCCTGGTTAGGTATAAGAGACCGTCTGAAAGCCCTTATCATGTCAGGTTAAATATAATTACTAAATAAAACAAAATAAAAATATACACTTGCTGCGCGATTAAGAACTTTATATGACATTTAGTTCAGAAGATATGAAGTCGAGAAAGGAATGAAAATCCGTAAAAGTTGTCATGTGTTCTCCTAAACTAATGAACGGAGTTCAGCGAATCCACTGCAAAACGGAGCGAGGTGGCGCAGTGGAAACTCACTGGACTCGCATTCGGGAGGACGGTGGTTCAAATCCACCTCCAATCGAAATTTATGTTTTCCGTGATTTCCCTAAATTTCTTCAGGGAACTGCCGGGATGGTTCCTTTCAAAGGGCACAGCCGATTTACTTCCCCATCCTTACCCATAACTCCGAGCGTAAGCTCCGTCTCTTAATGACCAAGCTGTCAAGACTCTCCTGGAGGCCCCTTACCCCCAGACCTTGCTGGAACCTCTCAGAGAGAGAGAGAGAGAGAGAGAGAGAGAGAGAGAGAGAGAGAAGGAAAGAAAAAAGAAAGGGATCAATCCTCCCAATATGAGTAAAGACACAGACTACCCCCTTTTTTCCCAGCTTGGGGATGGACCTCAGCCCCCACACCAGACCAAGATCCTGGATAAGCCACTGCAAGCTGTCGATGGGACGTTAAACACTAAGCTTCGTTCCTTCTTATTACAAATATTCCCTAACATCAATAAACAGCTGTTCTGGGAGTAAAAACTCCTATGATGCATATTACAGGACTTACCCATCACAAATTGTGAAAACTGTCCCATCATGGGACGCGACTAATTAGACTTTGTTCACCTACTTTATGAGAGTGAGATAACTTAGTGACTTGCAACAAAGTCCAAGCATAGTTTTAATCCTGTACGAAACTTTTTCTTGCTGTCAACTCCAACAAGATTATATCATTTCCGCTGTTCACACAGTAAAACTACGGCGTTCTGCTTGACGTTACAGTTTATTACGTTCACACTACATACTGTATTCACTAGAAATTTCAGACAGTATACTGTCATTCCAGTAAGTGAATCTCAGACATTATACCATCGTAGGAAACCAAGCTTATTAGGTATCAGCCGCGGTGAAGTGGCCGAGCGCTCTAAGGCGCCTTGCTACAGAGCGCCACGTTTCTCACCGTCGGAGGTTCGAGTCCTCCCTCGGGTATGTGTATGTGTTTTGTCCTTAGTGTAAGTTGATTTAAGTACTTCATAAGTTTAGGGACTGATGACCATATCAGTTTGATCGAATAGATTTACTAATATTTAAACTTTTATTAGGTCATAAACAATGAATGAAAAACCGCCGCATTGCGCATGTTGTTTCGATTTATTACTAATTTAATTCACGATATATTTTGCATAAAGTATGCATTTGTACCTCTGAATACGCCTTCTAAATTATAGTACGACACATAGTTCGCAGATATGACGTCAAAAACATCCAAATGCTGAGAATCCTGCCTCAGTACCCGAGTCGTGTTATTTATTACGTCTTTACTACCAACTTTATTGTGATAACATTTTGCAGAGAGTTTCTACTACACCACTCTACGAACCTCTAAAATTCTATTAATGTATGACACCTAAATTATGAGACGAGACTTTATTTATATTGAGCTGTATGCAGAAGAAATTGAAATTAGAATTTAGACAAGAAGGCTACGGACGAACGGGGAAGAAGGACATGGACTAACATAACAAGAGAATAAATACCCGTTAGATCAACGGCGGCAACGTACGCTAGTTAATAAATAAAACAAAAATACAAAGCATGAATCAACTTTCGTCCAGAATATTGTTCAAAGTCTTAAAGACAGTGGCGTTATAGGGGGGGGGGGGGGGGGGTTTATTATGCTGTGCGGCGTGGTGGCTACTTTCCCTACTCTGTTGTAGCTCCTGCTGGGAAAGATGGAAATTATCTTTCCTTTAGGAGCTATAAACCCTCGAGTACATCACCCTGTTTAATAGAAAGACTTGGCAGATTACCTTCAGCTAAAGTGGGAAATTTGTGGCGCTCCTCGTCAAGTTTCGCTGTAATCCTCCCTCCCATCTTCTGTCTCTCTCTCTCTCTCTCTCTCTCTCTCTCTCTCTCTCTCTCTCTCTCTCTCTCTCTCTCTCTCTCTCTCTTTCTATCTCAGCAGCCTTATCTCCGTCGACATGGGACGAGATAAAAGGAAAAGTGGGTTGCAGGTCGTAGACCGTACCACTGTAATCTCACAAACTCTGCCGTATTACTTTCTGGCAAGAAAAACCTCGTTGCTTGCAAGTTCCGCTGCAGTACGTGTTACAGTAATGCTTTAAAACAATTAGTAGGTGACTTAATAATATGTGTTACCACAGACGTAGCAGGTGCATGTCCTTGAATGAAATCCAACTCCAATGCAGAGGTTAGTGCAGACGGTTTAAGTTCTAAGTCCCAAGTACGAAGTTCCTGTGTTGTAGGCACTAGGACGACTTACAAAAGTTTCCGCAGCCTAAACGATTAAAATCAGAATGAAACCGTTTCGACAATATATTTGGTGGTAGCATGGAGGTTGGTAGAAACGTGTCATAAAACGTTACTGGCCAGGATATTGCCAAGTTTTATTATCGTAATGCTTCTATCTATGATTCAGCACGGGTTTAGGGAACATCGTTCATGTGAAACTCAGCTTGCCCTTTTATCACATGACATCTAGTTGGTGCAAAGAATGGCAGCCTGCTCTCAATGTAGATAAATGTAAAGTGATGCGCATGAGTAGGAAAAGCAATCCCATAATGTTCGAATGCAGCATTTGTAGTAAGCTTCTTGGTGCAGTCGCGTCGTTCAAATACCTAGGCGTAACATTGCAGAGCGATATGAAATGGAACGAACAGGTAGGGCCAGTTTTGAGTAAGGCGGTCAGCCGACTTCTGTTTATTGGGAGAATTTTGGGAAAATGTACTTCATCTGTAAAAGAGACCGCGTATAAAACGCTTGTACGACCACGTCTTGAGTATTACTCAAGTGTTTGGGACTCGCAGCAGATAATTTTAAAGGAAGACATAGAAGCAGTTTAGAGGCGAGCAGCTAGGTTTGTTATTGGTAGGTACGACCAATGTGCGAGTGTCACGGAAATGCTCCGGGAACTCAATTGGGGATCACTAAAGGAAAGTAGAAGTTGTTTAAGTGAATTTCTGTCGAGGAAATGTAGAGGGCCTGAATTTGAAGCTGAGTGTAGCACGATCTTCCTGCCGCCTACTTACGTTTCGCGTATTGATCACAAAGACAAGATAAGAGAAATTAGGGCTCGTTCGGATGCATATAGGCATTCTTTTTTTCCTTGTTTTGTTTGGGAGTGGAATAGGAAAGGAAATGCCTAGTCTGCACGGCCACTGCGGTCGGGGGTTCGAATCACCCCTCGGGCATGGATATTTGTGCCGTCCTTAGTCTTAGCTAGTTCATAAGAAGTTTGTAAGCTTATGGACTGATGACCCCGTAGTTAAGTCCCATAAGTTCTACAAACGTTTGAACATTTTTTTTTTTTTTTTTTTGAAATGCCTAGAATTTTTGCAGTGTATCCTCCGCCGTGCACCTTAGGGTGGATTTCGTAGTATGTATGTAGATGTAGAACACTCGTGAATATGACATCTAGATTAAAGTGATTTATATTGGGTAAGAAATACCGCTGTGACTGATAATATTCATTTTTCCCAAAACACAATCGGCTTTTCAACTGCAGTTTGTATCATCAGGTGCCACAGTTAGTTCGTCGAGTAGCTTAATTTTCAACTTGGAAATGGGCACCCCCCCCCCCCCCCAATATTTTCGTGAAGGTCATTTTCATATTCCACCTTGACACTAATATTGGGTATTGCTGTTTTCAGAATACTCTATGAACTGATTTAAGCATTCATGTTATAACGGCGGTGAACTACTGCTGTCGCTTATTTACGTTCCATAATTGATTAAACTGGTTTTTAATCGTAATCCTCTTTTGTATTTCTGGTTCCTTATCTGTTAAATATTTTGTATTGTTACTCCCCACTAATCGGTATTCCTTTTCCGAGGTTGCAGTGGGCTTATGTCAAGACCGATATATCACATTACGTGGATGCAAAAAATGTTTAAATAATCTGTTAATCTGTCAGTCATACGTTCACATTGTAATTAAACTTGCGGATTGTTTTGAACTATTAAACTGAGTATATACTTTAACTGGAAAATCGCGTTTCTGTAAGAAAATAATCCCACAGCTGAGGAAATAAAAGATAATTTGGTGGTACTGACCCATTATGATTAGAACATAATTTCCAGAACAAGTGATATTTTAAATGCTGAAGGAAGCAATAAATGATCCTTGAGTGCTAAATTTCTGGTGCTGTCTGAAGAGACAAATTCAACATGAAGTTGTCACCAATATAATTTTCCTTCTATTCGTTCTGGTGTAACGGTTTGATGCGCCTTGGAAAGATGTGTCAAATATGGTCCTCTTAGGACACCTTCCTACTGAAGGCTCTTCCCAGGGTTAACAGATTATGCCCCTACCTGTTTTATATTTTTTTTCTTGTTCCTATAAATGACTTTTCTTTTACTTATTTTAGTCTCTTTTCATGTATATCAGCCTTCACTAAAACATTGAAATCAACTTCATTTGTTCAACTGCAACTTGCTGCTGGTACCGTAGTTTTGAAAGAGATTAATTCAACTGTGTTTCCTCACTACGTATTTATTCTTCCCCCTTTTCTGTTCAGTCTTTTACCCATATACTTACTTTTTTTTCAAAATTATGATACTTACTGTCTTTTATTATCTCTCCATCTCTTTACATACCACTACTCCTTCATTTTTACTTCTCCGTTATATTTCATGGAGATATATTTCATGGTATTATTGGTTTCAACTTTATCGTTGTTCTGGCTACTACTCTTTACCTTGCTATACATTTCGTCAATTAATCTAAATCTATAGCCATTCTTACCGGCAATGTATCTCACAAGGAAAGTACTTGGGCTCGAACAAACACATATACACCAAAAACGTATGGGAGATATTTAAAGATCCCTCATTGCACTGGTGATACTCCCGCATTTGCAAAACTCTGCAGTAGTCCGTTAGAGGCCTTTGCGTGTGCCATGCTGCATTGCACTTCGACCTGTCGGTTCGCCAGTAGGGACGGTGCAGAGAGCCTCCGAAGTTGCGTTTTGTGACGTTGTTTGTGTGGTGAAGCGTCGGATAGCTTGGCGATTGGTAATCAATCCTGCTAATGTATTAGTTGAGATGAAGTTGTGAAGAACCCTTCTTCGTGAAGATGGTATTAGTGTAGAAGATGAATCATTTGCATTCTTTCTCGTATCTGTTATAGTACAGAAATACGAGCATCAGTTATAAACTGTTGTTACAAACTCATAATAATGATAATAGGGATGATAATGGCTAACAACTCATTGCAAGCGGTAGTGCTACGGTAAGTGCGGGAAGAGGCGATGGAAGCAGTGGCAGTGAATACCAATTGTCTTTCGGGAAGAAGGTTAAAGTTGCAACTCTCATCACGGCTTTTGATGACAATTCGCTAGAGAACATGTACGATGTTTCTTACATAAGTTATAGTTAAGATATCTGCATTAAGTTTGGAATCTACAATTACATCTTCGGCGCTATCTAGAGCATGGTTGCAGAGCTTTGCAGAAAAACGGCACCCACCAGCACATTGAGGTGTACGTAGAGATCATGTAACCAAACGTTCATACATATATGTTTGTTCGAACCCATGTACTTTCCTTGTCAGTACTGCAATTTCATTACCAATATCTGTCTGCTCCAGTAGGAGATTTCCAAGCCTATGCAGCATCGAATAAAAATATGTTTCACTGTGAGTGTATAGTGCCGACAGGTGGAGCGTTTACACAAGTGGCGATGCATGCGCCAGTAGCACCAGCGCGGCCGTATGACATTGACCGGCTACCTGCTGCTTGTAGGGGCTGCCAGTCTCCCTGCACCAAGAGTTTCGATGCTGAGGTTTCATTTGTCATATTGAAATGCATGTTGCTATTTGGGAATCGAGACGTAGCGAACACAGGATTCTTGAACGCTGAGCATGGGATTGCCTGTGTCAACTGATCATTCCATTATTTTTAAACGAGACAATAGATTCCAAAAACAAAACAGGTGTTATTTATAATTATGGGTATGGTGTGTTACATTATTGTGTTCAAATACTACGTCACAAGACCAAATTTTATTAATTCAAATGTTTGCTAAGCTTATAGGACTTTACTGCGGGGTCATCAGTACCTAAAATTACAAAATACTTATGAACTACCCTATACTAAAGTCAGCACAAACATGCATGCCACAGGGGGATTCAAACCACTAACGGGGAACGGCGTCGCGCGTTGAGGCATAGCGGCTCAATGCATCTACATCTCCATCTTGATCTGCATCAACATCTACATCTACGTAGATACTCTACAAATCATGCCTGACAGAGCGTTCATTTACCACTTTCATAACTTTTCTCAAGTGCTCCATTCTCTAATAGCTCGCGGAAAGAGAGAACACCTAAATCGTTCCGTTTTCGATCTGATTTCTCTTATTTTATTGGGATGGTCATGTCTCCTTAAATAGGTGGGTGCTAGCAAAATATTTTCACATTGAGAAGTAAAAGTTGGTGACTGAAACTTCGCAAACAGATCACGCCGCAATGAATAACGTCTTTCTTTTAATGATTTCCACCCCAATTCGTGCAACATTCCCGTGGCGCTTTCCCTCCTCTTCGTGATTAAAAAAAAATAATAATAAAAAAAAAAAAACGAGCTGCTCTTCTCTGAACCTTCTCAATATCTCCCGTTAGTCCCACCTGGTGAGGGTGGACCTTAAGGTATGACTGATTTATCGCGTAATTGAAGTTCAGCGGATTTCTTTTAGTGGTCATGTGTATTACTTCACACTTTTCTTTATTTAGTGTCAATTGCCAATTTTTGCACCATGTAGAAAAATTGTCTAAATCGCTTTGCAGTTGCTTTTGATCCTCTGTTGACTTCACTAACCGATAAACGACAGCAGCATCCGTGACCAGTCTAAGGGAGCTATTCACATTGTCTTCTAAATCGTTTAAAAACCCAAGGAAGAGTAGGGGACCTATAATGCTCCCCTGGGGTACGCCAGATATCACTTTTGTTTTACTCGATGACTTACCGTCAATTACTACGAACTGTGTCTTTCTGATAGGAAGTCGCGAATCCAATCGTCACTTGGGGCGATATTACATAAGCACGCAATTTCATTAGAAGCCGCTTGTGGGGTACAGTGGCAAAAGCCTTCGCGAAATCCCGAAAAATGCAATTGATTTGAGATCCCTTGTCGATGGAACTTAAAACTTCATGTGAATAAAGGGCAAGCTGTGTTTCGAATGAGCGATACTTTCTTAATCCGTGTTGTCTATTGGTTAATAGGTCGTTCTCTTCAAGGTAGTTCATAATGTTCGAACAAAGTATATGTTCCAAATCCTACTGCAAATAAACGTCAATGAGATCGGCCTATGATTTTGGGGACCACTTCTATTGCCTTTCTTGAATTTTGGAGTTACTTGGGTAACTTTCTAGTCTTTGGGTACGGATCTTTCGCTGAGTGATTGGTTGTAAATTATAGCTAAGTACGGAGCTATTGCATCAGCATACTCTGAGATGAATCTTGATTCGTATACAATCTGGCTCGGAAGATTCAGTTTTGTTTAGTGACTTAAGTTGTATTACTACTCCAGGAACATATACTGCTAAGTTTCGCATGCTGGCAACTGTTCTTGGATTGAATTCTGGAGTGTTCACTTCGTATTCTTTGGTGAACGAATTTCAGAAAGCTGTGTTTAGTAATTCTGCCTTAGCAGTACTGTCATCGGTAGTATTATCATTGCTATCGCGTAGTGAAGGTATTGTTTGTGTTTTGCCGCTAGTGTACTTCACATATGACCAGAATTTCTTTGGATTTTCTGCAAGATTACGAGACAGGATTTCGTTGTAGCTTCTCGCATTGAAGTCCGCGCTAGGTTGCGAGTTTCAGTAAACGATTGCCAGCCTTGTGGATTCTGTGTCTTTTTAAATTTTCGTGTGTTTTTCTTTGCTTCTGCAACAGTGATCTGACCTGTTTTGTGTACCATGGGGGATCAGCCCCCTCTTTTATTCATTTATTTGGTGTAAATCTCTCGATTGCTACTGATATTATGTCTTTGAAAGAAAGCCACAACTGATCTGCACTCGTATTTTTAATTTTGATAGATTGGAGAGTATCACACATGAAAGCGTGAAGCGAATTTTCATCTGCTTTGTTGAATTGTTAAATTTTTCGTTTCTTTTTTGTGTATTTGGTAATTTTGACATTCAGTCTCGTTACTACAACTCGATGCTCGATAATCCCTGTATCTGTTTTGATGTTCTTTACTAGCTCAGGATTATTTGTTGCTAGGAGATCAAGGGTATTTTCGCAACCATTTACTATTATTTAATTATTTACATGAACTAACTGTTCGAATTAGTTTTCAGAAAAAGCATTCAGAACTAGTTCCGACGATGTTTTATATTTGCCGCCGGTTTTGAATACGTAATTATGCCAACATATCGAGGGTAAAGTCGCCACCGATTATAACAGTATGCTTCGGATACCTATTTGAAATGTGATTCAAGCTTTCTTTGAACTTTTCGGAAACTGCTTCGTCTGAGTCAGGGAGCCGATAAAAAGATCCAATTATTAATTTATTTCGGTTGTCAGGTATAACCTCTACCCATACCAACTCACAGGAAATATTTTCCTCAATTTCGCTGCAGGATAAACCATTTGTAACAGCAATAAACAGGCCACCCCCTGTTTTATTTATTCTATCCTTTCTGAAGACCATTTGGCCCTTTGAAAAAATTTCGGGCGAATTTATCTCAGGCGTCAGCCAGCTTTCAGAAACTATAACGATTTGTGCCTCAGTACTTTCTATCAGCGCTTGGAGCTTCGGAACTTTCCCAATGCAGCTACGACCATTTACACCAATGGTTCCTAGATCAGCTTTCTTCCTGTGTCTGACCTTACCCCTTTGAAACCCATTTTGTGTATTTCCGAGGCTCTCTAAACCTAAAAAGCTGCCCAGTCCACGCCACACAGCCCGCTACTTGCTACCCGTGTAGTATAGTGGACTCCTGACCTATTTAGCGGAACCCGAAAACCCACCACCCTTTGGAGCAAGTCGAGGAATCTACAGCCCACACGGTCGCAGAACCATCTGAGCCTCTGATTCAGACTCTCACTCGGCTCTGAACCAGTCAGCCCTGTCGACAATGCTGCAGATGGCGAGCTCCACTTTCATCTTGCAAGCAAGACTGGTAGTCTTTACCACTTCTGATAGCAGCTTAAAACCAGAGAGAATCTCTTTCGATCCAAAGCGACACACGTCATTGGTCCCGACATGAGTTTCCAGCTGCCACCTTGCTCTTCATGGCATCCGGAAGGACCCGTTCCACATCTGGAATGATTCCCTCCGGTATGCAGACATTGGACTTCTTCCCCGCCCTAGCAGTCATTTCCTAAGGGGCTCCATCATCCGCCTAACGTTGGAGCTCCCAACTGCTAACAAACCCACTCTCTGTGAGTGCCTAGATCTTGCACTCAGAGGGGTGAGTACAGGACAAGCGACACCATCTACGTCAGCAACATCCTCTGTCACAGACAGCGCCTCGAATCTGTTCGTAAGACTAATTGGGGAGGCCTCCACTTTGGTCCTCCGGGAAGTCTAAAAAAAATGTTCAAATGTTTGTATAGTTTATGGGACTTAACTACGGGGTCATCAGTCCCTAAACTTACAAACTACTTATGAACCACCTACAACTAAGTACGGCACAAATATCCATGCCCGAGGGGGGATTCGAACCCCCGACTGTAGTGGCCGTGCAGACCGTGACTGGAGCGCCTCAGTCCCCTCGGCCACCGCGAACGGCCCGGGAAGTGTTACGCCGCCTGACACGCGCTGAGGAGACCTCCCAATCCACCACGGATTGGGGGGCTACCTCCTCGCGGGCAGTGAGCGAGCTGGCCACAGCCGCAGGCCAATCGGAGGCCACAACAGACGCACAGGGCGTCTGTTACACCCCCGCGAGCGGCCCACGACAGCGGCGCAGTCTCAGTCACCGCGTGAAGCTGCGAGCGAAGAGTCATCAACCCTGTCTGCATCCCTTAGTAGCAGCCACAGTTCGTAACCATTCTGAAAACGTATGTATGTTCCAAATAACTACGACTGAAGACACAGGTTTGATAACCAGTGAGCTTCGAAAAATTTGTACCTAACACTAAGCTGTTTATTAACGGCGAAATTGAAAAATATATACGCGAGCTAATAAATCAAAATATTAACAACTGAAGTGACAATTAAACGCGATTCTTAATAAATAAACAAGCGAGCACACTAAAGTTTGAAGAACTGTAAAAGAAAGCACACACGAAATGAAAATAAGTCGCTTCTATTAAGAAGCCGGTTACCTTACAATGTAGGGCTCCTGCTGTCAAGTATGCACTGGCCGTCGGTCACTGAGCAACTCAAGCAATGCGCTCGGCCGCTCCGCCGCGGATTTCATTAATTTGCCTATTCACTGCTTCTCTTTCACCTGCAAAAAATTCACCCAATGCATCTCTCATAACAGTAGCTTATTCGCATCTTATATCCGTCATTATGCGTATCTCGATTGCAGTAGTCCCACTCGTTTCAGTGAGTCGTAGAATTTATACATACCCATCCCTACCACGTCTGAAATTACATAATATGCAGATTGCATTTACTATATCTGAAATATTGAGCGTACAATGGGATATTCTCTATTTGTTGTTCGATATTTAAAATGTACACTGCTCCTAACATTTAAGGATCAGGTGAGATATTACACACAACATATATATGCTAATGTATTTTATTACATTACAATGGTAGCAGAGTGGCGCAGTGGAAGCGTGCTGGCCCATAACCCAGAGGTCCGTGGATCGTAAGCATGCTCTGCTACAATTGTAATTTAAAGTGTTTTATCAAGGTTACTTCATTAGCAGATTACAATACTGCTGGAGTGGAAGCGACTAGACCATACGAGGATACATTGTTTGACAAGTTTTATTTAAACCTTCATAAATTTACAACATTACATAGATCACTGATAATGACATAGTAATATATACATATATAATGTCTTAAAACGATTAAAATCAGCCACGGCCCAAACACCTTGTGAAATAAGAAATTTTAAGGAACTTTAAAATAAAACTAGTAAATCAAATTAACTGTTCCTTCATAAATGTCAGTATACTAATCAATCATTTAACCAAACTTCACCAAAGCTACAAGGAAGGTAATGCTTTTCTCAAATGTTCAAATGTTTGTTAAGCTTATGGGTCTTAACTACGGGGTCATCAGTCCCTAAACTTACAAACTACTTATGAACTACTTACGAACTAGGACGGCACAAATATCCATGCCCGAGGGGGGATTCGAACCCCCGACCGTAGTTGCCGTGCTGACCGTGACTGGAGCGCCTCAGTCACCTCGGCCACCGCGGCCGGCTAATGCTTTTCTCTCTCACTCAATATTTACAGGAAAAAAGTTTTGAGTTCTTTTCTTATATATATATATATATATATATATATATATCAGAAGAAGCCGGTTGTGATACACTACACTATTACAATTCAGTCAAATAAAACCTTTTAATATATAGTGGCATCGTTACGAAGATATTTTAACATATCAGCATCCGTCGCCATTGGCAGATCGCATGCAATTAAGGTTGCGTAATACACGGTGTTTTAACTCGTCTCGTCACAATCAAAATAGTGCCTCTGTAACACACAAACTACTGTTACAAACAGGTGGAGCAAAACAAGCAAACATCAACACTCCGTTGGTGGAGAATAGCTTAACGGAAACTACACGTTCAAACCGGCAGGGAAATATTAAAACAGTGTTTTGATAAAAATTAATAATAATTTTAAAAAATCAAACCACGTGAGACCTCAATAAACAACCAATATTGCCCGAGTTTGGCTTCACAGTGTGTACCTTTATCAAAATAACGATTCACATGTCAGTACTACGCCACCGAGTCACACCTGAATCAGGAGAGACGGTAAGGCGAATCTCAAATGTTGAAATGTATTCCGGTAGCAGGAGTTAGCGACTATTACAGAGGTGGCTCACCGTTAATTCTAATAGCTGCGGATACTCCAAACCAGCAAAAATGCAGACCAGCGCCTACGCCTTCTCCTCTAGGAGAGAGGGACTCGCCCAACATCGTCCAGACGACACATCTAACAACAACAGAGCGCTGGCCGACCACGGCGTCCTCCTCAGCCTGCATACCGCGCCACGTACGACGTGCACACCGTCGGGCACATCCGTCTGCCCAGTCGTACCAGTGCGAAGCACCTATACGTCACAGCAGCTTTATGACGTCACTCACTGCCCTCTAGCAGACCTCCTGGCGCAGAACAACCCGTCTCCGTCCGCACGCGTCTCTTAACACGTGACCCAGCCAACCACAGCGCGTCCGGCCCGAAGTTTTTCTCGAAGCAATTCCTCACTAAATCATAGACGTTACGGCTCAGTGCTGTTCTAGCTGCAATGCGCTGGCCAAGTGCTCAAGTGCTCATTCGGGTTTCAAGCTGGCAACTACATTTCTTCAATTCCCTCAGCTCCAAGCATGTCGTCCACTAGAAGGAATCAATCCCCTATGGCATCAGCGTAGGGCATAACAAAAGTTCGAATCATCTCGTATCCATCCCTCTGGGCAGTCAGAGCGCCTTCCTGAAGGGCGTAGAGGTCTGTATGGCCATCGATACTGGCTCATGCCTACACCATTCATCCACATCACGATGTTTCCTGCACATAAGCAGTATCGTTCCAATTTCCACGCCCGACTGAACACAGAATCTTGACTCATCTGTCAACGGAATCCGGCGAAATTAATTACGAGTCTAATCCTGAAGTTCCTCTTCCTTGTTTATGCGGTATCGTGGTTGTAGTGGGACACACGCCATAGGGCTCTGTGCGTAGAGGCCACGTTCCCTAAGGCGATTTAGGACTATTTATGTTGATATTGTGGGACCTGTTGCTACCTGGAGAGGCGTTGTAGCTGACTTTCCTTAATCCTCCTGCCTAGACGGTCTGGCAACTGGAGAAGTCATCTCTTGTCGATCATGAACGACGTCGGCCTTGCCTTCTTTTACGGTTCCAGTTATTTGAAATCCTTCCAGGTCCTGGAAGATACACTTTGGGACACTCCAACAGCTGCAGCTACATCCGACTTTGTCTGTCCCGTTGCCAATTTTCGTACAGCTCTCCATGCCATATTTTTAATGATTAGTGGATGATTTCCATCTCAGGTATCAAAGCAATATAGCCTACATGGCAGTATGATCCAATGTTTTTTAAGCTTATGGGACTACTTATGAACTAGCTTATACTAAAGACGACAGAAACATCCCTGCCTGAAGGGGATTAGAGCCCCCGACGCGGGACGGCCTCGAACATCAGAGCATAGCGTCTCAATGCGCTAGGCCGCTCCGCCGCGGCGTGGCAGTATGCACTGGACGTTCACAGTACAATGTAAGCGCATGCATTTTCTTTACAGAGCCAGAGTCAATGGTTCTTCGTCTGGGTCGATATTGTCGACGAGCTTGAAATAGCACTTTGCGTATGGCTATAGCGCTTCTAAACAGAGCACCCTGGAAACCACGCACGTCGATGAGGAGCACTGCTGGAAACCGCACATGTGTTAATAGTACTAAAGGCTAACAATATCAGTAGTGATTGAACGTAGCTAACTCCGTGTAGTAAGAAGACCTGACGGACGTCGCGTCCCGTGACACAGAGGAGGTAGGGGGGATATCGCACTCACTGCCTGGCCACTGGGGGCGTAGCCCGCCCCTCAAAGCGGCCTGACATTCAACTACACCCTCGCGGCCTGCTCTGTGTGACGTGACGTGACGGCACAGTGTTCTCTTTAAGCGGTGTCGGCACAGCGCGACTGCGGAAGAGTCCAGCCTCCTCCTCCTCCTGCTTTTTCTCCTTCGCAACGGAGGCCTTGTGTGAGGACTGGCAGGTGATGTGGTATGGTGGGGGGTGGGCGGGCCGCGCCGTCACGTCTGGGACCCGTAATGAGGCCGTCAGCTGGCGTGCGATCGGGCGAGCCTTCTGCCCGGACGACCGGTGACGTCTGCGCGACCCGACGGCTGATGGAAACACGAGACGCGGCGCCGCCACGCCCAGGGAGACGTCTCCAGAAAGCGAAAGCAGCCACCAGCGCCGCCGCAGCAGTGACACCGGCAACCTGCCACCGATTCACGTCCACGCCTAAATGCAGCATTGAACGCGTACAAATGTTCTAATATTAGTTACCCGAAGGGTCCAAACTTATACGGTCATCGGTCCATAGACTAATGAACTACTTGAACTACGGTATAACCACAACGTACGCACCCATGACCGAGCTATCTTCAAATGTTTGTAATTCTATCGGACCAAACTGCGTGGTCATCAGTCCGTAGCTTACAAACTACTTAAGCATAGGTAAACTAACCTACGGACAAACACACACACCCGTGCCCCAGGGAGGACTCGAACCTCCACGGCGAGCAACCGCGCGTTCCGCAGCGAGACGCTTTAGACCACTCGGCTACTCCACCGCGGCTACCGAGCAATGTCTTGAACCTCCGGCGGGAGCGGCCGCGCAAATAGTGACGTGGCGCATTAGACGCGCGGCGCGTGTCTTTGCCGGCTACGGCCACTGCGGCGCGCCAGTCACGGTCTGCACGACCACTACGGTCGGGGGTTCGAATCCCTCCTCGGGCATGGATATTTGTGCCGTCCTTAGTTGTAGCTAGTTTATAAGTTGTTTGTAAGTTTAGGGACTGATGACCCTGAGTTAAGTCCCATAAGCTCTACAAACATTTGAACATTTCTGCGTGTCATCGCATTTTTGCGTGTGCGCGTGTTCACGTGTGTGCGCTTATGTCCATGTTTGCGCATTTGAGCACGCGCGCGCGTATGTGTGTGTGTTTGTGTGTGTGTGTGTGTGTGTGTGTGTGTGTGCGTGTGTGTGTGTGTGTGTGAGCGTGTGTGCGTGTGTGCGCTAGTGAGTGCGAGGTGAAGAACATATGTAGGAGCAAAGGGGCCAGTCGGCCGGAGTCCGCAGTGTTCTTACCAGATTGGTATTTAGATTTTCACTAAAGCTGAAATGCAACCTGTATAAACGATTGAAATAAGGCATCCGTTCGACGAAAGAGACGATACCAGATTTTTCAGCTTAATAATCACTACTTACTTAAAACAAAAGCCATTCGTCTGTTGCTATACAGGTCCAATAAATTTGTGACCGAATGAAAGTTTCGAGAAGCGCTATCTACATGTGCCGAATGTTCTGGTAACAGCGATAATTGGCAGTTTACGAATGCGAAACAGATGTTTCTTGTCGCCCGGCAGCCGCTCGGAGCAACCAGCCCCATTAGAAACGCAGAGCCGCGGTGGAGTAGCCGAGTGGTCTAAAGCACCTCGCGGCGGAGGGCGGGGTTGCTCGCCGTGGAGGTTCGAGTCCTCCCTGGGGCATGGGGTGTGTGTTTGTCCGTAGGTTAGTTTACCTAGATTTAAGTAGTTTGTAAGCTACGGACTGATGACCACGCAGTTTGGTCCGATAGATTTACAGACATTTGAATATTTGAGAAACGCAGAGCAATACTGCTCTACGATTATCGTTGCACGATCATCGTTGAACAATAACCGCTACAGTCGCACCGAGGAAAACGTACCTTTAGTCTGACAACTTAACAACGATCCTGGCGTACGTCTTCTGCGTCGACGAGTAGAACGTCGTCTACGGAAGGAAGAACGTTCAGTTGACCGTGGCAATCAGTATCTTTACTGACGCCGCACTCCCACCTTGTGTTGCGTATCTCCAAAAGGCCCATCCCCCTACTCGCAAAGTCAGAAAGTGATCCACTTCAAACTCGCTAATTTGTCTGGTGCAACCACGAATGACATGGCGCCAGTTTCATTTACGCGTTGACATCACACTTGCTCCTATGGATGTAAGCGTATACACAGCTAGGACTCTGGCAACTATCTCACTACGCTGTCAGTTGGTGGAAACCATCAACAGTGCATCTACTATCCCCAAGGTGTCATCATCCGATATCGGGTCAAATTCGGCGTCGTCTTTCCGCACAGCTTGCCCTTTATTCACATGAAGAGATGTCGTCGATCGTAGACAAGGGATCTCAAATCGATTCCATATTTCTGCATTTCCGGAAAGCTTTTGACACTATACCTCACAAACGGCTTCCAATTAAACTGCATGCTTATGGAAAATCGCCACAACTGTGCGATTGGATTCCTGATTTCCTATCAGAAAGGACGTAGTTCGTAGCAATTGACGGTAAGTCATCGAGTAAAACAGATGTGATATCTGCCGTGCCCCAGGGAAACGTTATAGGTCCCCTACTCTTCTTTGTGTTCATAAACGATTTAGGAGACAATCTGAATAGCTCCCTTACATTTTTGGCGGATGATGCTGTCGTTTATCGGTTAGTGAAGTCAACAAAGTATCAAAAGCAACTGCAAAGCGATTTAGAAAAAAATTACTACCTGCTGCGAAAATCGGAAATTAATCAAATATATAATGCAGAGTGTCCGTATGTGTGTACGTGTTGCATACAAATCTACAGTTTTGATCCAATCTTTCTCAAATTTTATACAAGTAAGCATCAATCCATGAGAACGGTCGCCGTAAGTGTAAAGATCACATACGATATATAGTTCACGAGATATGACGTCATAAACAATGAGATGCGCGAAAAACTGCTGCATTTTGCGACAATGCTGCTCATTTTCTTCTAAACCATTGGGCCACTTTCAACCAAATTTGGTACACACATTCCTTACCGTGAGGTAACAATTGCTGCATGGTTAAGAATCACCTAGTTCAAAAGATATTACGTCATAACCAATAGAAATCGCAAAAAATGCCATATAATGCGGCGAGACTTTAGAAATACACTGTATTAGAATGACAGTACTTAGCGACTGGCAACAAACTTTAAACATAATTTCAAACCTTTATTAAACTTTCTCTCGCTGGCAACCATAGTAAAATGATGAAAGGAAAAAAGTTTCTCGCTTACTTCTTATACGCTGTTTATGGAGTAAAACTACGGCTCTCGGTATGACGTTACAATTTATAATTTGAACACTACAAATTGTAGCGACAGGACTTTTTACAGACACTATACACATATATAGTTGAATGTAGCTTCTAAATTGTATCACATTCCGACACGTAGGTCATGAGATATGAGCACATAAACAGTAACGTTCAAGGAAAACCGACCCATCACGCACCAAGTTTTAATCTATTACTTCTTTACTACTACATCTACATCTACATCTGCATACATACTCCGCAATTCACCGTAAGGTGCGTGGCGGAGGGTACACTGTACCACTACTAGGCATTTCCTTTCCTATTCCACTCCCAAATTGAACGAGGAAAGAAAGAATGCCTATATGCCTCCGTACGACCCCTAATTTCTCTTATCTTGTCTTTGTGATCTTTACGCGAAATGTATGTAGGCGACAGCAAGATCGTACTACACTCAGCTTCAAATTCCGGCCCTCTAAATTTACTTAACAGAAATTCACGAAAAGAACGTCGTCTTTCTTCCAGCGATCCCCAATTGAGTTGCCGGAGCATTTCCGTGACACTCGCGCATTGGTCGAACCTACCGGTAACAAATCTAGCTGCTCGCCTCTGAACCGCTTCTATGTCTTCCTTCAAACCGATCTGCTGCGGGTCCCAAATACTTGAGCAATACTCAAGACGTGGTCGTACAAGCGTTTTATACGCGGTCTCCTTTACAGGTGAAGTACATCTTCCCAAAATTCTCCCAATAAACCGAAGTTGGCTGTCTGCCTTACTCACAACTGTCCTTACATGCTCGTTCCATTTCATATCGCTCTGCAATGTTACGCCTAGATATTTGAACGACGCGACAGCATCAAGAAGCTCACTAGTAATGCTGTTTTCGAACATTATAGGATTGTTTTTTCTACTCATGCGCATCACCTTACATTTTTCTACATTGAGAGCTATCTTCCATTCTTCGCACCAACTAGAAATTTTGTCTAAGTCAACCTGTATGCTATTACAGTCAGTAACAGACGACACCCTCCCGTACACCACAGCATCATCAGCAAACAGCCGCAAATTACAACATACTCTGTCCATCAGATCATTTATATAGATAGAAAATAATAGCGGTCCTATCACACTCCCCTGGGGCACGCCTAACGATACTCTCGTCTCTGATGAACACTCGCCGTCGAGAACAACGTACTGCGTTCTATTACTTAGGAAGTCTTCCAGCCAGTCACAAATCTGTGAACCTATTCCATAAGCTCGTATCTTCGTTAGCAGTCTGCAGTGTGGCACCGCGCCGAACGCCTTTTTGAAGTCGAGAAAAACACAATCCGCCTGTTGCCCTTCGTCAATGGCTCGCAAGATGTCATGTGAGAAAAGGGCAAGCTGAGTTTCACATGAACGATGTTTCCTAAACCCGTGCTGATTCATAGAAAGAAGCTTTTCCGTTTCAAGGAAATGTACTATATTCGAACTGAGAATATGCTCCAAAATTCTACATGAAACCGATGTCAACGAAATTGGCCTGTAATTGTATGCGTCAGTTCTCTTTCCTTTCTTATACACGGGAGTCACCTGCGCCTTTTTCCAATCACTAGGAATTTTGCGCTGAATTAAAGATTCGCTATAAATGCAAGCTAAGTAGGTGGCCAATGCCGCAGAATAGTCTTTGTAAAACCGAACTGGTATTCCATCCGGACCAGCAGACTTTTTCGTATTTAGCTCTCTCAGCTGCTTCTCTACACCGGAAAAACCTATTGCTATGTTCCCCATTTCGGAATTAGTACGTTGATCAAATGATGGTATATTTGTGCGGTCCTCCTGCGTGAAAGATTTCTTAAAGGTTAAATTTAGAACTTCAGCTTTCCGTTTGCTTTCTTCTATTACTGCCCCGGAATGATCAACTAGTGACTGGACAGTGGGCTTTGACCCGCTTATCGATTTTACATAGGACCAGGATTTTTTCGGTATTCCCAAGAGATTTTACAGACAAACAGCCCTTATACAAATGAATATATACCTGAAAAATGGCAGAATAAAGAAATAAATACCCGGGCAACGCCGGGTTTTCAGCTTGTATTAAATAATAAAAAGTGTGATGTAATACACATTACCATTAAAAGAAATCCACTGAGCTTCAATTACACGATAAATCAGTCAAACATTAAGGTCGTAAATTCTACCAAATACCTAGGAGTTACAATTACGAACTACGTAGACTGGAGAGAACAGGTTGAAAATATTGTGGGGAAAGAGAACCAAAGGTCACGTTTCGTTGGCAGAACGCTTCGAAGATGCAACAGCTCCACCAAAGAGACTGCCTACATCACACTTGTGCGTCCTCTCCTGGAGTACTGTTGCCCAGTGTGGGACCTTCACCAGGTGGGGCTGACAAGACCTTGACAAGGTTCAGAGAGGGGCAGCTCGTTTTGTTTTATCACTTTACAGGGGGGAGGGGGGGTGGAGGAGTCACTGAAATGTTGCACGGTATGAGGTGGAAATCATTAAAAGAACGATGTTATTCGTTGCGGCGAGATCTATTTGCGAAATTTTAATCTCCCACTTTTACTTCTGAATGTGAAAATATTTTACTAGCGTCCACCTACATAGCAAGACATGAACATCCCAATAAAATAAGAGAAATCAGATCGAAAACGATTTAGGTGTTCTTTCTTCCCGCGCGCTTCTACAGAATGGAAAGGTAGAGAAAGGTTTGAAAGTGGTTAATGAACCCTCTGGCAGGCACTTAAAAGTTATTTCCAGAGTATCTATGTAGATGTACGAATGTGCATCAAGTTTGAAAGGAATACGCAATATAATTTTTATTTAATTTTACCTGTCATTCAGCCTTCAGCATATTTTGTTGTAGAAACCTAAGCTATAATTCAGTAGAAAAAAAAATGCAATGTTTTATATCATTTTATTAATCGATATAACAATATGTACTTATTTTCATGTCTTTGCTGGAAACCAAAGACTTTGTTTTATCTTTGAAGTGTGTCTTGCACTCGCAGTTGTTGCGTTTAACTAGTCGTTGTGTGACTGTGGTAGAGTTCAATGGATATGTAGAAGTCGTTGTGGAACTGTCGAGTGCGTCTGTCGATGAGTAAGTCTCGAGAAGTAAAAATCGGAAAGTTTAAGGCTTTAGCCGTTTTGAAGAGTCGCAGCCAAGTCTGCAGATTGTAATTTTTGTAAGGCTGGTGTTAATGAATGCTGCCTTTAATAAACCAAACTCTTACATTTCTATTGTTATGAATGGTAGCTTGTACCTGAAATATTGTAGTTGGTATTTGTCTTTTGCTAATGAATACTGTTTAGTGCAGCTTGCATTTATCATTTAATCCTGAGTCATTTTACCAGTTCCTTTTCCCTTTCACCAATTGGAAAGTAAATTTGCAATCCTATCTGATAATTGTTTCTTGTGATAGTGTTTTATAATTATTGTGTTTTTAAAATTCTAAGTGTTAATTAGAACATTTCAGTGTAGGCATTTTGGCACTTGATCAGTGAGAGCAGGAACTAGTTTGTTCATAAATCCAGTGAAGTTCACAGTCAGAGTTTTTGTTAGTGTTAATGAATGTTCATATTATTAGGTCACTTAACGTTAGTAACAGTTAAAGTAATTTGTCTGATGAGAAGAGAAACAGTTAAATCACGTAAAGAAATAAAAAATGTTTACAGTGTATGATGTTTTGAAATTATTAACAGATTTTTAGGACATTTTTATATAATTGAATCAGTATGGCAATTGTGATTTTGGTATCCAATTACTTTTAAATGTCTTTGTTTGAAATCATATTTATTCAAGTGACAAAATATAACAGTAGTAGCACGCTGTTTTATTGGCTCTTGCAGTCGAATTGTGCATGTATAGTCTGGCTATTAGTATGTTTTGCACGCTAACAATTCTGAAAATTTCATTTGCCCACATTGTCTTACACACGAGATTAATGTGCATACAAATTACGAGTTTAATTACAGTTGATTTATTAATTTCTGTACAAGTTAAAGTGTTATCCGTTGCGCACGACACAAAACCACAGATATGTAAGAGTACTGCATTCCATGTCAGTTGTAATTTAATCTAACAGGGCAAAGGAAGGTACTAAGTCTCATTTCTTAGTCAAGTTATTTTGTAGCCAAAACCATAACAGAAAGTTTATTTGTGAATTTTAGCGGGCACGGTCACTTAACACAAACAGTTACACGATTGGTTCGCCACACACACACACTACTTTTATCATTCACACAAACACACACACCACTTATACGTTCTCTCAGACTTAATGGAAGCTGCGAATTGACGAGCCTGGGAGCATGTTTCCTAAAGTGTGGTATTGTAATCTCAAGTATCTGTCAATAATGTAGTTCCATTTCGAAGTATAACACTTAGCTGATGTTTGCGACATAAACGAAAGTGCCGCTGTGAAAATATTTGTGTTGATTTTAATGCAAGTATGTGGTCTAAACAAGCCTGTTAAACATACAGTGAACTGTAATTGGTATGACGAACAAACATGATCATGGATTTGCATCCGTTGTTATAGTGTTGTAATAACTGCTTTCTTAAACTCTAGTATATATTTATCTGGTGTTTATAAAACGTAAAAAACTTGTAAAATTACTGTCAAAGGGTTTGGTAGAGAACCTTGGTGGACGACATTTTAGTACAAACGCGAAAGTGACAACAGAATACTGCAATAAAAATGCCGCTGGGTCAGCTGCTACAAAAGCAATCCACACCGAAATAACGTATCATTAATAATTTCGTTATTGCCACATTCAATTAAGTATACATTTGTTGTAAACAACACAGACATATACAAGTTAAAACTGTGGCTATTACTACTGCTTCCACACTTTACACTGGTTGCATGTCAACCGTGCTCGATCAAGTATTATCAATAACAAATGAAAATATTTTTAAAGAAGGTGTAGACATTCAAAAGAGTGAACAACCATAGGAACGACAGAAGACGAAATATCTGAAAAACACACCAAAAGAAAGTAGAAAACTGAGCATTTTTATGGTGTGTACTTCATGGGATTTGCGGGATGGGTCATATTAAGCTTGTATTCAGGGGTAGCTAACTGCCATTATTCAGGAATTTTGTTTTAGGATGGACAGACTGAGATCAAACAGGACAAAAAACCTGGTGTTCTAGCACAAAGTACTTACCGTTTTATCACATCGATTTGTGTATTTAAATGCTGAATACACTTCAGGCCTCTTTCAGCAGTAAAATTTGTAGAGGCAATACACACTAAATATAATATTTCCGCGAGACACCACGTACACTGACTGCCGGCGTGGTGCAGGGGATAGCGTCACCGACTGCGGTACTGAAGGTTGCCGGTTCAATCCTGCCCACCGACAAAAATTTTCTTTCTTTGTAATTAACAATTCCAGAATGTTCCACATCTTTTTTATGTTCACTTGTAAATTCTACTTAACTGTTCTTCTAATTTCTGACACATTCTGCCTGCATAAATAGCAGAGCACTCTGCCCGAAAGGCAGTCAGTGCTGCGTGTATGTTGAGTTCGTAATAAACCAGGTTTCAGTATAAGTGCTGTGTTCAGTTGCCTTCGAAGTCCAGCCTGCTCCATTTCAACGCGACAATATATACTGAATACAACACTTCAAACTTAATAACGTACGATTGACGGACTTCTCTCGAGTAAAGAAACCATATTAAATATTGCAGCCGAGTTTACACAGGTTGTCGCAAAGAGCGCCGTAACTCGTGTGTCAGCCACTCTATGAAATTTAAGTTCGTTGCATATTGCGCTTTATATTGTTCAAATCAATAAATATCTTCATCATATAACTACTTCACACACTCTGCTAATTTCATTTAATTGGTGCCTCCATCTTTGAGATCATACCGAATATAGCTATAGAAAAATATGTAAATGACGCATCCAGTTTTACAGACCTGGATGAATAATAAATTTGGTCATATTGGAATATTGCTGTCGGTTGAATGCAGAACCGAAAAGATGCTCAGCTAGGTAACTATTAGAAATCGTTGCATTATTTTGCAGATGCACTGAATGAAAATAAAAATTAAAGAAAAGCATACAATGTGCATTACGTTTACAGTTTGCTAGGTAGGAGAGAAAGGCAAGATCCCGCAACACAATTTTAACCACTATGGAAGTTCCGTAACAACACACATTCCGCTAAGTGCAAAATACTCATTTCGAAAATAATTTTACAGAATCTGCAATCCCTTGGTTCCACCAAATTCTACATTCATTGAGGGATGGTAATCCTTAGTTGCTGCTGCCGGAAATAGAAATACTCCTCCAAATACTGCAGATTTCGAACTCAGTGTTGCAGTCTGAGTTTGCTATGATCTAATTCCGTAATAGGATGGATGAATCCTTAACTACACGCCCTCGTTCCCCCTACTTACAATATAAAAGTTTTAAAAATTTTAATAATAAGAAAAAAGGAAAAAAAATAACATTTAAACTTGTCACCTAATGAAGAGTTTGGTATATAATGCCACAATAATTATAAATTATTTTTACACTGCTTTAGAACTTTATTATCTCACTGTAAGCTTATTTCGGCCTTAGGCCATCATCAGGTGTTACTACTTATAATATTGTTTTCATTTATTTACTGCCCAATTGATTTTAAAAGCTGATGTTATGCTTATCTATTGCTGCTTAAACGACAGCTATATTATAAGTAACTAGCTGAACCCCCGCTGCTTCGCATGCTTAGGATGGTTGGTCTGCACCAGTTGTTTCTTTTTAATCCTGATGAAGAATCCATATCTTAAGTTTCGTAGTTATAGCATGAAATTTGAGTTAACAGCACCATATTTTTGAAAATCAATTTTTGCATCTCGTATTTCACCCCTTATTGGTCGAATTTCCAAAAATACCGAAACACGTGTCTTTCAAATTCGAATCCCGAATCCAAATCCGAAAATTTGTAATTTTAACTTCAAAATTGGCTAAATAGCAACAGATTTTCGAAAAACACCCCACTCCAATTTAAACCCCTTGATGGTTGAATTTCCAAAAATACCGAAACACGTGTTTTTTAACGTCTAACCAACTATACAAATATCAATTTTTGCAGCTCTAACTTCAAAATTGTATCAATAGCAACGTGTTTTAAAAAAGAATTTTTGATCCTCTATTTAACCCTCTTACTTGTTGAATTTCCAAAAATACTAAAAATCATGGATTTTTAATCCTGATCAAGACTCCATATCCGAAGTTTCGTAGTTGTTGCTTAAAATTTGACTTAATAGCAACATACTTTTGAAAATCAATTTTTGCGTCACTTATTTTACCCCCTTATTTGTCGAATTTCAAAAAATTCCTAAACACATGTCTTTTAAATTCGAACCCTGAATTAAAATCCGAAATTTTGTAGTTCTAGCTTCAAAATTGCCTAAATAGCTACGTATTTTCATCCCCTATTTGACACCCTTACGGACGGAATATTGAAAAATCGCTTCTTAAATGACGCCTCCAGAGTAAGATCAACACCCTCCACAAATTTCAAGTTTCTATCTTCAGTGGTTTGGGCTGGGCGATGATGAGTCAGTCAGTCAGTCAATCAGTCAGTCAGTCAATCTGGACACTTCCTTTTATATGTGGAGATAACACCCGATGATGCCTAAGGCCAGAAATAAGCTTATAGTGAGATAATAAAGTTCTAAAGCAGTGTAAAAATAATTTATAATTATTGTGGTATTGAACATGTCGCTCAAAGACGTACTCTACACTGCGAGCCCCAGATTACGGAAAAAGTTTGGTATATCTCAAGAAGTATTGTGTGAATACTCGACCGATGGCCATCGGCAGGCAGATTTTTGAGAAATAAAATGGGGAAGGATAATATGCAACAGGAGGACGTGAGAGGTCTGCTTGAAAGAGAAATATCGGGTGAGGTGGAGCGGCACTCGTGTTTGTGGGGGACGCAGTTAAAATCCCAGGGCAGCCATCCGGATTTAAGCTCACAGCCATTTCCTTAAATCGCATACATTTTTTAAACCCGGCGCTCTGCGGCCAGAATAAATATGAGCAGCGTCACAGGGATTCTGAAAGCGATTAAAGCTGCAGGGCGTTATTTATTTACAATCTGAATGGCCAGGTACACACCCTCAGTAGCAAGCATTTGGAACTTGTTTTGTATTTTATGCTATTTGTTTATGAAAACACACACCTCCTATACACTTGTTGTTCTTTTCAGTGAACCGAGCAGGTTCACCTAATAAATGTAATTATTAGGTACAAAGTTAATTTCGTACATCCAATCAAAGTTATTGCACTGCGTCTTGTCGAAGACGAGGTATATTGGAATCAGTATTAGGAAACAAAGGGACTACATCGTTTCAATGGGACCGCTCTAAGTATCTTTACTTTAGATAAAGTGATTTAGGGATCTTATATGAAATATACAAATGTGTCATGGATAAAGAATGAAAGGTGGGAACTGAAATATCTTCGTGGCGACTAGTGAAAATGTGAGCTGGGCAGTGTTCGAACCCGAGTCTCCCGGATCGGATCAGCGGTCCCCTTCACCACTTGGCTACTCGCACTCGTCTCCCGTCAGTCTCAAATTCTAAGAAATCGTACACTACGGCTGTAGCGCCCCCATCGTCGATGCCCTCGCCATTGTGGATTCCAATCTCAGTTGAACGTTGTTACTGCATCTGCGATGAAGTAGACAAATCTTACGCTGTCTTCGCGTATAAAAATGTATAATATGTAAAAAGCAGTCTAGAGCGTGAAACTTCCTGGCAGATTTAAATTGTGTGCCGGAACCGGGACTCGAACAGATTTTTATCTGCCAGGTAGTTTCATACCAGCGCACACTCCGCTGCAGAGTGAAAACTTTCATTCTCGAAACATCCTTAAGGCTGTGGCTAAGCCATGTCTTCACCATATCCTTTCTTCCAGGAGTTGCTAGTCTTACATCGTTCGCAGAAGAGCTTCTGTGAAGTTTGTAAAGTAGGAGGCGAGGTACTGGCGGAAGTGAAGTTATGGGGCGGCATCGTGCGTCGTGTCGGGATAGCTCACTCTGTAGAGTGCTTGCCCGCGAAAAGCAAAGGTCACAGGTTCGAGTCCGGGTTCCGGCCGTGCAGACTGTGACTGGCGCGCCGCAGAATACTTGGCCACTGCGGAACGATAAGGGAATAAAAGATATGGGACTTGAAAGTTACCGACTTACATAAGATTCTACGTGTTTCTTTCAGTATTTTGTGTTGTTGTAGTACAAAGACTCCCGTTGACCACTATAGCAGTTCAACGTCAATAGCTATAACGGGGTGGAAGATATAGTGGTTCAGATTCGTCAGCGTATATAAATTTCGGAAGAACAGCGATGACTTTTGAGACTATAATAGCAAAGATGTTATATATATAGCGAAACGCGATGCACAGACTTCGCCAGCCGCGGTGGCTGAGGGGACTGCGGTGCGCCAGTCACGGTCTGCACGGCCACTACTGTTGGGGGTTCGAATCCCCCCTCGGGCATGGATATTTGTGCCGTCCTTAGTATTAGCTAGTTCATAAGTAGTTTGTAAGTTTAGGGACTGATGACCCCGTAGTTAAGTCCTATAAGCTCTACAAACATTTGAATTTTTC
Source organism: Locusta migratoria (assembly GCA_026315105.1). Classification (NCBI taxonomy): domain Eukaryota; kingdom Metazoa; phylum Arthropoda; class Insecta; order Orthoptera; family Acrididae; genus Locusta; species Locusta migratoria. The sequence continues at coordinate 267,244,805 of CM048745.1, read as the reverse complement.
ACAGACTTCAGTTGTTTTCCTGCAAAAAGCGTACGAATAAAGAAAGATAAGTGCATATTGCAGTTTGAAAAGTAAAACTACCAGGAAAGGTACTAAAGCGTAAGAAAGAAATTTCACGTGCTCGATCCGTTTCTAAAAGACTATAGAAACTTGAAGTTTGTAGACGTTGTTTATGTTACACTGTAGGCATCAGCAATTTTTTGATATTCGTATCCAGAAGGGGGGGGGGGGGGGTGAATTGGGGGATGAACGGTTTACTGAAAATACGTTGCTGTTCAGGTACTTTTGATGCAAGAAATTTAAAACTTCGGATTTAGACTTTTGATGGAATTTTAAAAACGCATGTGTCGATATTTTTAGAAATTCGACCATTAAGCGGGTGAAATAAGGGAAAATCTTTTAAGCATGCTACTAAGACAATTTTGATACGAGGAACGCGAAACTTTGGATATGGAACCATGGTTAGAATTTTAAAAAATGTGTTTCGAAATGTTTCTAACTCTGCTAAGGATTGTGCAATAGGGGGTGGCAAGTTGTATCTAAATACTTGATTAGGAAAGCATTTTAAAGATAAATCTATGAAAATTTATATTTAGAAGTAGAAACAACCAATGCAGACCATCCAGTCTAAGCGTGCGAAGCGGCGGGAATTAAGCTAGTTAAAATAATAAAACAGTATGGACTGAGCACATTACGAATCTCAAGTTCTTGAGAGAAAAAAGATGATTAAACTGTTGCTTGTTTCATCACTGCGACTGTCGCAAGGTCATGCAAATCGTTACTCTCTGTGTCGTCGGTGTAATGCAAGTGAGTTAAATTATGCACTCACGCAACACGAGATTTGATTGCGAGCAAATATGTTTGATCTCTCTCTCTCTCTCTCTCTCTCTCTCTCTCTCTCTCTCTCTCTCTCTCTCTCACTGTGTGTGTGTGTGTGTGTGTGTGTGTGTGTGTGTGTGATTGTGTTTGGTATTGACAGTGGCCCAAGGGCAGTGAAAACAAACCGGCAATTACTCCGATACGGAGGTAGGGGACTCACAGAGGAAATGTCGTAGAATGTGTTATTGAATTCTGTTACATACAAACAATAATAAAAAAAAGATAACGTTGTCACAGGTTTTATTTTAGTTTCGTTTGAAAAGAGAAAATATTGAAAAGCAATTATGTGGTACGAATCAGAGATACTCCAGAGTTAATGTTTTGCCGAACAAATGGCAAATACCAAAGGCACCATTAATTCTTAATTCTTCGATTCACGACGATATTTTGTTACATCGCATATATAGCAAAAATAGTAATACGCAGATCGTTTGTTTTAACTTGGGGCAAAAATCAAGACAAATGTTGAAATGTTTGTAAATCTATTTGACCAAACTTGTGTGGTCGTCAGTCCCTAGGCTTACAATCTAATTAAAATGACTTAAACGAACCTAAGAACAACATACACCTCATGTCCGAGGGAGGACTCGTACCTCCGGTGGGATCAGCTTCGCAGTCCCTGAAAAGAAGCCTGAAACCGTCATATTATTGCCACGCGCCTAAATTGAGACAATAAAGTAAGTCGAATTCGTCGGTAACGCATCGTAGCGGCGACGGAGCGTCCGAGCGCATTGAGGCGCTATGCTACGATACGCGAAGTCAGAGGCGCCGACTTCTGAAAATCAGTGTGGGTGCTCTATATCACGGATCACAAATGTTAGAAACCAACCATCCTGAAAATCATGTTCATGCATTTTTGAATGAGGAATACTTGATAAAAGTAAATAGGCTGTTGTCTGTCCTTTTAAAGATATAAGGAAGAAGGAGGAGGAAGAAAAGGAAAGCATGGCTGCATTAGGACACTACAATAAAGCGATCTAATTGGCCGAAGTGGATATTTCGATATAAGTAACACCCCAAAACTTCTACACGACCGATGAAATAATTTTTCACTGTACACTAATCTAATTCATTTTGTGCGAAGCTATTCTTTCTCACAAAAGCGTTTCGTAGAACATTGTCACTAAGGATGAAAGAAATCTTTGAAATAAAATGTTTCAAATGTTTGTATAGTTTATGGGACTTAACTACGGGGTCATGTCCCTAAACTTACAAACTACTTATGAACTACTTACGAACTAGGACGGCACAAATATCCATGCCCGAGGGGGGATTCGAACCCCCGACCGTAGTGGCCGTGCAGACCGTGACTGGAGCGCCTCAGCCTCCTCGGCCACCGCGGCCGGCTCTTTGAAATATTTTGAGATTTTGAAGTCCGACATCAATTATTTTTTTTGGTCCGTTATACTTCATCGGAACTTTCCTCACTTCGAGGTAATTTCATGACATCTCTGACAGTATTAATATAGTCCAAGGTTTTTTTATGACAGAGAGAAAAGCATTACAAATTTCAACTGAATCTATAATTTTAATAACAAGGGAACTGACAAAGATAAAAGACGATTAACTTTAGCAGCAGCATCAGATTCTTCAAGCTAAATTCCTGAAAGAACACAATTAAATGTTCATAAATACGTCCACCTGAAAGTTCAAAAGGACCGACGTGCTACAGGATGAATACAGCTAGCATAGTGGGCAAAACACGGACACTCGTTACTACTCGCTTGTGGACCCGCGTACAAAACTGACCATTTCTTTCACGTACGAAATATCGTCTCTCGCTATGGCCAAGTTTTGCATTGCGTCTTCAGTCATAAGGTAGATTTTGATTTTTCCAGATTTTTTAAAAATTATACAATTTTATTTTCCACCTAAATTTTATGTGGATGCTCAGCACCCCCCAAAAATTCTGGGGGGTGCACGAGCCCCGGAGCACCCACGGAGTCGGCGCCCCTACGCGAAGCCGTTCCCCGTTGGGAGTTCGAATGCCCCCTCGGGCATGGCTGTTTGTGTCGTCTTTAGTATAAGGTAGTTCATAAGTAGTTTGTAAGCTTAGAGACTGATGACCCCGCAGTTAAGTTCCTTAAGCTTGACAAACATTTGAACGTTTTTTGACGCATCTTACGAAACACATGCCGACGTGATACGTTTACGAGGTGTGTTCAAAAAAATTGTCAGATACCTTGAGAGGTGGTAGTACTCATCGGAAGTTGAAAAGTGAGTCGAATAAACATGGGACCATAAACACATACGTTCTGATCTGAGACAAACACATGTTTACAGAAAGGGCTGTGCGACGTTTGTTTATGGGTGCTGGCGCTGCGTCTAATACGTCAGAAGTCTATTATGACGTTTCTCTAACTACAAATAGGTAGTCGCCAGTCATCTGTGTGATTAGAGTAGTTTTGTAGACTAATCAGGTTTAGTTGTTTTTGTGCGTCTTACGGTACAGTACGGTCAACTCAGGGTAGGCATATTGGTGATTTACCTTCTTTCTACAGGATTGTGCTTATAATGTGTGCCAGTAGGTACTACAACAACTCTCGAGTTTACTTCGTAGGGTGCGAAGGTCAGAGGGATGTATCGGCATGAATAGACGCCACGTGGACCACCTTCTATAAACACGTGAGATTAGTAAAACAATTTATTTTGTCCGTCACAGTTGCACAATTTTGAAGTCAGTAACTAGTTTCTGACGCTATCGTCCATTATCAAACTATTAGCCGTTTTCAAACCGTGATAATCCAATGCATGTTACAAAAGGCTGCTAAAATCTTGTACATTATCCTCTGTCGATATCACTGGTTACATAATCATTTAAAATGGCAGTTAAAACAGGTGGTACATCCACGGGCCTCCAGCGTAATGTAACTAGTGATATGTATCGACACAGGATAATGTACAAGATTTGAGCAGCCATTTGTAACATGCATTGGATTATCACTGTTTGAAAAAGGCTTGTGGTTTGATAATGGACGGAAGAGTCCGAAACTAATCACTGACTTCAAAAATTGTGCAACTGCGACGGACCAAATAAATTGTTTTATATATCTTTGAATAATGAAATGCCAAGATAGCGGTATTTCCCTTTTATTTATAACAGACGACCGATTTCGATGTACACAGACATCATCATCTGGTCTCTGCACTACATTATAACATTATTACAGAAATATGTTGTAGCCAGTTGGATAGTACTGGTGGATCGTCACACATTAAAATATGCCGCTTGATTGTCAGATATAAAACTCATGTAATCATATATACATAAAGAACCACCATATTGTACAGCTGTGACAACAAGTAGTAGGTTCACAAAAATACATTTATAAGATCGCTTCCTGCCATGAGCAAATTATATAAATTGTTTTATAAAATATTCCCACTTGCTGATCCTAAACCATCATTACGATGAATTTTCATACTTGGGATTAGATTAGATTAGTTGTTCGTTCCATAGATCCATGTTGAGGAGATACTCGTGGATGCAGAAGATGTCAATTTCTTTAGGTAAAAACAGTTTTGGCTGCACAAAAGCGATGTTCCATTTATTTATAAATGACGCGTTTCGCCTCTTCTGGGCATTAGACGTTGAAAGGGGGAAATTTACGAACTTGTCTAACAAATTAACTAAGAAAATGTTTCAAATGTTTGTATAGTCTATGGAACTTAACTACTTATGAACTACTTACGAACTAGGACGGCACAAATATCCATGCCCGAGGGGGGATTCGAACCCCCGACCGTAGTGGCCGTGCAGACCATGACTGGAGCGCCTTAGTCCCCTCGGCCACCGCGGCCGGCATTAACTAAGAATATGAAAAATATTTCTTAAGCAAGAAATATTAGAAAAAATTTTTTTGTAAATCTATTGGACTCAACTGCCTGGTTATTAGTCCGTAGCTTACAAACAACTTAAACTAAAGCAAACTAACCTAAGGACAACACACACACAGATGCCCGAGGGAGGTCTCGAACCTCCGACCTTGAGCGGCCGCGCGCACCGCAGCGCGGAGCTTCAGTGTTCGGCTAATCCGCCGCGGCAAGAAATATTAGAAATAGGCTAGGTGCAGACTGTTAAAATTGCAGGCCATATGGCCACATTCACGTTTTGACGTCGAGGGAATAAGTATTGAACTAATAAATAACGCTAAAGAGCATATTTTGTAGCAAGATAAGAGCGTTGAAGCTGTCCATGGCTGTGGCAGGGAGCGGTTCTTACGTAAGTAAGCAAAGCGTCGCGAGGTTAACACTCCGATGCCGGCGCCCCTAAAATCGCACGGTTGTTGGTCCTGGAGTTGTGAGATACATTCATTCTAATTAACAATTTTAAAATAATTACTTAGGAGCTCCAGGCATACATTTATTTTTAATATTTTATTATAGAATTTTTTCATACACATACAACATAGAAATATGGAAATACGCTTCGAAAAATAGAATGTTCAGTAAATGTTTTACATACTGTTGTTGTGGTCTTCAGTCCGGAGACTGGTTTGATGCAGGTCTCCACAATACCCTATCCTGAGCAAGCCTCTTCTTCTCCACATAAGAACGGCAACCTACATCTGTCTGAATCTGCGTACTGTATCCATCTCTTGGTCTTCCTCTGCGGTTTTTACCCCACACACTTCCCCCCCAACGCTAAATTCACGATTCCTTGATGTCTAAGAATATGTCCTACCAATCGATCCCTTCTTTTAGTCAAGGTATGCCAGAAATTCTTTGTCTCTCCAATTCTGTTCAGTACCTCCACATTAGTTACGCGATCCACCCACCTAATCTTCAGCATTCTCCTCTAACTACATTTCAAAAGCCTCTATCCTCTTCCTGTTCGCACTGTTTATCGTCCATGTTACACTCCCATACAAGGCAACACTCCACACAAATACCTTCATATATATATATATATATATATATATATATATATATATATATATATATATAAGACTAGTTGAGACCATTGTAATGTAACGAGGAAGACTAGATGCTGGCGTGGTATCTGAGAGATCCGTCGCACCTCTGTAGCTAAGGTGTTGCTCTTGCGGAAGTAAACACACTATTGCATGTTGTGAATGCCCGAGTCAGGAGGATAGAAGAGAGGGGGTGAAAAACACCGCAGGCGCTGAGACGTAGGCACAGAAACACTACCTACTGCGTCTGAGAGATCCAACGCCAGCATCGGAGTGTTAGATTAGGTTTCACCATTGACATCGTTGCGCTCCCCCTCCCTATTCTTGATCAACAGTTACCACATCTGTTGTAAAGGTTCTATTTTATTGAATTTAATAATTTGACGCTTTGCTACCTCAGTGCAAAGTAATTTTATTCGTTAAACTATGCTCTTTAGCCATATTTATTAGATCAATCTTTATCTCCTCCCCCCAAGCCAAAACGTGAATTTCCCCCTTTCAGCGTCTGATGCCCAGAAGATGCGATGTTTCATGTATAAATAAATGAAACATCGCTTTTGTGCAAGCAAGACTGGTTTTTACGTAAATATCTATTAGGCTTGCGCCACAAAAATATGGAGTGGAGTGATTTAGTAACATGTCAATACCTTTTTTTTCATTATTATTTTTTTACAAGCAGATAATTTAATGATACCAATAGTATGAGTACAGATACATGCATCATTTAGTTCCGTTTAAAAAATATTCAGTGGAGCAGAAGGAGTTAGGCACTAGAACGTCTTTTTGGCTCCTCTTAAACTGACTTTTATTTGTAGCTAAATTTTTTTATTGTTGCTGAGTAGTGACCCCATCTCTGAACTAAAGTAAGTGCTTTTCAGTCCTTGCGCAGATCGGTTTTATTCCTAGTATCCCATGTATGTGGTATTTGTTGGGAAAAGGAGATGTACTATTTATGTCATATTTCATTAAGGAATAAATAAATTGAGAGGCAGTAGTATACCCAGTTCTATGAAGGATTTCCGTGAATTTACTCCACAAAAAATACGTATAACATGCTTTTGGACTCTAAAAACTTTTACTTAACTTGAAGAGTTACCACAAAATATATATACTATACGACATTATGAAATGATAGTGAGCAAAGCATGAAAGCTTTTTTTCACTTTTAAATCTCCTGTATCTGATAACACTCGTAATGCAGATACACATTTGTTAAGTCGTTTCTGCAGTTCTGTGGTGTGCGCTTTCCAACTGAATTTATTATGAAGCTGTAATCCCTAGAATTTAATACTGTAACCACTTCTTTCTACTGTTCTTTGTACTTCATGCATATGCTAGATGGAAATCTCTTACATGTTCTGAACTGCAAAGTTTCAACGTTTAATGTCAATGAGTTGGCTTTAAACCATCTACTAATTTTCATGAAAATATCATTAACAGACCTTGCTACAACTATGCTCGACATGACATTTATTGCGATACTTTTTCACCTGAAAAATAGTAAATCTGCTTTTGGAAATGTAACTTATGGGAGGTCGTTACTGTCCACAAGAAAAAGCAATGGCCCTAAGATGAATCCTTGTGGGACACCAAATGTAATTTCATCCCAATCCGATGATGACTCATGACTTAATTCACTATTCCATTATTCTGTCACCCTTCGTTTTCTGTTAGCGAGGTACGACTTGAACCAGTTTTCAGCAATGCACGTGACACCATAGAATTCTAATTTACTGAAAAGGCCGTTGTGGTTCACACAATCAAATGCCTTCAACAAGTCACAGAAAATACGTGATGTTTGTAATTTATTAGCTAATGAATGAAGTACATTCCCACCATAGGTGTGAAAAGCCTTCTCGACATCAAAACCTTTCAGAAATCCAAACTGTCTTTATCCCAGAAGATATGCGTTTCAGGTTCCTGTATTATTATACATAATTTTCTTTATTTGATGAGTACTATCACCTCTCAGAATATTCCAAACTTACTTTGAACAACTTGTTTTATTCTAGGGAGCATCTGTTTCAGCTACAACTAACCACATCAGAACCATCCCCATTCAATTTGGGAAGATGTAGTATGTAGAGAAGTTGCAACATTCGAAAATGATTGTGAGGTGTAGAAAGATCTACAGTGTGTCGACACATGGTGCAGGAAGTGGCAATTAACCCTCGTAAAACAATTTTTTCAACTTCTATGTTTACACAGAACAAAATTTCCTTTATTATACAACTACGCAACAGCAGGACATTGCAAGCAATTACCTCCGCATAATACCTGGGCATAAACATCAGTCGCGGTGGAGTGGCCTAGTGCTCTAAGGCGCCTTACTGCGGAGTGCGCTGTTTCTCGCCGTCGGAGACTCGAGTCCTCCCTTGGGCATTGGTGAGTGTGTTGTCCTTAGGTTAGTTATGTTAGTTTAAGTCTTTTATCAGCCTAGCGAGTGATTACCGCAACAGTTAAGTCCCTTAGATTGCTTAGATAAAATTAATAGTGGATAAGGCATATTGCAGACTGAGATTAATTGCAAGTATCCTCAGTAAGTGTAGTCCGTCCACAAACGAAGTAGGTAGAGAACACTAGTTCGACCGACGCTTGAATATTGCTCATTAGTTTGGGATCTGTACAAGGTAGGGTTGTTAGAATTCATACAGAAGGTCCAACGGAGAGCAACATGATTCGGCTCAGGCTAATTTAGTAAGAGCGAACAAGTCATGGAGATGATTAGGAAACGCCATTAAAACGATACTCATTTCGTTTTACTATAGTCAAGGCATTATGCACAGAAATTTCTACCTGAGGGTAATACGATGCACGTTTCAAGACACGTTGAAACGTTGACTCTTTTCATGCAATGTATACGCTGGGTACAACCTCACAACAATATTTCTGCTTTTTTCTTTCGTTTGTTCACGATGACCCTAGCTCACACACATCCAATATCGTCCAAAATTTCCTGGTAAAAAGAGGTGTGGTGCATCTTGAACATTCACCATGCTCGCCGGATCTCAATCCTACAGACCTCCCGTTATTCCCTCGACTCAAACTCGCTTTGAAAGGAGAAAGATATCGCGATGTTTCTGAGATCCAACGGAACGTGACGTTGTTTTAGAATGCCATCCCGAAGGAAGACTTAGTGAGAAGTATCCAGGACATGTATCGTAAAGCTGAGCGGTACATAGTTACGGGAGGTGACTATTTCGAACGACGGTACCGCAACAGTAGTACATAGTTCATCGAAGGTAATGTTACAGGACCATTCCCCAAACTTCAATGAGGATCTCGGTCTACACGTCTGATGTTATTCTGGTAACTGGACAACATTTCGTCAGCGCTACTGGCCGGCATCTTCAGGTGCAACAGACACATTGATGGATCGTGAACGACGCATCACTATTGACATCATTCTAGGAAGGGAACGAGCATCGTGAACGCGCCAGATTAGATAGTCAGTAGCGCAGAATACTTCACAGAAAACGAGAGACGCAGCTACGCCAGAATAGGAATTAAACCCGCGCGAAACTGTCCATCAAACTGCGCGCTGGCGACAGCATGATAGGTGCCACATACCGAAATGGCATAGTCTAACACACGTGTCGCGAAACTGGCAGAGATTTTCTGCAACTTCCCAACTGCAGCGCCGCCAAGCGGCTGAGTCCTGAAAATATACCGCGAGACAATAGTGAATTGAATTTGTTTTCGAACATTTGTTTACGAGCATTTGTGGCGATAAACGTAGCAGCTGTGAAACATATACTCTCTCCTGAAAACCGCATCTCCAATCCGTCCGTGTAAAAGTTCTCTCCCGCCTCAACCTTCTCAAGCACCTGGCTGGCCGGACGTGGGGCGTTAAACCCCTCCATCACCATCATCCTCTTCACTTACCGATCCATCATGCGTCCTTATACAGCTTCCCTCTCGCCATGGTCTCCGCTCCCCCTGCCCACTACAAATTCCTCCAGATCCTAGAACGCTACACCCTCCGCCACGCTTACCATATCCGCCTTCCATCCCCCATGCGGATCCTCTACGCCTTGATTCCCTTTCCTCACATTCTGAAGTTCCTTGAACACCTCCGCCTCCGCTTTGTATCCCGTAAAATAGAATCTCGCCGCCTAGTTGTCTCCCACCTCTTGCTGCATCCTGGGCCTCTGCCACGTCGATACCCCTCCCTCCCTTCACCTCCACACTCTCCATGTCCTCTCCGAGGGTAACTTGCGTCACCTCCCTCTCCCGGATGACGCCCTCCGTCCCGACGTCTACCCCTCCTTTCAACCTTAGTCCCTCCCCTTCTTCCCCCTCACATCCCTGTCCACTCCCACGCTTGGCTCTCCTCTCCCAGCTCCTTCCTACAATGAGTACTTGCGCTTTCCCCTCTCCTACCTCTCCCTCTCATCCTCCCGTCCTTCTCCCACCGCGCTTCCCCTTCTTCCCCTTTTCCACTGCTGGGCCCCCGTTTCGTCATATTTCAACAGTACGCCGTTTAGTGTTGTGCCAGTGTTTGTACTTCGTGCTCAAGTGGTGTTTTAATACTTCAGCAGCCGCCGATCAGGCCGAATATTAGTGTTGTCATGTGCTTTAAGCACTGTCTTCGTCATAGTTTAGTGATTTTAACAGCCCTGGATTTGTAAATTCCCTCTCTGTGTGATTTTAACCAACGTGGCAGTTTTAATTCCGAATATGCTTTACTTCAAATTATTTGCTCTACGTCTTTTCTCTCCATTTTACCCTCCATTCTAGTGTTTAAATTCGACAAATTTTATCACCTTTCTGTTTTTAACAAATGTCTTGTAAATTCACTCGGCTGAAGAGCAGCACTGAAGCTGCTGCCAGCCTACAACCTTTGGTGGCTTTAAAATGCCAATAAAGAGAAAAAGTAAAAAATATTTAAATTTGTTGCTAAGTAACAGAATAATGCTTCGAATAACAAGTTGAATTTACGGTGGATAGTCACACTTTTAGGCGTGGAAGAAAATCTCTAGCAATTCATTCCCTACGAAACATTTAATGAGAATCGCAAATGCTTAACCACTAATTCATAATAATACTGCTGTGTAAAATTAATGTCTGAAGGCTTCAGATTGTAGTTAACCATCTAATTAAGTGGAGCCTGCTTAGTTTCACGAAAATTATAGGCTTATATACCAACATATTTTTGCGGTTACCTACTAGTTTGAAAAAGTGAATGCGCAGCTATAAATAAATAAAACGTCCGTGTATAAACTATTAGCACGTCACATTCAGTTTGATACCTGCGAAGTAGCTAACAAAATCATGATATGTATACGCAAGGGACAAAAAGACAACGTCAAAAGAGCCTTTATAACGAGATATAGAACTTGTCTACCAGAGGTCTAGTTCTGAAAAATATTACAATGTCCTTAATCGGAAACTCGGGTACGTGAATGTATCCATCGTCCACGCGAATATTATCATTCTCCTTTGTATTTGAGAACCACCAATGATGGACTCAATAAGACTTATTGAGCATATCGAGTTGCAAATCATTTCTGTTCTTAAAACGTTGTCATGCGATACGATTTCGGCTGAGCTATTGTGAGGCGTGTGAATTACACTGCACTGATTATTTATTAACAGAAGCAGTGATATTACATAAAAGATGTTTTTATATTTGTATTAAAAATTCACAATAACGTTTAGTGATTAGGAAATATGAAAGTAACAGCATTGAAAATAGCAATTACTCATTTTATATCACGTCATTCTTCTGATTCTCCCTGCTGGCACTTTTTCTCATACAGAGATTTTCGCGACTGTCGCTGTTAGACTGTTATGGTTTCAAGCTCGTCATGGTCAACCCAAAAGACTGTGTCCCTGCCGAAGCCTCTTTCCTTGCACATCCAGTCGGTATTCTTGTGCTTACTTACTGTGACCCATATTGAGACAGATATTTCTGGCTAGTCCAGACGCATATGTCTTTGATGTGCAGCGCAACGCCGGCCGAGGTGGCCGAGGGGACTGAGGCGCTTCAGTCACGGTCTGCACGGCCACTACGGTCGGGGGTTCGAATCCCCCCTCGGGCATGGATATTTGTGCCGTCCTTAGTTGTAGCTAGTTCATAAGTAGTTTGTAAGTTTAGGGACTGATGACCCCGTAGTTAAGTCCCATAAGCTCTACAAACATTTGAATATTTGCAGCGCAACGTCCTCGTAGTCCAATGGGTGTGGTGGGTTTCCACGCAGATGTCCCTGGTTCTATTTCCGGTCAAGTTGACATTTTCTCTGCTTGGGGACTGGGTGTTGTGTCGTCCTCGTCATCATTGACACCGAAGTCGCCAAAGTGGCGTCAGCTAAAAAGACTTTCACCAGTTAGACTAAACACGACCCCAGTTGGGGTAACGGCATAAATGCCAAATGACATCATCACTTGTCGTTTCCGGCGCGACAAGTCTACCCAATATTTGATTTCCTACAACATCAGAAAATGTTGTATACAGTGAAACTTCATTACCGTCTTCCACGGAACCAAAGAGAGCTCTTAGTTTCGTTGACGATCGGAAGACGTATGTCGTCAAATCGGCTTTTTTCAAGTCTGGAAATACGAAAAAGTCACACGTATCCAGGTCAGGCGAGTAAAAGGCGCGGGGCAGTGGTACATGCCATTTTTAGCCCAAACATGTCTAACAAAGATGGTCGTCTGTGCAGGTGCGTTGTCGTGGTGGTATTTTTTAACGAACACTGCCAAATAAAGGTTAGTTTGACGGGCTGACCTTGGGAAACAAAATGTGATTGCACTTGGTTTGATTTGGCTACACTACCTTCTTTGCATGAGTTGATGAAGACGTCTTCCGTTAGTTTTACTGTTGCTTTTTTTCTTGGTCGTGACTGTAGCACCATGTCTAAGCATCAACAATTAACATTGACAAATAATCAGTATCAGTTTCAAGCTTTTGTTTCGAAACTCATGTGTCAACTGTACGTTCCTTTTGATTGCCAGAACCCGAAGAACAAACTTGCCAGTAACCCGTTTCATTCCCAAATCTTCCGTTAAAATTAGCTGAATCGAACTTCATGATAACCCACTAATCTCTGACAGTTGATCAACTGTCTGTGAGCACAAGCTTTCCAATCTTTTCTATATTTTCGTCATTTTGGGCTGTTGATGGACGTCCAAAATGAGTTTTGTGTTCAATCGACAAGTCGAAAGTTTCAATCGACTAAATCACTCGCACATTTATGTTTTTCCCATTGCATTATATTTGCTAGTTCTTTTCGACATTAAATCAGTTTCAGCAGCATTTCTATCGAGTAGAAAACCAATTTCTAAGTTGCACGTTGTTCACTTAAACTGGCCATCGTAAAAATGAAAGAAGAACAATACGGCGCTAACAAAAACAATCACTGAAGATAAAGAAAACAAGCCAGGTCGACAACACAGGGGCAATTAATTGAGCTATACATGCCTGGCAGCAGAAATACCTACTACACAACTTCCGCCCAACGCAGGGTTACTAAGCTGAAACTTGAGTAAAATTGTGTGCAGGAATCGGGATCCGAACCTGGGACCTTTGCCTTTCGCAGACAAGCGGTCTACCGTTTTTGTTTTTTATTTTATTTTATTCTTTACTTTTTCTTCTCTATGGGTAGTTCTGTTCCTTGCTGTCGCTGACCATGTGTGTTCATTGTTGTTCGGTGTGTTGTCTGTTCTTGGCTCAGCTTTTCTATTTTTTATTTATTTCATTTTTTCCATAACATCCCACGTATGGTCCGAGATCCATATTTAAAAGAAATCTGTCAGCAAAATCTCAAGCAACAAAACACTGAAGAAGTTAAGGAATTAACTATCAGCGAACACTCCGCTGCAGAGCTAGAGATTCATTCTGTTACTAAGTGATTATTTATTTTATTTATTACTAGCGACAAACTCGGTGTCCGCGTATTTATTTATTTATTCAAAGTTTGAGTAAGTACGTATTCTATTCCTTCTCCCTGTGCATCGTCTGCGTCTCTAATCTCTCTGTTTTTATCTTGTAGTCTCTTCGCGAGGTCTACGTAGGAGGAAGCAATATATTGATTGATTTTTCGAGAAACGTATGCTCACGGAACTTTAACAGAAGCCCCCACAACGATAGAGAACGTCTCACTTTTTCCGACGAGAAAATGTCAGAGAACGCAATTGCAAGCTTTGCCTTTTCGTTTCAGAGTCATACTGGAGGCGCAAGGTTTCATTTTCTGTGGGTGACGCATCCGCCTTTCCTACAAATCTTTAGAAGCCTCTAAACATGCCTACTTCTTTTCCCCAGTCAAGTGATGTGGCACATGACGTCAACACGTTTTTCTCTTCCTTAACTTCTGGGCGAGAATTAGATGCAAGGATCCACGGTTAATCTGCAGTTCATCCACTATCATGCCAACAGTTTTGAACAATGGAAGCGTCAGACGGACAAACGTATTAGTTGCAAAGTATTTTGAAGGCGATAAGTTTGCTATATAAAAAAATTGTTTCAGGCAGAAGTGTAAATATTCTTGAGGTGGTAGCGTAGAAGAACTGCAGTAAGAGTCCGTATATATGTCCAATATTGAGTCACAAATACGATTGTGAGTCCGTAAAAAAGTCGCAAACCGAGACGCGCTGTGTAAGGGTATTTCTCTGCCACTACGACACGTCCTTCTTGTGGGTTGCAGCAGTTTAAGGAACCAAATAAAGTTACAGCTCAAGAGCGTCACTTACCGGATGCAAGCGCTGCCACAAAAATTCCAAGCTCCAGACCTTTAAAGCCTTCTCGTACGATGGGACGAGTGGTTAAATTTACAGGTGTAGTCAGATGAAAAGTAAAGCAATTTTCAAACTTGTAAATGCAGTACTGGCGTGTCTACCTCTATGTATGACTTATTTACATACTAACCCTTGTACTTTTGAGTTCAATTCATTTCACTTTCGCGAATTAGTAAACCAGCTGCTATGGGCATATTTATCGAGTGCGACCAGCGGTGTACTGATGATCAAGTTGTGAAGTGGTGCTTTAGTTTAAACTGGAGTTTTGATGTGGCGTGTGATCTTGCCTCGCGTATTTATGCATGCGCAGTATGCTGATATTGTATTCATGTATGGCTTTTGAAATGTAGTCGCTGCTGCTGCTTGTAGAGAATACGACATCCGATAACCTAACCTCAGAGTACCAGATGCACGCTTGTTTACTACTGTGTGCAGTCACATTGCATCTGGAAGTCTAATTGAATGAACTGTGTATGAAATAGAAGACAGAAATCTGACGATAGGATTTAGCAAACTTGCAGCAAACACACCTCGAATTTCTGCGCGTATCGCTATTCCACATACACGAGAATGGCGAAAAATGCACAAACACGATTTACATCCGTATTATATACAGCTCATTGAACACCTTCCAGAAGCAGGTGAAGTTGACGACTGCAGTTTTATCGTTTGATACTTGAAAATCACCAATGAACCCCATTTTTATTCTTCACTGAAAAACCACTTCCACTCGTGATGACATCAATAACGCTTCTAAGTCTGTGGTCTGGGGAAGATCCACTGAAATTTCAAATTTGCGGCAAGACAAATGGAGGGATTGGGTGGTTCACCAAAATAATTACCACTTTGATATTTATTTATTAGAAACAATGATTAGGCAAAACACATTCAAAATTTAAAATTTAGAAGCAATCACATGGTGAAGCCCTGTTTAAAAATTTAAAATTTGACACGCAGAGGGTGAGGCCCGTATATTAATTTGTTAATTAATCTAACAAAGAGCATAAAAGAGAAGGCGTTAACTATAAGTGAATTCTTAAACAATAACCATCAGATGAAGTTGATCATTGGGTAAAACCCACTTAAAATCTGACAATCAGCTAATGAAGCCAAAATATTAATTGGTTACTTAACATTACAAAGGCAAAGCGCAAACCTTAAGTAAATTCTTAAACCAAATGAAATTGACCATTGAGTGAAGGCCAATGTGTAATTTAACAATCACTGGGTGAGTCCGAATCGTTATTTTATTAATCAAACTTAGAAAGATTTCGAAAGGCAAAGGGCAACCTTAAATGAATTTATAAACAAATTATGAAATAAAATTGATCATTGAGTGCCGCCCAATTGAAATCTGACAAGCAGTGATTGAAGGCCATGTATTGTTAATTAATCTTACAAGATTTACAAACAGAAACCGCCAAGTTTGCGCGAATGACAGCTTAATAGGTCATCAATAAAAGGAAGAAGTCCCACACATGGTTAAGCGGGGTGGTTACCCAAATTCCTTAAAAACTGCCAAAAACACCAACTCTCCGAGGCAGTAATTGAAGAGGGGCAGAAAGACAGAAAGAACACTGCCGACAAACACCTTGACGGCCAGGGCAGGTAACGGACCAGCAACAGCTACATAAGCAGGAAAAAATATACTTGTTACACCTGATACGTTGATTGTATAGCTTATGGGACTTAATTACGGGGTCATCAGTCCCTACACTTACAAACTACTTATGAAATAGCTAACACTAAGGACGGCACAAATATCCATTCCCGAGGGAGGATTCGAACCCCCGATCTTAGTGGCCGTGCAGACAGTGACTGGCGCGCCTCAGTCCCCTCGGTCACCGCGGCCGGCGGCAACACTTGAGAAATGGCAATGAAAACAGCAAGTCACTCACAGATAATACGACTCACTGAGAAACAAACAACACGAAATCGGAGCTAGAAGTAAGATTCACACCATATAACGATGCATGACCAATGTTACATACTTACTCTAGTTATTAGTTCCATAATGCTTTGAATACCAACACCCAGTCAACATGCAAAGTAGTTCTATTAGCATGCTGCGGAAATACCCTGACTACACTTAAGACACTGCAATGAAAGTAACAGAAGCTTTCAAACTTCACAACACGCCTGCAAATTTAAGCAAAGCCACGTCAGGCCGGAACTCGGAAACGGGTGATAATCCATATGCGAGACACCAGAAGATGAACAAGACTAAACTTTCTGGCTCTGCAGCGACGAAAGTAACGACGTCTTTGGTAGCAGCAGCGGCAATTCAGTGATCACAGCAATGTGCACAAATCTTCCAGATACTTAGCAATCAATCACGTCTGAAAGATGTGAAACACAATTGGCAACTAAGTGCTGACGCAGGTAGAAATCAGCTTACAGGACGAAATCCGCCAGTGGCGCCATACACAGACAAACTGCGGAAGGACGCTGCCCACTCCGTTACCACCGCCCAAGTTCTCAATGTTACCCGCTGGCCAAACTGGTTGTCCCTTGCATGAGTGCCCACTTATCAGCGCACAAGAACAAAGGAGTTCATGTCGGTAAGACCTGCCCCGTCAGTGATAGCAAGCGGAAACATAATCGCCAGTATGGGCTAGAGAATAAAAATAAATGGCGAGGGGGGGGGGGGCAAAAAGTGACAGGAAATCTGAATAGGAGAATAATGACCAGTGTAGAAAAAATTAGAAGGAAGGAATTCAAGGAAACAAACTAAGATGCCACAAATTAGGAAACAAGGTGATCATGAGCTCAGGAAGAAGGGTCAGAACAGAAGAAAATACGAACGAAACGCGACGCGACAGGTGTCATGGCTCACGCACATGCCATTGCGGACACACGTTTCCATGAACGCTTGTCGTAAAAGTTTGGTGTGGTTTCACAGACAAACATTTCATTTGGTCTGTTGTGTTACCGTGTCGCCTTAAGCTAATGCCACACTACGCGTTTTTCTCCGCTGAAGGTCAACAATTTTTGTTACGCTGGAAATGGGACTCCAGTATCAAACGGAGGGTGCCACACCGGGCTGTAATAGTCGCTCCGTCAAGTTTCCGCGCACGACTGTCGCTGTCGAACGGGCCTGGATACATTTCTGGCGCGGCAATACTCGTCGTCGACCCTGCCACACTGGGCTGTTTATGTCGTCAGTCGCGCACCAGCCACGAGGTACTGAACTCAGTTCTGTCCGAAAACTCTGAAAATGTCGCTCCAGTGGATCATTTGGACAGTGAACTGATTACAACTGAGGTGGAGAAATATCCCTGCCTCTACAACATGAAATCGCAACATTATAAAGGCTGTTGAAGACAGAGGCATGGAATCCGGTGTGTGAAGATGTCGGGGCTGCCGGCCGCGGTGGCCGAGGGGACTGAGGCACTCCAGTCACGGTCTGCACGGCCACTACGGTCGGGGGTTCGAATCCCCCCTCGGCCATGGATATTTGTGCCGTCCTTAGGATAAGCTAGTTGATAAGTAGTTTGTACGTTTAGGGACTGGTGACCCCGTAGTTAAGTCCCATAAGCTATACAAACATTTGAACATTTTGTTGTCGGGGCTGAGAAGTGGAACTTGTTATCACTAGATGCACAAAATGTAACAGGTATATATGAAGCACCTGCAAAGATTCATGGTAATCGGCGTAACTGTCCCCTAGACACATACTAAAAAAAGTAATATTTTTAGTTTGCCTTCTACCCCTAACAGCTTAACAAGCATTCAAACCAATCGAGCCACAATAATTTAATTAATTGATTTGAAACTTTGCACGATTTTGTATAATGATATTTATAGGTATTTGTAGGCTATTTTTAATATTTTAAGAAAGTCAGAGAAGTAATTACTCTGAATTAGTATTGATTTCTCTTACGAACATCTTATTACAGCTGAGAGTCCACTCACGTTCTTTTTTTCACTAATTACGAGTGGCAGATGAAGAGACGATTTTGTCATTTGGAGAATATTGAAGAGCATTACAACTGAATAGGACAATAACATGAACTTTTCACGTAAAATGATTTGTCGTAACCTATCTTATGTTAATGTTATGTTAATTGTATGTTTAGGTAAATAAATTACTCACTCTATTCAATTAAAACTTACCTCAGTGTTACTACAAGTTCTTTCTCCGCACCAACACAGACACGTAACTTAGTTTCTTTCTTTTGTAAGTTAATTTCTGTATTCGAGAGCAGTGAGTCGAAAGATGATACAGACATACGGTTATAATGAAAGAAATTTTCCGGATAAGTCCTAAGCTTCGTGTGTAACAGCAAAAACTTCCTTTCAGTCGGACGATTCCTAATAATGTTGCGATTTCATGTTGTAGAGGCAGGGATATTTCTCCACCCACTATTTTCGTTGTTGGTTACGCCTTCTGCGACGACGAACTACATACAATGCTACTGCAGCTAAATATTTAAGTTTTCGATTACAGCGTGGTGTCTCTCGTAGCTGCGGCACCCAGTTAAGTACGGCGAGACTTTATCCGCCGCGATTATAATCGTTTGAATTGTGGCACTGAAATGCGACTATTTCAGCCGCGATTGTTATCGAGAGGATAATGAAAACGAGTTTCAATAATTACGAGAAGAGATCCCATTGGCAATAAATCGTGTATATTCTTACATCATGACAAGGCTCCTATACAACCCAGTCGTCAGGTAACACAAATCTAAACCAAACATATCTCAGAAGATGGCTCAGTAGATTCGAGAACGTTGCTTGACCTCCTAAGGTACCTTTGCAGTTTTGCCTGTCTCTGAAAAGCTAAGAGAACAAAATAAAGGGAAGGACAGAGACGACTCGATACTTCGGATTACAAATAGTGTAGTCCTCACAAAGGGACGCAAAGACGACATCAGAACAGCTACACGTGGTATTATCAAGAGAAGTCAAAGGTGGTGATGGAATATCTGAAAATAGTGTTTATTTGGAAAATTTCGGATGTTTGTAAACCAAAGGCACGAAACAGCTAAGATCCAACTACGTACACTAACATACACATCCATTCTCGACTGGAGGACTCGAACCTCCGAAGGGAGCGGTCGTGCAAATCCGTGATATGGCACCTTAGACAGCCTGGCGATTTTCGCGCAGTCGTTCATTTATAAGTTTCATTGGGTTTTTTACTAACAGCTCCATCTCTGTTCAAATGTTTGTAAAGCTTAAGGGACTTAACTGCAGGGTCATCAGTCCCTGAACTTACAAACTATTTATGAACTACCTTATACTAAAGACCACACAAACATCCATGCCCGAGTGGGGATTCGAACCCCCGATGGGGAACAGCCAAGCGCATTGGAGGATAGCGCCTCGATGCGCTTGGCCACTCCGTCGCAGCTCGATCTCTGTACACGATAAAAACTCTACGCGTTTTATATGGCATTTATTATCGCCTGATAACGGAAGAAACTTCAGCATTGATCGTACTGTAGCTGTTTATTTGCATTGGCAAATCGATTTCTGCTACATAAGTACATATCGTCAGCGCAGATACAAGGTACAACCCAGTATGTCCGACTGACGCACGATTGAAAAATGTTGTGGTTAAGTCGACCTTATTGGTTTGTACATACAGTGAAGATGGTCACTGAAGTAGTCGAAATCGAATTATAAATACAGCGAGTCACTCCATTCCGACAGGTATGAGACCGGGATATGCTGGATTATAGTAATTCTCGGATTCTGGACGCTTTTTTTTAAAATAGTATGTAAAACACAAAACATTTATAAAGAATACCCTTTTTACATATATTTATTGCAACAAACAAACACAACTTTCAATGTAGTAATCGTTTTTACGTTCATTTTCATCAATCAGCTTATTCTATGATATGAAATCGTTAGTCTTTGTTTCTTCGATATCAAACACAATTTTAAAGTTTTGTCTCGCAGCGTCCTTAGAACAAAACTATCAGATGCCCCCATGTCGCTTCCCTTGGTCCGTATGAAATGTGTTAAATGCGCTCACGGAATGGCTATGATGCACAGTGTGAACTGGCAATGTTTACTACGTTCTTAATGAAACCAAATGATCAAAGCATTTTCAGTTAACGGGTACTCGCCGGTTTTTATCACTTTCCCGATTTTTCTGTTCTAGTTCTGCTCCTCAATTTTATCACGATTTTAATGTCATAAATTGTGGCACGCCTCACGCCATAAAATAAGATGAATCGATATATTTTTAACAATTTCATGTTTTCCAGTCAAAGTCTTCATGTATTTTTTTTTTTTTTTTTTTTTTTTTTTACCATCTCCTGCTTGACACATATTGTAGGAAAGATACGAAACACTCACTATCACAGTCAAATTAAAAGGGGTACTATTTCATTTGCACAATGTACGCAATAATGAACAGTTGATGGCTGATTACTTAGTGTTTACTAAACGTTCACTAGAAGTGGCCCCACCCGCCGACGTCACGTGATCTCAGTTTTTTCGGTGTACGGGGCGAGTCGAGGTTACGAAGTGTCTATTTACAGAGACCCTACTGTATAAATGACCAATTATAGCCAGTGCTGAAGTTCCATCTGTTGTCAAACATATCGGTATAGGCGTCGAACACATCGCTCCCAGTTTTTATTGTAATTCGTCTATTCTACCACCTCCAAAAATAGGGTATACTTAAAGGCCGTGAAGACTTTCAGTTATTTATCGAAGCAAACATTGTATAGATATCGTATCATGTTGTAGAAAAACTGTGAAAATTTTTATTTTCTTCGTGTACACCGCCAGAAGGTACTTTGCTAATTTGCCGATAGTCAGCGCTAGTCGGAATCATGGCGAGGTCAGGTGCTATACCGGCCATGCAGCAGCCCCTGGCGACAGGCAACACCCATGGCACAGTGGTGTGCCGGGAAACACACTCCACAGGCTGCAACACGTCCAAGAAGGAACATCCAGTAACAGTACTCTCGGTTAAGTAGTATGGCCCGTACTGTTTTCACGTGGCAAGGCACGAAAACATTTACCTTATGAAAATTACGCTGAAATCCATTGTATTCGTGTGGATGCTTTGTACCCGAGATACGACATTTATGCCTGTTAACTTCGCATTGCCATAAAAAAGGGTAATTAAGCAATCTGCAAAGCCATCGCCATCCTCATTCAATTGTTGGAACTGCGAACAAGTGCTCAAACGCTTATCATCCGCTCTAGCTCCAGTATGAATGGTTTCATAAGACAGCTTCTATCGCAGGACTTTCTAAACTGTCATTGCAGCCATTTCGAGTTCACGGGATGCAAGACGCACCGATTTCGTTTGACTCCTTATGACTGTTTCTCGTACACCCTCCACATTCGCTTCACTCATTCTAACACGTCCACTTCTCTTTGTCGGGCACAAGCAACCGTTCTTAACGAATTTGTTGTGCCAAGGTAAATGGCCTTACTTGGTTCTGAACATCCGTTGAACAGCTGTAGCACACTTTTTTTTTTCGAACACCAACACACAGAAAACTCGCCGTGTTTAAGACTTTAGTCCAGACGCTGTAAATCGATCCTTGACACCTGCAGAAATTCGAAAGTAGAACCTCCACGCGACCACTGTCACCAGTCGTGAGATGCGATGTTGTAAATCCTTCAGTGTCTATGGTATTGGTCTGATGCCGCTGGCGCTTCATTGTTGAAAGCTTGCAGAAGAAATGCTCGTTGTTCAAATGTTTATATAGCTTATGGGACTTAACTACGGGGTCACTAGTCCCTAAACAACCATGGCACCCTAAACTACTTATGAAATATTTAATCCTAAGGTCGGCACAAATATTCATGCCCGAGGGGGGATTCGAACCCCCGACCGTAGTGGCTGTGCAGACGGTGACTGGAGCGCCTCAGTCCCCTCGGCCACCGCGGCGCGCAAATGGTAGTTGTCGCGGATCCAGTAGGATTTTGGAACATATACTTTGTTCGAATATTATGTACTACCTCGAAGAGAACGACCTATTAACCAATAGTCAGCACGGATTCAGAAAGTATCGCTCTTGCGAAACACAGCTTGCCCTTTATTCACATGAAGTGTTAAGTGCCATCGACAAGGGATCTCAAATCGATTCCATATTTCTGGATTTCCGGAAGGCTTTTGATACTGTACCCCACAAGCGGCTTCTAATGAAATTGCGTGCTTATGGAATATCTCCCCAATTGTGCGATTGGATTCATGATTTCCTGTCAGAAAGGACACAGTTTGTTGTAATTGACGGTAATTCATCGAGTAAAACAAAAGTGATATCTGGTGTTCCACAGGGAAGCGTTATTGGTCCCCTGCTCTTCCTCGTGTTTATAAACGATTTAGGAGATAATCTGAATAGCTCCCTTAGACTGTTCGCGGATGATGCTGTCGTTTATCGGTTAGTGAAGTCAACAGAGGATCAAAAGCAACTGCAAAGCGATTTAGACAAAATTTATACATGGTGCGAAAATTGGCAATTGACACTAAATAAAGAAATGTGAGAAGTAATACACATGACCACTAAAAGAAATACGCTGAACTTCAATTACGCGATAAATCAGTCAAACCTTAAGGTCGTAAATTCTACCAAATACCTAGGAGTTACAGTTACGAACAACTTTGACTGGAGAGAACACACAGAAAATATTGTGGGGAAGGCGAACCAAAGGTTACGTTTCATTGGCAGAACGCTTAGACGATGCACCAGCTCCACCAAAGAGACTGCCTACATCACACTTGTGCGTCCTCTCTTGGAGTACTGTTGCCCCTTGTGGGACCCTCACCACGTGGGACTGACGGAAGATATTGAGAAGGTTCAGAGAAGGGCAGCTCGTTTTGTTTTATCACGTTACGGGGGGGAAAGCGTCACGGAAATGTTGCACGAATTGGGGTGGAAATCATTAAAAGAAAGACGTTATTCATTGCAGCGTGATCTGTTTGCGAAGTTTCAATCACCGACTTTTACTTCTGAATGTGAAAATATTTTGCTAGCACCCACCTTCTTAGGGAGACATGACCATCCCAATAAAATAAGAGAAATCAGATCGAAAACGGAACGATTTAGGTGTTCTTTCTTCCCGCGCGCTATTAGAGAATGGAACGGTAGAGAAAAGTTATGAAAGTGGTTAATGAACGCTCTGCCAGGCACTTAAATGTGACTCGCAGAGTATCTATGTAGATGTAGATGTAGAACGCATGTGACGTACCGGGTCGTAGCTCTTGAAGTTCTCATACATATGCCCTCTCTGTAACGACTGGCTCAAATTTCATGACGCATAACTAGTCTACTACAAATAATGGCAGAGCGAGGTGGCGCAGTGGTAACGCACTGGACTCGCATTCGGGAGGACGGTGGTTCAATTCCACTTCCGGCCGTCCAGATTTAGTTTTTCCGTGATGTCCCTAAATCACTCCATGGAATTGCCGGATGGTTACTTTCGAAGGGCACGCCCAATTTCCTTCCCCTTCCTTACCCAAGAAACCGAGCGTTAGCTCCGTCTCTAATGACCAAGCTGTCGACGGGACGTTAAAACCTAAGCTCCTTCCTCCTTCCTATAACCAATGTAGGCGACATGTAGTATTGTAGTTCATTGAAAATTTAATGAATTATTATTAGTGCTCAGTTGTCCCCAGTTATGGCCAACATGAAAGTCGCATTCATAACAGTCACTAAAACCCAGTAAGCCCAATTCACACGCCAATAATACAAATTTACACAGTTCGTGTGTGGGATACAAAAGTTCGAGGTGTACTTTTATTGTGGCAGGATTATGATGAATTCTAACCAAAACGGTAGAAACACTTTCCACACGACGACCACGGAAGAACTTTTACATAATTCTTTAGAGTTCAGAGTGATGTAGATTGTGCCTCAGATGAAGAATGGAACAAGACTCATATACATGGCGCTAAGTATCCTATTTATATCATTCGAACAATGTTACCGGAAATTACGTACTATTAATTGAAAGCCTTAAATTAATTATAATGGAAAGGTTAAGATTTACATGCAACTGACCATAGTAAAAGATAGCGTAATTAATACTGAGTAAATTGAAAAAACCAAACCTCAATTATGTTAATAGTATTTCATTTACATATTTAATGAAATAGGTTTATGAATAATACTTTCGAAATAAACGGTAATTAGTTATAAAGAAACTAATGAGGGCAAATTTTCTGTAACATTAATTGTGAAATATAATAATACCTACTTTAATATTATGAGAAAATGATTTAATTAGTTTTATCAGGTATATTAATTAGCCTAATATATGACCTACAACAATACGCCTTTTGCACGAACTAATTAATATTTGCTAATTAAACTAACTTCCGCGACGCAAATAATATAAAATGACTTCAGGTAGTCACGTTATAAAAAATAATAACAAAAGTTTTGGAAAAGAGAATGATAATACCCCAATTACATTCATACCTATTATTATGCAGCACTGGTATCAGGGGAGGTAATGGAAGCAGATGGGGGTAAATCCCAACATTCTTTGTTATATTCGAACTATCGGCTAATTATAAAACTACACTGTGACGGTATACATAAAGAAAGATTCAGGATTTGTCTTAAAAGTGACATTTGTCTGATATCTGTACAATATTTTTTTTTTCGCAATAAATAATTGAAAGTGTTCCTGGACTTTATGCACACCCTGTATTGTTACTCCTGAAACAAACTATTGTTATTGATGTTGTGGTCTTCATTCCGGAGACTGGTTTGATGCAGCTCTCCACAATACCCTATCCTGAGGAAGCCTGTTCATCTCCTCATAAGACCTGCAAACTACATCCGTTTGAATCTGCTTACTGTATTCATCTATTTGTCTCCCTCTGCGATTTTTACCCCTTACACTTCCCTCCAATGCTAAATTCGCGATTCATTTTATGTCTAACAATGTGCCCTACCAATCGATCCCTTCTTTTAGTCAATGCCAGAAATTACTTTTCTCCCGAATTCTGGTCAGTTCCTTTTCATTAGTTATACGAGCAACCCACCTAATCTTCAGCATTCTTCTCTTAAATCACATTGAAAAAGCGGCTATACTCTTCCTGTCCGCACTGTTTATCGTTCTTGTTTCACTCCCATAATAAGGCAACACTCCACACAAGTGCCTTTAAAAAGGACATCCTCACGTTTAAATTAATATTCGATGTTAATAAATTTCTCCTTTTCAAAACTGTCCTCTTTCCATTGCCGCTGAAATGTAGGAACAAGGGAGGCAATCCTCACTTTACGGCTTATCTTAGATTAAGGAAGGACAAACGTACATTTCTAGCTTTTGTAGATTTGGGAAAAGCTTTTGATAATGTTCATTGGATTTCACTGTTTCAAATTCTGAAATCAGCAGGAGTAAAATATGTAATGTAGGGTTATTTACAACTTGTACAAAAACCAGATATCATTTATGAGAGACTAGCTGGTACCCGGCGCGTTGCTGCCGCAGAATAAATAATTGTGCAAATAACTTTTGTAATTTGAAAGTGTTAGCTTGTTTAATTACGAATTTTAATATCACAGATCGATCACTTGATGTAATGCGCGAAACGTCAAATCGATTTTTTTTTAAAGAGATGTATTAAAATAAATTTCTTTTTTACTGCTTTATTTATTTATTCTTATATTTCCTTATTCGTATGCTTATCATTACAGAGAAAGAGCTGAAGGCATAGTAGGACACATAGACCAAAGATATGGTCTGTGGCATCACGTTTCGCTGTATGTAACCTCCTTGCTATAGAGTCACAAACGTCATCGCTGACCTTCAGTCCGAATTTTTATAATTTGACGACTTTCAACCACCATATCTTCCACCCCCTTATAGCTATCGGCATGGATATGCTGTGGTGTACAACGGGATACGTCGGACAACAATTACACACAGACCATTCGTTTACGTTCTGTAGTTTTCGCTACACGTAGAATTTTATACACACCGATAACTTTTCATCCCAATATACTCCACCCTTTTATCATTAATAAGCCTCAAGCAACAATGGAACGAATAAAACCATTTTCAAAGAGTAAATATAATTTTCAAAGAGTAATTATTGTTCAGCATTTCGCGTTATATTCTTCAAATTACTAAATATCTATCAGATCGCTATAAAACCATGGCTAAAACCTACGTCAGGTGTAAATTAGTAACTGTACAAATTTTTAAGTCTCTGTGGCTTTTAGTTCGGACGTGATAAGCGTACACCGAACAGACATTCACTATATATATATATATATATATATATATATATATAGATAAATAGCTAACCGATCGCCATAAAATCGTGCCTAAAGCCTTCCCCGGTAGACATTAGTAACTGTACAAATTTTTAGCTGTTTATGTCTTGTGGTTCAGACGTGATAAACATTGTGTTTTGGCGATGACATTGTAATTCTGTCAGAGCAAAGGACGTGGAGAAGCAGTTGAATAGAATGGACGGCTTGTTGAAAGGTGCATATAAGATAATCATTAACAAGAGCAAAACAAGTGTAATGGAGTACAGTTTAAGAAAATCAGGCGATGCTGAAGGAATTAGCTAAAAATAAAGGTGGTAGATGAGTTTTGTTACTTGGGCGGTAAAATAATACACAGTGGTCGGAGTAGAGAGGATATAAACAATCTGTATAGGAATTATATATATTTTTGACGAATTACAGCGTTAAAATGAATGAAATAAATCGCAATTTGCGATGTTATGGCATCACTGTATTAAGTATAGATGGAATACCAAACTGTGGCGAATGAAAATTTTTGTGCCCGGCCGGGATTCGAACTGTGTCCTCAGTGGCAGAGTGGTCAGCGCGTCTGCCTAGTAAGCAGGAGAGCCCGGGTTCGAATCCCGGCCGGGCACAAATTTTCATTCGCCACAGTTTGGTATTCCATCTACAGGGTGTTTCACTAAGTGTGTTTGCCTCTGTAACTTATAAAATAATAGGTGACGGGAAATTTTAATGCAGCAGGTCAACAGAAGAAATGTTACACTTTCTGCGGAGCTATGAACATAGTTTATTGTATCATTTCCCAAAGAGTTACAGTACAAAGATATAATTTTTAAATGGAACAGTAGTTTTTCTATCATGTATTGGATTCGTTTAAACCAGCTGCGTCCAAATCAATTTAAACTACATTCCTATCACTGTTAGTTTGGGAGCTACAACCCTTCAAAGTTTCAGGGGCAGATACCACACGCTGTACATAATGTACATAATACATGCCCACACCGTCTTAGGTGAGATGCTGCCCTCACGTGGTTTGTTTTCGCCCTAATGGCACTGGTAAAGAAATTGATTTGAGTTTACTTTTACCTTTCGACGAATCTACTAAGTTCCTTACTCACATATTAATGTTACCAATATTTGATGAGTGGCCAGCCTCTAAATGGCTAATGTTATGGTATGTATAAATTCTATTTTGTGTCACTTCTCTTTTTGTATCACGTTTACTTTTGTTTGACTGTACATGTATTACCTCAGTTTTTACGCTTACCCCGTAGTTAAGTGCCATAAGCTTCACAAACATTTGAACAATTTTTTATCACAAGTTACAGCACAAAGATATAATTTTTTAAATGGAACAATAGTTTTTTTATCGTGTATTGGATTCGTTTAAACCAGCTGCGTCCAAATTAATTTAAACTACATTCCTATCACTGTTACTTTGGGAGCTACAACCGTTCAAATTTCCGGTGGCGGAGGCTGCGATAGCGTAGCTGACTGGCCGAGTGGCTATCCCCTGAGGCACGGCCCACTGTCTCATGACACAGACAAATATATACAGACGGAAAACCGCCGTAAGGGCCCGGTCCTACGCTCTGGGGTGCGGGGAGGGAGGGTTTCCAGCAGGTCCATAAGATGTCCCATGATGGCGCTGCGGTCAGAAGCAGCTCTTTAAACTGGCCAGATCAGGCGGCAGGTAGCGGCTGCCCCCACCACCACCTCCTCTCAAACGCCAGAAAGCTGGACACAGCAGTGGCCTCGTGGCAGGCGGCACGAGCTCTCCCCTCAGCCTCCCCTCCACGCTACCCTCTGACGTTAGAGAAGCACTCTAAGCCAGCAATCCGACTGACACCTGCTAGCATCTTACGGAACTACGAGGGGAGCGTAGGACAGTGGTTTAGGGGAGGCTTCTTCTCTGTATATGTTACTCTGTGCTCATGACCAGCAGCCAGTTAGCTACGCTGTCGTAGCCTCCACCCCCTAAACTTTGAAGGGCTGTAGCTCCGAAACTAACAGTGATAGGAATATAGTTTAAATTGATTTGGACTCAGCTGGTTTAAACGAATCTAATACATGATAGAAAAAACTGTTGTTCCATTTAAAAAATTATATCTTTGTGCTGTAACTCTTTGGGAAATGATACAATAAACTATGTTCGTAGCTCTGCAGAGAGTGTAACATTTCTTGTGTTGACCTACCGCATTAAAATTTCCCGTCACCTATTAGTTTACAAGTTACAGAGGCAAACTCACTTAGTGAAACACCCTGTATACGTAATACAGTGATGCCAATGCATCGCAAATTGCGATTTATCTCATTAATCTGTTTAGCATTTAAGAAAATAACTCCTCTTTTATTTAATTTAGGGTACCTCTTGGCATACATAGTGTAGGCACTCGCTCCCCGTGTCCCATGAGTTGTGTCGCCTTCTGGTAGGACAGGGCAGAGCGCTCGTGGGGTCGTGGTGGCAGTCGCCCTGCACGGCGGCAGACGGCGCCTCATAATGGCCGCCCACCGTAAACTGAAACAAGGCGCGCTGATCTCGTCTCGTCACGGAGTTCCTCCCAACTTGTGGCGCTCGTCAGCAGCGCAACTTGCGGCTGCGAGACTTAACCTCCATTAAGGAAGACCCGCGCCGCGCCGCGCAGACACCCCAGCTCTGCTCTGCCGACAGCGACGCGTCTGCCAGAACACGCGACATACAGACAGCTCTGTCTGCGCTCCCAAGAATGCCACGGCGCTTCTACGATATACGCACACCAAACGAGGGTTGCTTCACTACGGCTCTAAACGTTCATTACCATTTACATTTAAATTCAACAGGTTCTGAAGATGGGGTAAATCATAGGGAGCGAAGAGTTATATTGAACTTTTACATAAACCAGATATCAATTCAGAGATTCGAAGGGCATAATAGGATCGCAGTGTTTGGAAAGGGAGTAAGACAGTGTTGTAGCTAGAATGAAACTTTCACTCTGCAGCGGAGTGTGCGCTGATATGAAACTTCGTGGCAGATTAAAATTGTGTGCCGGAACCGGGACTCGAACCTGGGACCTTTGCCTTTCGCGGGCAAGCGCACTACCGACTGTGCTATCCCGACACGACTCACGATGCCGTCTCACAACTTTACTTCCGCCAGTACCTCGCCTCCTACTTTCCAAACTTCACAGAAGCTCTCCTGCGAACCATGTAAGACTAGCACTCCTGGAAGAAAGGATATGGTGGAGACATGGCTTAGCCACAGCCTAAGGGATGTTTCCAGAATGAAACTTTCAATCTGCAGCGGAGTGTGCGCTGATATGAAACTTCCTGGCAGATGTCTCCACCATATCATTTCTACCAATGTTATTCAGTCTGTACATTGAGCAAGCTGTGCAGAGATGCAAGGAGAAATTTGGAGAGGGAATGAAAACCTTGCGCTTTGCTGACGACGTAGTAATTCCGTCAGTGACAGCAAAAGGCCTGGAAGAGCAATTAAACGGAAGAGACAGTGTCTTGAAACGAAGGTATAAGATGAACCTGGACAAGAGTAAAACTAATGTAATGGAACGAATTGTCAGAAAATCAGGCGATGCTGAAGGAATTTGATTACGTTATGAGACAATAAAAGTAGTAGATGAGTTTTGTTATATAGGTAAGATGATAACTTCTGATGGCCGAAGTAAAGAAGATATAAAATACAGAATGGCTGTTGGAAGAAAAGCGTTTCCGAAGAAGCGAAATTTGTTGACATCCAATATTAGTTTAAATGTTAAGAAGTCCTTTCTGAAACCATTTGTCTGGAGTGTAGCATTTTATGGCAGTGAAACGTGGACGATAAGAAGTTCACACAAAAATATGATACGAGGTTTCGAAATGTGGTGCCACAAACGAATGATGAAGATAAGTAGATCACATAACTAACGAGGATGTGCTCAACGGAATTTGACTTCGTATGACAACAGATAATATCACCTGTATGTAGCTATGTTGTCAACAGATATGTTAGAAGTAAATGTCATTGTACATTTCACAAAAACGCTGTTTTGAACTTGCGGACAGCACTGAAGATGGTTTCTTGGAAAACCGAAATCGATTTGCCTGAATAAAGCAAAAGATTTTACGGCTAATGCTGCACCTTTCATTATTGATAAAAGTGAAATTTTGTGGCCGTTGAACACACCCCTCCAGATAATGGAATCCAATTTAAACAACATTTCATTTCCCAGAATGAAATTTTCACTTTTCAGCGGAGTGAACGTGCCTCCGCTACCAGCTGACCTCCCTGGAATTGAGAAACCGGACTGAAGCGGCTGTTGCTGCAATCACTGAACACACACTTATCAACGTTTGGGAAGAACTTGGCTATAGACGTGACGTCTACCGTGTGTCAAATGGTGCTCACATTGAACATTTATAACATTCTTGGTAAAACAGTTCAAGTTGTTCATTTAACGCATCATTTATAATTGTAAGTTTAATATAATAAATATCGTAAAGCGTCAAGACCCCGATATTCATTTATAAACATCCTGCACACTTAGGAGCGAAAGGAAGTTCTACGTCTGCTTCTTCCCGTGTAGTGTCCCCCGAAAGTACCCAGAAATGCCGCAACAATACGTGGCGTGGACTAGAATAACGTCTGCAGTAGTGCTTGGGGAAATTGACACCATGTATATTGCAGATATTTCCATAAATTCGTAAGTGTACGAGGACGTGGAGATCTGTCCTGAACAGCACGTTAGAAAAGCATCCCAAATATGCGCAATAATGTTCTAGTCTGGGGAAAAGTTTAATCTCAGAAGAGTGTTCCTGGAGTCACTCTATTGCGGTTCTGGACGAGTAGTTTGTCGTGTGGGTTGTCGCACTGACTTTTTGGAATTGGCAAAGTCCGCCGGAGTGCACAATGAACACGAATACATGCAGTTGATGCGTACGTACAAGTCGCTTCTAAAAGCATCAGGTGTCCCACATCACTCCAACTGCACACTTTCCACACCATTAGAGAGTCTTCACCAGCTTAAACAGTCTCCTGCCAGCATGAAGGGTCCATGAATTCATCAGGTTGTCATCATAATCGGGCATGCCAAAATGCTCGAAGCAGCTACAAACGAGACTCCTCGCACCAGGCAACATTTCAAGTCATCAATAGTCCAATGTCAGTGATGATGGGCTCATGCGACGCGTATAGTTTCCTGCAGTCGCTACCTCGGAGATGCTGTGTCCCAGGGAGGCGCAGTAACTCCTGCAAAGAAGCAAAAGCATTTCAGTCGTACTGCGCATGAAGTCACGAAGGAACATTTCCCGCGCACCCAGAGCTGTCTGTTCAATGCTTTGTGATTTGTGTTTCGTGAGTGCTCTCGACTTCGCAGAGTTACTGTTGTTTAGTGCGTGATTTGCCAGTAGAAGTGCCACTCGTCTTATGTTCTCCAGCAAACAAAAAGTAACGTTTGTATATGTAATTTGTTCGCTCGAAAGGCAAAGTTTAGATCAGCGTTCCGTCTAGGTTGTTTACAGGTCACCTAAAGCATAGGGAAAGATGTACAGAGCTACAATAACTTAAAGGAAAACACAACAGAGCCACTTCTATCCCTTTTCAAGGTAAATAGACCCACATATCGAAGAAATACACACCAGAACCTTCGATTGCTTTTCTATTAAGACAGCGGAATGTTCGTCGAATTATGTTTTGTGTAATGTTGTAGCTGAAGAACTATTTAAATCGAAACACATCGTGAGGTTGTACGATTCCCACGACTTACTACGTCTTTATGTTGAAGAGGAAATTGCATCATTCAGATAAGTACAACATGCAATAGCTTTGGTGCATCCTATGAAAGATCAGGGTATAGACGAAGAACCAGAGCTGATAAAATTGAATATAAGCGCAGGACTATACTAACCACAGAATATAACCAATCATCGATCGTGTTTTCCAGATAGAAGGCGATGCAGACGTTATGTTCAAATGTTTGTAGAGCTTATGGGACTTAATACGGGGCCATTAGACCCTAAACCTACAAAATACTTATGAACTGGCGTATACTAAAGACGGCACAAACATCCATGCCCGAGGGGGGATTCGAACCCCCGACCGCAGCAGCCGTGCAGATCGTGACTGGCACGCCGCAGACCGCTCGACCACTGCGGCCTGCTGCAGACATTAACGCCCACACAACGTACCTGTGGGAACCCGATATAAGCACTGAATGGAGAGAGAGAACACTGTACTCGTTATTCATATAGGTAAGAGAAGGGGTTCGCTACGCCCTCGGCTACCGAGTTTATGCTTCTTTCGCTGGTGTTATGTAGGCTTGTTACTGTTTTAAAAGGGGAAAGTGACAATCATTATAAATTTTCGTGTGTCTAACAGTTCGATTAGCTAATCCAAATGAGTTCTAAAATGAGGCTTTTGCATAACGACCCGAGTGAAAACGTCAGTGTCTAAATGTTAGTTCACGTTCTTGTAGAATTGTGATGCTTACAAAATAAAAATGAGCGTCATATACATCTTGTTTACTAGTTAACGCTTTCTCGAAGGCAGGGCAGAAAATTTATGATCATTTCCAACATTTACTTTGGCAGATAACTAATAAAACAGCCAAAACTTCGTCTTTATTTTTGCATGTTTCGATACGATGCATACCTGTAATATCTAAGGCAGCTGTGTCTGTCTGAAAGGTGGACAAGTTACAGAATTCACCAACAACCTTCTAGGAATAGCAGTACTTCAAATCTACTTTTCATTATTTCAATGAAAACTGAAACATAGCTGAAATACGGCACGCAAATGCGCGGCCCACATACTGAAGCGCCGTTCCCGAAGCAGACGCTCTTCCTCCGTGACTTCACAGCGTCATGCCAATAGCAACACAGAACGCTTACTGCTCAACCTTATTTTTACGGACCTTGTTGTGTCCGAATTTTCGTGTGCCGAATAATTGAAATTGTGATAACTGTTGAAGCAGCAGTAACGGAATTAACGCCTACGCCAGATAACATGCGTTACCGGTCGCAGCGCCGATTTTTTTTTTTTTTTATTTTTTTTATTTTTTTTTAATTTCTTTTTTTTAATTTTTTATTTTTTTTGTCGGATATGTTCTCTGACACAAAAGTCTGGAACCAGCTGCCTCAATCGTCATT
Organism: Locusta migratoria; assembly: GCA_026315105.1. Classification (NCBI taxonomy): domain Eukaryota; kingdom Metazoa; phylum Arthropoda; class Insecta; order Orthoptera; family Acrididae; genus Locusta; species Locusta migratoria. Next base: position 267,210,967 of record CM048745.1, on the reverse strand, counting down.
CCGACTTCCTCTCCAAAATTTTGGCATGAGAACATATTCGCGCACTTTTAGCATAACTTTGTAAATACTTTTGCCCAGTTAAGACGTCATAGTCAGCAATGTAGTCTCACTGTCAGTGTCTCTATATGTCTAAGACCGTTTGCTGTCTCTCCCCCTGCCGCTTTCTGTCTGTGTCAAACTTTCAATGTCTTCATCGCTTTCCCTCGCGATTCCTATCCTCTGCCTGTTTCTGCCACTTTCATCGTCTCTCTGCCCCACTGACGTTTTCCCATTCACTTCCTGCCCTGTTGCCAGTATCCTTTCATTCTCACTTGGAGTCTTTCTTTGTCTTCAATCACGATTGTCTCCTTTATACATTTGTCCACGCGGATGGTTTGCTTGGGGTTTGACCTGTAGACTGGAAAACTTTAGCACGCGGGTACTGTGGATGGGGAAAATTGGACAAAGTGTTTCGTGCTATAGTACTGGAGAGCCGCACGCTCATGCTTTATGTATGGTCTCCATTCGTCTCAGTTTCCCACTCTTTTCTCTTTTGCTCCAATTGCTACTATCTGCAAATCTTAATTTGTTGTTGCCACTGTTCCTGATTTCCAACATCTCGATTCGCTACCCACTGCTTTTTTCATGCATATGCCTTGCTCCTGAACTGACACATTCTCTGTTCCATCATATATGGCTGTCTCTGCCTGTTGCACTGTCTCTGTCCTACTCACATTCAGCCGAAAAAAGCGCGAATATGTTCGCATGCCAAACGTTTTGGCGAGGAAGTCGGAATGAGGATTGAGGCAGCTGATTCCATACTTTTGTGTCAGAGAAGATATTCGACCTTTCTGTGCTCCGGCAGGAGCATATTTCGGCTGGTTTCCGTCTTTTTCCTGTTACATTAGAGTGTACTGCTTATAGAACATGAAATCAATGGTGAGTAAAACTTGGATAATATTTTATACTAGAACGCATCGTAAAAATTTCGACGATTTGCCATGCATAGAGGTGTAGATTTGCCAATGCACGCAATTGGATCTTTTGATAACAAAATTTATGATTTTTGAAGCGTATCGCGATAACGAATACACATTTCCAAAAACGGGAAACGGATTTTCCAGATAAACACCTAAACAATATACACATAACATTTTATTCATTTCCTTTTCCTCAAGATGCGTTACCTCACAATCAGAAAACCTATTACTGTCGTGTGCTATTATTCACGGACCGATATCTCAAGAACCACATAAGATATCATTCTGCTCTAAACTTTAAATAAAATTTCGATATCTCATCTACATTTCATACGCAGCTATGTGTAATCTAAACCATACGAAAAGTCTACGCAATGTGTTTTTACCTCTGCAAACTCTTTAAAATATGTTGAAATAGTTCACTAAACCGAATGCTGCATATTAACTGTAAACGAAAACGAAAATCACTCTTCCACCGACCGAAGATTTCAAACTTCAAAATGTACAAAAATCAATTTTTTTCGCCGAGTACTTTTTTTCAGATCGCATGGTATATTTCAGAGCTGTTCGAACGCCGTCTTTCAGCACAATATGCACTTCTTCTACCACAATATTGCGGTTTTTCGGCCTTATCTTGCTAACGGACTAAGATTTACGAAAACCGGAAAATTCCGTTTATAGATAAATGTCTACAGTATGTATTATAAATATCTGAAAAATTACCTATGGTTAGTTATTTAGATATTTGCGATTCACGGTGCTAAAACGGTTAAAAATCGTTTTTTTGTGCAAAACTGTAAGTTTCAACCTCTGGATATTGGTAACGGATAACGATATCGAAAAATTTAAAAACGGCCTCGAGAATATCATCATAAGGACATATGGTAAAAATTTGGAAGATTTGCAGTGAATAGAAATTATCCAAGTGACCAACCCCACAATTCTTTTTTTTTTTTTTTTTTTTTTTTTTTTTTTTTTTTTTTTTTTTTTTTTTTTTTTGGTACCCAAAAATCAAAGTTTTCTCAAGAACCGCCCATGAATTTTGTAATCCGTTTAAGGTCCACTATAGACTACACGTCATGTACAAAAGCCAACTGATTTGCTCAATTTCAATGGACTCCAGGAAGTGTGTAACTTTGAAAATTTTGACGATGTACTGAATGATAGCTATAGTATACCCATTCCTCTAAATGTACACAAATGATCACTAGGCCAATATCTATCCAGAACACTTCACCCCTTCACTCTGAGATGAACAGAAACTGAGGCATGGGCCCCTAAAGAATCGTAAATTCGCACGCGCCGTTTACGAACATATTAATATAGCACTGCCGTGCACGGTATGATTAGCTGCCCCGACAGACGTTGTTCTGCCCTATTTTTTCTCTAAAACAACAGTACATTGATTTTTCATGTTAATAGGTCTTCCCCTATTAACTTTGTTATGTGAGATGTTATTGGCCCTTCTCAGTAATAAAACATATTTCAGAGTGATCACTTTATTTATAGATTTGTGTCTCCATAATAAACAACAATTACTTACAAATATAAGTTTTCTATTTTTTACATTGTAAGACTTTAGTAGCAGTAGTAGTAGTAATGTGGTATTTTCATTGAATGCTGTATGGTACACGATGTTTTTTGTTTGACTGCCTGGCGCGTAAAATAAATAAAGCTGTCAGTTTTCCGACGCGAGAGCAGACAACATACAAGCATAGGTTTTCCAGATTGACGCCGCAAACACTCAACGACTGACCCTGTGAGTTATTTATGGTCACAGCGAAAGCAAGCTGCACTGGAAATTGTAGTCGTTTAAATTCAAACGGTACGTCCGTTGGTACCAGTGGGATGCGGGTTATCAACACATCTTCTCCGTTATATTTTCCCTTTAGCATGATTGCTTCGATCACATTGTTCAGTAATTTTTCACTGATAGCTCAAATGTTCAAATGTTTGTTAAGCTTAAGGGACTTAACTACGGGGTTATCAGTCCCTAAACTTACAAACTACTTATGAACTACCTACAACTAAGGACGGCACAAATATCCATGCCCGAGGGGGGATTCGAACCCCCGACCGTAGTGGCAGTGCAGACCGTGACTGAAGCGCCTCAGTCTCCTCGGCCACCGCGGCCGGCACACTGATAGCTCTGTGACGACACAAAGTCGCAGTTGGTTGATATTTCGTAACGTAATGGGTATGGGATACGTACAGTACATCTCTTCTCTTCTTCCTCCCTCCCTCCTCTATTTCGCCATCTCCTCCTCCCCTGCCCTTTTCCATCACCTTCGCACCACACCCTCTTACCCCACACCATATCCATCTCCTCCCCTCTCTATGTCATCCACGCTTTTTAAATCCATTTCATTCTCTCATTCTTCTCCTACCCCTCTCTCTGATATTATTTATTATTATTATTGCAATCGGGACCTTGATTGGGAATAGAAGTCAGAATGGATGGGTAAATCAATTGGAAACGGATTATTGACAACCATTGTTCATTATTTGGTGCGTAAACTGCAATTAAGCGAATCGAACTGGACTGTACCCGTTGTTCCAGAGTCATAACGGATCGCGCTTCGGAATTTCTTTCTCGATTTACATCCAAGCGCGTGTGCGATCTTCGTCGTAGGATTGCGTTGCGCGTGCGCCGATGGATATTACGACGCCGCAATGGTGGCATTGTTGTTAAAAAAAAATAAACCACGGACTGTCCTCACTTTGTTTCTAACACTCAAAAATTACCACCAACTGGCATCAATTCTACCTCTGCAAAGCTCCAAAGATATAATTACCACCGACAACACCATGAAGGTAAGAATAATACTGAGGGGATTCTAAAGAAACAACGTTTCATGTTAAATCTGTCTGACTGTTTTAAGCTTGAGTGCATAACGCCATCTCTCTTTATTCGAACTTCTTGGCGTATTTGTTTGCTCAGTTACAGCATATTTGGTCGCTAGACGAGTAGCAAATGAATAAGCTGATTGTTGGAGAATCTAGAAAATGGTCCGAGCCGGAAGCGTAGTTTTTTTTTTCAAATTCTGATACTTTCCGGTAGATTTTCCAAAAATTTTCTTAAGACAAACCTTGTCCTGAGAATTACGAACAGAACAAAGAAAAGATCAGCCAAATCGTTCATGCCATTCTCGTGTTTTACGCTTAGCAACACGTTTGGCGATTAATTTTTATTTATATAAATATCTGCGACGATTGTCGCCTGCGGAAGTGTGAGCATTCTTTATTTATTCTGACTGTAATAACCCCCCCAGTTGGATTTCAAACATTTTTAATTCATGATCATCTCCTCCTATTCCCAATTTTTTATTCATTGTTTTCAGCAATCTGCAATCAATCGTAAAAAGATGCTTGGTCATTATTACGATTCGTTTCGCGATAACATAAGTTTGGTAAAAATTCAACTCTTTCCTACATTAAATTTATATTGATCTGATTTTCAGAACATACGGTTAATGTTTTTATTCAGCGAGGTCCGATATTTTCTGATTTTATTACCCTATTGCGTCAGTAACTTAAAGGTATCGTGAAACTTTGTTACACGAAGCGTGAGATTACAAGTATACATTTACGGCGGATAGCTACATTTCATTCCATTTTCCAGCACAAAACAATGTCTACAACTGATCCACGCCTCATCCTGCATGTAAATGTAAACGACTCAACGACTTTCTTTTGTACTGGTGTTCTCAGGTGTCTTAACTTCAACAATGACAACCGTTAGTTTTTAACGTCTCTATGATCCTTGCTCTAGTCGGACATCATCTTTAAAAAAATAATAATAATAATTCCAGCAGATATTACGAAATTAATTTCAATTCTATAAGCGTATTTAATCCAAATCTTTGCAACAACAAACGTGAAATTACGGAAGCACCACTACAAAACAAAATCGGCGAATAGTGACCTTTACGTGCAGGATGAGGCGTAGATCAGCTGTAGACATTGTTTAGTGCTGGAATATGGAATGGAATTAGGCTTTCCGCCGTAAATCGATGCTTGGTTATCTTACGCTTCGTGTAACAAAGTTTCGCGATAGCGTTAAGTTACTTACACAATAGGAAAATAAAATCATAAAATATGAAAGAGTTTGAACCAAACTTATTCAGTCGTGAAACGAATCGTAATAATGACTAAGCATCTTTTTACGATTGACCGCAGCTTGCTGAAAACAATGAATAAAAAATTATTGGGAATAGGAGAGAGTCATCTTAAATTTAAGAAAAAAAAATTAACTGGGGGGTTTATTATAATCAGAATAAATAAAGAATGCTCGCACTTAATTTTGGTAGCAGAGGGTATGAAGAGGCGTTCGATCTGTACGAGAGTGCAAAAAAAAAAAAAAAAAAAAAAAAAAAAAAAAAAAAAAAAAAAAATACATAAAGCGCTTCCATTCTATCTCCAGGCTGGTTGAAAAAATTAATAATCATAAAAAAAGTCAGAGCTGTATACTGAAGTGAGAACAGACACACAAACGAAAAGCGTCGTAGATATAATTTTAGTAAAAATATTCAATGTAATGCTGCAGCATACGCATGGCTGTAGCACTTACATTCACTCTCCAGTGTATTAGGTGCCTTTTTATCGGTGTCGTGGATGTGTTTCCACCAACCATCAACATCTTCCACAGTTATGATTGGTGGCTAGTTGATAAACAGCGAGTCACAAGGAATCCATGACACCAGGTGGGAGGCACCAAACGTATTACGATAAAGAATGTGAAATTGGTTTATTCACAGAAACCTAAGCATGCCGGTCACGTAAAGCCAAAACAAGTTGCTTAATAAATTAATATTAAATTATATGGTTGTTGTATCCTTTTAATTCAATAAATCTGGACCAGCCTAAAAAGCACAGTAATCAAAGATCTAGCATCCCATAATGTAGTTTGATAGTCACCAAATACACAAACTGATGTCAGTAGAGTAGCTCACTCCCACAAGTAACATTACGTTATTGCCATATTTGAAGCTATTGATCAATACTAGTACAAGCTTTCACGTTTTCAGTTACTGTGCAAGCTCTTCACCGTTTCTGTTCAACATAAACGTATTCCTTTCGCTGAAAAATGCAGAACATGGTTGGCCTTACATAGACACTGTTAACATTTCTACACCGTGTCTCTTAAGTTTTAAAAATAGCTAGTGTATGGCTTTTAAGCACTAACGACATTCTCACAGCCACAAACACCACGCTGATACCATGCAATACATTTTCTAGCCGCTATAACTGCGTCAGTTCACTGAAAAAGTGCCTCACACTAGGGTTCAAATGTTTGTATAGCTTATGGGACTTAACTACGGGGTCATCAGTCCCTAAACTTACGAACTACTTATAAACTACCTTATACTAAAGACGACACAAATATCCTTGCCCGAGGGGGCATTCGAACCGCCGACCGTAGTGGCCGTGCAGACCGTGACTGGAGCGCCGCAGTCCCCTCGGCCACCGCGGCCGGCGCCTCACACTAGGGTTGGAACTTAAATGGTGGCAACACTGCTGTGGAGACACTATGCAATTGAATCTACTATTGTCCCTGATGACACACGTTCTTGACATACCTACGTCACCTCCGAGCAAATGGACACGCCTGTCCCACGTCACCGGCGTGCGCACAGTCAAGGGAACCAAAGTCACTTGTGAAAATAAATGTTCAAATGTTTGTATAGTCTATGGGACTTAACTACGGGGTCATCAGTCCCTAAACTTACAAAGTACTTATGAACTACTTACGAACTAGGACGGCACAAATATCCATGCCCGAGGGGGGATTCTAACCCCCGACCGCAGTGGCCGTGCAGACCGTGACTGGAGCGCCTCAGTCTCCTCGGCCACCGCGGCCGGCAGTCACTTGTGAGCACGCGGTCTACTGTAACGGTGTCACTATGTTTCCGAAATAGGAACAACGGAGTTGGATCAAGATTGAATGTGCCAGAGATCGTACAGCCCGACAGTGTCATCAAGGTCTTAAAGTGCGTCAGGGACCAAGGATGGTGCTTCTCGTGTACGACTGTGATGGTATAATCCTAACGCATTACGTTACTCCATGTCAGACCGTAAATGTACAGTGTTACTGTCCGTTTTTGCAGTATCACCTGCGACCAGCTTTGCAAAAGTAGCGGCAACACTTTCTGCGCAACCCACCCACCATTTTGCACGGCAATGCGCGGGCGCATACAGCGCAAGCTGTGTCTGCTCTGTTCGGTCGATGGGACTGGCAAGTGCTGTACCATTCACCATATTCTCCAGGCTTAAGACCTTGTGACTTTGATTTGAGTCCGAAGATGAAGGAACCAGTTCGTATCATTTGCTTCAGAACTGTTCCAGAGATTCTACAGGCAATAAACCATCAACAGAACTGGCTCTACTAACGGTATACTACGTCTTCCACATCGTTGAATATGGGTTCTACCCAACACTGGTGATTACTTTGAAGGACAGTAACAGGTGCAAACATGTAACGCTTTTACATCTGTTGTGAAATAATAGTTGCCACTATTTAAGTTCCAAACCTCGTATGTATGTATTTATATCGATTTTATAACGGAAAAAGTACCATGCGGTATACATAGATTATACAGAGTAATATTATAAACTAGCTGAGCCCCCGCTGCTTCGTATCCGAGGCTGGTTGGTCTGCACCAGTTGTTTCTTTTTAATCCTGATGAAGAACCTATATCTTATGTTTCGTAGTTATAGTTTGAAATTTGAGTTAACAGGACAATATTTTTGAAAATCAATTTTTGCATCTCGTATCTCCCCCCCATTATTGGTCGAATTTCCAAAAATACCGAAACACGTGTCTTTTAAATTTAAAAACCGGAATCCAAATCCGAAAATTTGTAGTTCTAACTTCAAAATTGCCTAAATAGCAACATATTTCAGAAAAACACCCCCTCTCCAATTTAACCCCTTCGATGGTTGAATTTCCAAAAATACCGAAACACGTATTTTTTAAATCATAACGAACAATACAAATACCAATTTTTGCAGCTATAGCTTCAAAATTGTCTTGACAACAAAGTGTTTTCGAAAAGAATTTTTGATCCTCTGTTTAACCCTCTTACTTGTTGAATTTCCAAAAATACTAAAAATCATAGATTTTTTAATCCTGACCAAGATTCCATATCAGAAGTTTCGTAGTTGTAGCTTAAAATTTGAGTTAACAGCAACATATTTTTGAAAATCAATTTTTTTCGTCACTTATTTTACTCCCTTATTTGTCGAATTAAAAAAATTGCGAAACACGTGTCTTTTAAATTCGAAGCCTGAATTACAATCCGAAATTTTGTACTTCTAGCTTCATAATTGCCTAAATAGCTACGTATTTTCAAAAAACGTTTCATCCCCTATTCCACACCCTTATGGACGGAATATCGAAAAATCGCTTCTTAAATGACGCCTACAGAGTAAGATCAACACCCTCCACAAATTTCAAGTTTCTATCTTCAGTGGTTTGGACTGGGCGATGATGAGTCAGTCAGTGAGTCAGTCAGTCAGTCAATCGGGGCACTTCCTTTTATATATAGAGATTAGAAAGGCGCCCTGCTGTTACGCTTATACGACTAAAATGGTTAACCGACTTTGATGAAATTGGATATGGAGATAGGTTGAACGCTGTAGAAGAACATAGGCTGTTTTAGAAAGTGTGTAACTCAATTTGTTTTCTTTTATTATTATTATTATTATTATTAGTAGTAGTAGTCTATAGCTTGAAAATGGAAGAGCTGACTATTAACGTCTCTCTTATAGCTTCTAATACACTTGAAGATTCCTAGGAAATGATTTCATTTATGTTTGAATTTATCACATTTTTTAAAACACTTTTGTAGGTTGGTATGGTGTAACTAGTACGATTCAACATAGTGAATAAAATGCTTACACAAGCCGTCGATGTCTTCAAACGGCCGAAACGATTTCCATGACATCTGAATCCTGCATAATTTAGACATTGTGAAATGTACGCCTTTACCTTCTTCAATCATCGGTTTAGTCACGATGTAACAAATAGGGTTTCTTTTCGTAATTAATAACATATTTTTATCTCGATGAAGGACAATGTTTCCCGTCATTCAACTCATTGTTTATATTTAAACTGATACATTCGAAACTTTCCTTTTAACCTGATAATCCTGGCCAAAATTTAAGAATAAAGTTGCGAAACTGTCGTTCTTTCGACGTGCTTTGGCACATATGCAAGGACATAAACGCGAGAAAAGTCATGATAAAAGCTAGTATATCACATAATAGAAGCATGGGTACGTAAAAATCTTTATGTATTAGACTGCAACGTTGTGTAAAAACTTCATTCGGTCAATAACTTTAGAAGATGACCTTTTTTTCCAGGAACAAACATTCACATTCTAAGAAACATATACGATCAATTTCCAACGGAAGGTTCAGGTAGATATGTACATCTTTTGAACAGCAGATTCGTTCAAGTCAAGTACCGTTCTTTAATGTCTGAACAGTTTCATCTCCCGCAGTGACTGATGAGATCACGTGGCCCGTTCGAGTGTAGCCAGCCAGCTTTTTCATCGAGTTGCCTCTGAAAGGTAAAGAAAATGCCTCTTTGGCAAGACATCAGGCTCTGTTTGGCAAGTAGCAAAAGTAGCAATTAACTTCTCCGGCGTTTAACGCGATTTATCACGATCAGTGCGTCAAAGAAGGCAACTCATCGTGAAGCCTGTCGTTAACGGGAGCAGCCTTTGACAGCCTTTGATCTCTTACCCGCCCCCCCCCTCCTACCCCCTCAAGGGCCATCAGGTCGTTATCGTTCTTTATAGCTAAACAGAATTCTGCGAACCCTTTTTTTTTTAATTCAGTTAAATTTTTCTCTTGTTGTAGCTCAACTTTCTGAATGAGGACTGTGAAATATCCTGATTCATCTGATGTCTACATCCAAGTCGGTATTCTGAAATTCACACTTAGGTGCTTAGCAGAGGGTTCATCGTAGCTACTGTTTTCAGAGTATTTCTCTATCGCAGTGTTTTTCAAGCTTTCTGAACACGCGACCTCCTTTCCGAGTAAAAATGTCCGCTACTACGGTCGGGGGTTCGAATCCCCCCTCTGGCGTGGATATTTGTGTCGTCCTTAGTATTAGCTAGTTCATAAGAAGTTTGTAAGTTTAGGGACTGATGAACCCGAGCTTATGTCCCATAAGCTCTACAGACATTTGAACATTTGAAAAATGTCCGATGACTACCCCAGTCCCATAATTAATGAAAATCAGTTACTCCAGAGGAAAAGTATGTAATCTTCTTTCTCATATGTATATAAGATCTGGGTAGCCATTTACGTCTGGTAAATGTGTAAGGCCAGCCGCAGTGGCCGCGCGGTGTGCGGCGCGCCAGTCACAGTCTTGCACGGCCGCTATGGTCGTGGGTTCAAATCCCCCTCCGGCATGGATGTTTTGCGTTGTCTTTAGTATAAGGTAGTTCATAAATAGTTTGTAAGTTTAGCGACTGATGACCCCTCAGTTAAGTCCCTTAGGCTTAACAAACAAACAAAACAAGGAATCAAAAATGAAAACAAATAAGACTTCATCATTACAAGTATAAGATGTATGGTTTTTACTGTCATGCATAGTAAATTTCAATGTGTAATATGTGACAACGTGTTGTCATCAAAGCTGATGCATCACTTCTTATTTTTTAATGATGCTCATAAACTTTGGATTTCTTCGAAAGGATACTCAAAACTCCTAACCCAAAAAAATCTACTACGATTCAGTAATAAAATAGGATTGTTATTAATATGCATCGAAAAATTGTTATCAGCTGCAAACTTCTATGATCCAGTAGTAAAAATCTATTCTTGTGTATTAATTAAAAATAACAATAAGTTAGTGAGTATTTCCTTTACTGACATAACACTATTTGAACATTTGAGAAAGTCATAGAAGAAGATTGCGACCATTGCAAATAACTGTAGCAGTATTGCACGAATGCTGTTAGGTCCCTTAGTTAAGATCATAAAGTGAAAAAACGGCTTTATTGTTCCGCGTTTCGGTCGGACCATCATCAGAAATCAGAAGTGCCGTGCTACATCTTATACCTTGACACTTTTGCTGTTTGATTAAGGGCCAACCGAAACATGTCACAACAAAGCCAATTTCCACCTACGCGTGAGTTGTTAATCCTGTCACTTCCCTGTAGCACATCTGCCATATTAGCTGAGCGTCAGGAAACGTAGGTTTGCTATTAAACATGCTGCATCCTAATGCGACCGCGACTTCCCCAGGAGTGGAAAGACACTGGACTCCATTCGGGAGGATGGTGGTTCAAATCCACCTCCGGCCTTCCAGATTTGGGTTTTCCATAATTTCCCTAAATCCCTCCAGGCAAATGCTGGGATGGTTCCTTTCAAAGGGCACAGCCGATTTCCTCCCCCATCCTTCCCAGAAAATCCTAGCGTAAGCTTCGTCTCTAATGACCAAGCTGTCGCCGGGACGTTAAACCCTAAGCTTCCTTCCTTACTTCCCCAGGAAGAGCTCGCGACACCCCGTGGGGGCCACAAGCAACAGGCTGAACTGAAAAACACCGCTCTATCGTAACAGTCTCAATTAGCAAGCGGGAAAAATAGTAAAACCTTAATCTTCCCATTCGAACACCCTCATCTTTTATCATCATGTTCATTTCTCCCTGTTTGAGTGGGGAGTGGAGGTGGAGGTCAAAAAAAAAAAAAAAAATAAATAAATAAATAAATAAATAAAAAATAAAATAAATAAATAAATAAATTCGCATTACTACGAGGGCACAGTTGGTGATTTAAGTTTAATACACAGATGTCGCTGCGGTGAAAAACTCCTTTTTCTCAATGATTAACAACACACCTCGTGTATCGTATGTGTGACACTCTCTCCCCTACTGCTTGTAATAGAAAAACAGCTGCTTTTCTTAGTAATCTCTCAGTGTCCTCCGTGAATCGTATTTGGAATGTGTTCCAGAGAACTGAGCAGAATTCCAGCAAAGTTTTATAGATATGTTGTATCTATGTGTTCCACCAACAATTACTTTGGTTTACCTTGCTCACAACATTATCTACGTGTTTTTTCCACTTAGAGTTGTTTTTAGTTGGGAGTCCTAGGCATTTAGTTCAATTGAATTTCTTAATGCCACTTGCCATGTAAGGGAAATTCAATGGGCTTACTGATTTCTCTTAGTATTCATTTGGATCACCTTACACTGTCCTTTACTTGGGGTCACTTGCCACTTTATTGCACTGTCCTGTCTATAGCATTTTTCAATTGCAGTTGGTCCGTCCGATGAGAGTAATGATAGAAAGAGTTGAATACCGCGTTATGGAGACCCAAATAGTGACAGAACCATGCCCCACCCTACGTTTCATTTTGGAATCAGGCATGCCACTTCGTGGTGTTATGATACATAAACCCGATTGTTCGTAGGAACTAATGTTAACTGTGATTCATGGAACCTTTCCACATACTGCCAGTCATCAAGTGTCCAGTTCTTATAATCGTGCCACCACTTCAATCATAGCTTTGCTGTGGCTTCCGTTATTAACGATTTATGAACTACAGAATTTCCACTAATGTTAAGCTTAAACCGTCCTGTGTCTCGATAGAGTGAGTAACGAGTTTTGCAGTCGCTTTTTCGGGGGTGATCTTATTCTGGCCACAATCGTTCCTGATAGTACTCGGTCGTTGTCGGTTTTTCGGTCTCAGTCACTGCACCTTTTCGCCATAAACGGTTTATCTTACTTTGTGCAGCTGTCATTAGAGAATATATTGCGCTACTGACACATTAAACAGTGCAGACATTTTCGTCGCTGTTGTTACCATTTAACTAGATGATCAATGAAACCCATCATCTCCAAACACTCGAAGACCGTTGCTCAGACAATCTCCTATCTCTTGTTTGTAGAATAACAACAGCAAAAGGCATGTGACAGTACGTTGCCAAAAGCTAGATATGACCAGTCTCTTACATAATGATTTTCCACTGCTACGACGAACTGTGACGTATATGTTAATATTGTTAAAGAACTTGCTAGTTCAAACAACGCAACAAATTCGAAAACTCAATATTGGAAATATATGTGGTTTACTTGCTGACTGAATCGAAATTTAACATTGAGTTTCTGTCTGCTATCACATTCATGATTCTTCAGTATATCTTGAAGTAAGCTGTCAGGACAGCGATCTACACTACAATGTTTTGAAACGTTATTATTCTGAGAATGTTGTCGGCTACCCCTTAACCCTACCATATTTTCCAAAGGGCGCTAAAAACCTTGCTGTTGTGCGCCCAAAACATCCTATCCTAACTATCCATATTTTCCAAGTGAAGGTACCGGGACCCCGGAAAAGCTGAGATAATCAACAGTTTCTTAAATACTGTAAGATGTGTGGTCCTCAGCATGTAAAACCCGACCCTACAAATTACGGGGAAGTTTCAAGACAATCCTCCATTACTGTAATTAATGTGAAAGCAAAAATGTTGAAATGTTTGTTAAGCTTATGGGACATAACTACAGGGTCATCAGTCCCTAAACTTACAAACTACTTACGAACTAGGACGGCACAAATATCCATTCCCGAGGGGGGATTCGAACCCCCGACCGTAATGGCCGTGCAGACCGTGACTGGAGCGCCTCAGTCCCCTCGGCCACCGCGGCCGGCAATGTGAAAGCTCTGAGCTTCGATTTAAAGACACCAATTTAACAAAAACTGTTGATACTAGGAATGTTTTAAATTTCTAAATTCGTGTTTATATGAAGCAACAAAAGCCGAATATCTAATAATGTGTGAAATAAGATAGTAACAGTTTAAAAATTTTATTTATTTATTTTCGTAGTTACTCTTTTTGTCGAGGACTGGGAGAAACATGTCGACTCAGAATTTTTCCCTTCCACTCACAAAAACATCTTCAGAGTCGGTTTCTTTTGTCATCATTATGTTTGCGTTTCATAGTGTAGATCAGTCACAATCTCCCCGGTTTTGTTTTCATAGTAGTCGACCCTGCCACGAATAGATGCAAATAAACCCTAGAAGTGATTCGTATAATTCATCCGCTAGTTTAATATGAATATTTTCACTTTGCAATTTCATTTTTCCACTATTAAATCTTTGGAGTACATCCTTCCAATGTGTCATCATGAATGTTGTTTCCAGTCTGCTCAGTTGATTCGATAAAATAGAAGCCTCATTTCGCACAAGTGGTTTTTCAAACATATTATAAGCATTATGAATGTGGTAGTAGTACTGAGTATCCTCCGCCACCCACCTTTGGGTGGATTGCTGAATATGTATGCAGATGTAGGGCACTGATAACGCTTTTCAAGTTTTCATGTAGATTTACACACGCTTCCTCTCTTGCTGACGAACGTGTTTATGATAAACATTTTACCCTTTTGCTTCCTGGTTTCCTGAAAGAAAGATGTTTATCCCGGCGCTGTGAAGAAGAAAAGATAAAATTATAAAGGTTTCGCATTACATTTGGCAAAAAAAGAAGAAAACAACTTTGTTTCTGCTGCAACCTGTACGATTTCAAGTTCTCACTACGTGCAATCGAGTACTACGTGATATTGCAAATTTTATACTAAAGTTCTTAAGTAAGCTTCGTTTTTTGTGCGCCTCGATTGCAGAGTGGTAGAGTGCCAGACTGCAAATCCAAAGGTCCCGGGTTCGATCCCCGCCAGGTCCTAGAATTTTTATCTGTCACTTTCCACTTCTTTCACTCTGGCAGTATTGCTCATGTGAAAAATACCGAGTAGCACCGTGGTTCGGAACCCACGTTAAACTGTATGTCCCCCTATAACTGGCTGGGTAAGTCAGTTCGAAGGTCGGAGGAAGGCAACGGCATACCACCTCCAAACAGGACCATGCCTAGTAAAGCACTGTGGTGTTCAAACCAATCTTCGGATTGTTGACTGCTTTTTTTTAAGCTTTTTTTCTTCAAGGAAAGGTTAATTTTATGTTGGAACAAAAGGTGCATTTGCGTGTAGACGTAACAACAGTTTTCACAAAAATGACAACATACAACATCACCTGCCAACAAAACTACTTAAACTTTGTAGTCTGTTTTCTCTGACCACATAAACCGCTAAAATGTTATAAGAATAAGTGGGATAACAGTCGGCCCAGCATTCCTCACTGCAAGATTTACAGTTTGTCTTTCTTTTCTCTTTTTAAATTAGAAATACAGTGTCAAGAATATTCAAAACATATCTGCGTAACAGCTAAAATTACGGCGACGCGGGAAACAGAAGCAAAAAAAGAGATTTTCCCTTTTTTTCTTTTTTACGAGACGAATTCCATCTGACAGGTATTTTTCCACTGTCCACTGACAACCGAGAAAGAGGCGCGAATGAAATTAAATTATTCTGCATTCTCGTTTTTTCCATATCACAGAAACGTCGAACAGTTCGAGTTGGTCAGTTTATCGCTTCCTGTTTAAAGGAAAAATCTCTATTGCCCGTGCGCCGTGGTTATAGTAAAAACCTTTGTGCTGATGTGTGGTGTAGTACGAGTGGAACTGGATACAGTCTTTCTTTATCTCAAAGGCTTTTGATTACGTAACTCATGGAATTCTTCTAGATAAGCTTAAGTATTGTGGTATGAATGGGACAGTGCACAAATGGTTTAAATCATACTTAACTGAAAGATTGCAGAAAGTTGAAATAAGCAGTTCACATAATATGAAGAAAAAAATGCTAAATTCACTCAGTGTGACCCAAAAATGGGTCTCTAAAAATTCGGTCTTGGGTCCTTTGTCGTTGTTAATATATATTAATGACTTGCCATTCTATATTCACGAAAATGCTACACTAAATCTGTTACTGACGATTCAAACATAACTATCACTTCTGACAAACAGGAATTAACTGATCAAATTGAAGATGATGTCTTGCAGAAAATTGTTAAGTGGTTCTCTACAAATAGTTTCATTAAATTTGGATAAAATCTAGTATATACAGTTTCATACAGTAAACGGCATGACACCATCAATAAATATAGACTTTGAACATAAATCTGTAACTAAGGCAGAATATTCGAAAAATTTAGGTGTTTGCATTGATGAGGAATTGAATTGGTAGAAACACATTGAAGATCTACTGAAACGTTTAAGTTCAACTACTTATGCTATCACGGATTTTTCCATTCATTGCTTTTGTATGGGACCATGTTATGGGGAAATACTGTACTCATTGTACGAAACCATGTGATCAGAATAATTGCTGGAACCCACCCAAGAAAATCGTGCAGACATTTATTTAAGGATCTAAGGATTATCACATTAGCTACACTTATGAAATGTGTTATTAACAATCGGACCCAATTCAAAAGTAATAGCAGTGTTCATAACTACAACACTAGGTGAAAGGTTGATCATCATTATTCAAGGTTAAATCTAACTAACAGAAAGGGGTAAATTATGCTGCCACAAAAGTCTTCGGTCACTTACCAAGTAGCACCAAAATTCTGACAGATAGCCAACTAATATTTAAAAATAAATTTAAAGAATTTCTGAATGACAACCTCTCCTACGCATTAGAAGAATTTTTAGATAGAACACAGAAATTTCGCTAAAAATAAATAGGAAAATCAGAAGTAAAAAGTAAAATAAAAAAATCCTTAAAATATTGAGTGCCATGTATACACGCTTATTATTTGACACGTTCCGCATCATTACGAAATGTATTTATGATCTATGGAACAATGTTAATCTAATTTAACATAATCTTTCTTTCATTTTACAATGTTCTTTCTTTTGTTTGGACTGTTAGGTGACAATACTGTATGTGCCTCAACGCGAATAAGAGTGAAGGAAGGAAATGTGCAAAATCAACTGGAGCGTCACTTTTGGAAATTATCGAAGGACAGGCGAGAATGAGAAACCAGTGTTCTAAAAACGCTTAGCAGAATAGATAAATTTTTTGAAAAAAAAAAAGTTGCTGGTTGGACATCGAAATCAATTCGTATGGACGATATTTATGACACTGCAGCTGTTGTAAAAGAAGTAGATACAGACGAAAGAAAAATTAGAAATAAGGAATAGAAAAATTGTTCCGGAATTCGAGTTTCACGATAAACTAATTGTCGAGTCACTCATTACAAAAAGAAATATCCTCATTAGTTATGATCCTAAAGAATGGTGGGTCAATGAATCAACAATAGACATTCTCTCACAATGTAGCATTAATCAGACTTGTCTTCTTTTCTCTTTCTCTTGAGCCATGTTTCCGCACATGCAGGGTCGGCTTTATTAATCGTTAATAGCTACAGTGTGACCGGATGCCCTTCCTGGCCCCACCCCATGCCCCCAGGAGGAAATGTGTACCCCAAATGTCTGCGTATAGTGTTATAGGTGTGAAAGTGTAAATTGTTATGAAATGTTTGCGAATCGTGTAACTGAGACGGGACTTTGGGACTAGCCCGGTATTCACCTAGGGAGATATGTGTCGCGACCTTAAAAACCACATCCAGGCTGGCCGGCACTCCGACCCCCTTCGTTAATCCGCCGGGTCGATTCTAACCGGGGCCGGTACGCCTCCCCCTCTCGGAAAGAGGAGTGTTAGACCACACGGATAACCGAGCGGTATCAATAGGCGATAAAACCAAATATTTGAGCAGAAATGAATTTTACCGTGGACTATTAAATGGTGAATCAACTTTACGTCATCATCTAGTATTCTCCTGTAGCACCGGTGCTGTTTCTTGTACCATGTAAAGTGTTCGGAGGTAAGGCCGCGAAGGTATTGCAGCGAAGGTATTGCAATTTGGGCAATATTTCTAATATTTTATCTCATCATGAGAATTCACTTGAACAAAAAAATTGTGAGTTATCACTCATAACAAGAGAAAAATCACTTGCAACAGTATATTACCATTTAGAGTAATATGTTGAAAGAGAAAAAAAATAGCCTAGTGCGTTGAAAAGGGTGTTTGCAGTAGTGAAGAAGCTAACAAGTCATGGGCGTCCCCTGCCTGGACACACACGTTGAAAGATTCCATTCATTACATAACTATTAATTAATAGCGTCCCTTGAACTTATATCCGAGTTTGCTCCTTTTCTCGCAGAGCACATTGAATGGTATTGAAATCCAGGGAAGGGACATACAAGTTATCTTTCTTCTACAATCTGTAATGAAATAGTAGAGCTTCTTCTGAAGGTATAAAAAGAATTATCATAAGTGAAATAAGAGAGTCCAAATGTTACTCTGTAATAATATATTGTACTGCGGACATTTCACATATTGTCCAATTATATTTCCTATTAAAGTATGTGACACAAGTTAGAAAACGTAGCTGACGCCATACTAAATGTCAGGTCTACAAATTCCGTTGATATTACTGACTGTAGAGGCCAGTCATATGACAAGGTCAACAACATGTGAGGAACCTGCACTTGTTTCAGACAAGCATTAAGGAATGAAATCCCAAAGTATGTGCTTTGTGCAGCACATTCTTTGAATTTAGTCGGTGCTGGTGCTGAGAGCTGTTGTCGAGAAGCATGTTCATTTTCATTGTACCTATATCACTTTGTTCTGCTTCTTCTCCAGTGACGGTCGGTTATATTTTGTAAGGTGGTGCCACAAAAAAATAATAATAATCTTAAAAATAAATCTTAAATACACCGCTATGAACTTCGTAAAGTACCACCACACATATTTAGATATTACAGAATGTCCTCAGTTATTTATATCTCTCATAATATATGTACCAAACGAAAAGTAAAAAGTAACAGGAATAAATAGCGCTCTTCTTACATACTTCAATTGCTAAGAGTGAAATGAGCGACTGTCAGTTTCTGACAAAGGGGACTTATGGTGACAGCGAAACCAGATCACAATGCACATTTGTTTATGAATACGAAACGAATAAAAAAAGCGCAACATCATTGGATATCTGCAGCTGACTCGTAATTGTCCGTCTTCACTTCATTGTACTGTTACCATTGTGTACATGTCAAACAAAAGTTATCGACACTGCACTTTTGCTTACTGAAGAATGGAAGGAAGCGAAGGTGTTCGATTCTGCAAAGGAAAGAGAGGGGAAAGATTACTTTAGCTATATTTTCCTTTTATCTGGTTGATAAATATAATTAGTATACGAAATAACAGAAAGTGAATATATTAAATTCACTTCCTAAAATCCACATTACAGACTTAAATCAAATGACTGACGTATTAAATTAAAAGCGTTGTACTCACCAAAAGTAGAAACCTTATGACTTATGGAAGATAGCTTCAAAATAACCATCTAATGCGAACGGTATTGAAAATCACTTCGTTTCTTCTTCTCATTTCAAAATTTTACGGCTTGTCCATTCTTTACATCGAAGCCTGCCTCCTAACTGATAAACGTCTGAACTGTGAGGATATGTTCAATGAGTTTTCTGCCGTCTAAGACGGCCGCAAACTTTGCCGACTGCGAATTTGATAATTTGCAAGCCTTCGTGCACGGCGGTGTTCCCGTCGATATATATCGAACGTCGTCGTATCGAACGAGAGTTCGATATAGTGTTTATGAGCCGGAGATACGGGCGCTACGCGCCCTCACGTACTTAAAAAAATTTCTTCTGTAACCTATACCTAACCTAACTTGGACTTTAAAAAAAGTGATCTGTAGAGTAGCCTTATGAAGGTTAGGTGTAGGCTAAACGAGGGAGTTTTTTTTTTTTTTTTTTTTTTTTTTTTTTTTTTTTTTTTTTTTTTTTTTTTTTTTTGTATTTATGGCCTGTAGCGCCCGAATCATCAGTTCAAAAATGTGCGCTGTATTAAACTTATGCCAACAGGTTTCCATTCGCAACAGTGCGTAACATATTAAAATTCTCCAATTTAGGGCTTAAAAAGTGTTTAATTAATGCATTAATTACTCTCGTAAATACTGCGTCAAATGTACTTCACGTGATACACGCAATCTTATTGGTCGCCATAAAGTGACACCTAATTGTCTGCTATGCTGCGATACTGCGACGTTCGATATATATCGACGCGAACACCGCCGTGCACAAAGGCTTGCAAATTTATTATATACATATTAGTTTCAAAACTTGAAGATCATAATGTGATTTTTCCTTATAACTTAAAGCGCATTCATTGGATTTACAAACTACGTATTACTTCCAGAATGAAACTTTCACTCTGCAGCGGAGTGTACGCTGATATGAAACTTCGTGGCAGATTAAAATTGTGTGCCGGAACCGGGACTCCAACCTGGGACCTTTGCCTTTCGTGGGCAAGCGCACTACCGACTGTGCTATCCCGACACGACTCACGATGCCGCCTCACAACTTTACTTCCGCCAGTACCTCGCCTACTTTCCAAACTTCACAGAAGCTCTCCTGCGAACCATGCAAGACTAGCACTCCTGGAAGAAAGGATATGGTGGAGACATGGCTTAGCCACAGCCTAAGGGATGTTTCCAGAATGAAACTTTCACTCTGCAGCGGAGTGTGCGCTGATATGAAACTTCCTGGCAGATTAAAATTTTAATGCTTTATATATTTAGATTATAAAACAAATCCGATTTTTCTGTAACAGTCCAGCAAATCCTGTTCTGTGTCTGTTCAGCTGTATTTAGTTATTAGTTCGTGCATCAAAATTTCTATTTCATTTTTGTTTCTTACATATTACTATAGATTTACGTATTAATACTGAACGTGTTTTCATTATTTAGTACACACTGAAGTTACTAGATCATAAAACGACAGTTCTGTTTTATGTAAAAGTATGTATTAATTTCTAATGTATGACACATTCGCTTCAATTTTCAGACCGTAACAGGACATATTTATTTTCAGGTTCAACGGAATGTAAGACAGAAATCCGTTGTCTCCTACACGCTCTGCTAAACTTTTAGGCCATAAAAGAAAAATTATATTTCTTGGGTTCATTTCTGTGATTGAGCGCGAAGATCTGATGCGTCGTTCAGAACGAATAGCAGAGTACGGAAACTGCTCACAGCGTTCACAGACAAAACGGCAATTGTGAAATGATCGTATAATAGTTATTGCTTAAAACAATTTTTTTTAGGGGGCGCATATAATATGGTGTTCCAATGGGCGCAAAATTTTTAAATCCACCACTGAGTTTTAAAATTTTGAACATAGTTGCGATTGTCATCGACCGTTACAACGTCAGAGGGTAAAAGTGCAGCCCTCGGTCGCAAAGATAAAATTATTTAACCTTGTTTCGGCAATAACTAAAGTTGCCTTCATCAGAAATTATAAATTAAAACCTATAACATGAGATTGCAAAATTTATTAAAAGAGCCCGGTTTTATAAAAAAAAAAAAAAAAAAAAAAAAAAAAATAAAAAAAGAGAATTAAGTACTACTTTGATGTAGAGCATCGAAGCAGCCTCACTGCAGGCGTGCAGCCCCTAGCGACTAGCTCTCCTTATTATTTTTTTTTAATTTTTTGACGTAAGCTTTACCGCTGGTTTGTAACTTATATTAAATGCTTCAATGCTCTACATCAAATTAGTATTTACAGTCTCTGATAAATTTTGCAACATCATGTTACAGATTTTAATTTATAATTTATGATGAAGGCAATCCTAATATGTTCAAATGTTTGTAAAGCTTAAGAGACTTAACTGCGGAGTATCAGTCCCTAAACTTACAAACTACTTACAAACTACCTAATACTAAAGACGACACAAACATTCATGCCCGATGCATCGTCGTCCAGAGCGCACCTCTCCAGAGCCAGCACATTTTCAGTTGTAAGTGAAACCGGCTTCTCTCTAGAAGCTACATATTTTGACTTTTCAGTGCGCTTTCCCTTCGGTTCATTAAAGTTATTGTGTGCACGCGTTTTTTATTTTTTTCATATTCGCGTTAATATCTGGTTAGTGTATTATTCCGCCCTGTGAATCGCGTCGCGACAGCCGTCTGTCTTTATTTTCTGATTTTCGTCTGCACTTTCTCGTCTCAATTTGTAAATTTATATTGAGCTCTCGTGCGTATTAGACTCAGATACGCGTTTTAACAAACAGCGTAGTCTTCCTTTGATCGCATCTCGACTGTAGCTTCTGTTTTTGTCGGCACTGTAATCATGAATAGGGACTGTGACTGCTTTGTGCGGATGCAGTCTGAGCTGGTGACACTTCGCTCCCAGCTTCAAGCTGTGTTAACCTCGGTTGCACAGTTGGAAGCTGCGATCGATGGGCGTCGTTGTTGTTGGCCGGCAGTGGGGACCGAACGGACTCCCGTCGTCTCCACCGATCGGCCTGCGGCAGCGACATGCCCTGAAACTGCTAGCAGTGAGGCAGACATCCCACCCGTGGTTGCGTGGGGGATTGCTCCAGTGCGTGGCAGGAGGCGCAAGACATTCCGGGGGACCGATCGTGAGGCCTCCCCGGTTCGTCTTGCGGACAGGTTTGAGGCGCTATCTGCTCAGGACGACGTTCCTGAGTCGGATGGTGTCTGTCACCCTGTCACCACCCAGCCTGCAAGATCCGGGCTTTCACAGAGGGTGGGTTTACTTGTAGTTGCGAGCTCCAACGTTAGGCGGGTGATGGAGCCCCTTAGAGAGATGGCTGCCAAGGAGGGGAAGGAGGCCAATGTGCACTCCGTGTGCATGCCGGGTGGAGTCATTCCAGATGTAGAACGAATCCTTCCGGATGCCATGAAGGGTACAGGTTGCAGCCAACTACAGGTGGTGGGTCACATCGGTACCAATGATGTGTGTCGTTTCGGATCTGAAGAGATCCTCTCAGGTTTCGAGCGGCTAACTGAAGTGGTAAAGACTGCCAGTCTTGCTTGCAAGATGAAAGCAGAGCTCACCATCTGCAGCATAGTTGACAGGACCGACTGTGGACCTCTGGTACAGAGCCGAGTGGAGGGTCTGAATCAGAGGCTCAGACGGTTCTGCGACCGTGTAGGCTGCAGATTCCTCGACTTGCGCCATCGGGTGGTGGGTTTCCGGGTTCCGCTGAATAGGTCAGGAGTCCACTATAATCAGGAAGCGGCTACACGGGTAGCGGGGGCTGTGTGGCGTGGACTGGGCGTTTTTAGGTTAAAGAGTTTCGAGGAAAAACAAATTGGGCAATTTCAAAGGGTGCAGGTGGATCACAGGAGAAATGTAGATCCGGAAACTATCGGTATAACAGTTGTAAATTGTCGTAGCTGTGTCGGGAAAGTACCAGAACTCCAAGCGTTAATAGAAAGCACCAAAACACACATAATTGTAGGCAGCGAAAGTTGGCTCAAGCCGGAAATAAGTTCAGAAGAAGTATTTGCAAAAGATCTAACGGTGTTCAGAAAGGATAGATTAAACAAAATAGGTGGGGGCGTGTTTGTCGCCGTCAAAAGTAGTATTTCATGTAGCGAAGTTAAAGTTGATAGTTCCTGCGAGCTATTGTGGGTAGAGGTTGTACCCGAAAATAGAAGTTAATAATCGGTTCCTTTTACCGGCCTCACGACTCTGACGTTACAATAGCAGAAAGGTTCAAAGAAAACCTGAGTCTAATTACAAAAACATACCCAACTCACACGATAATAGTAGGTGGTGATTTTAAATTACCCTCGATCTGTTGGCGAAATTATATTTTCAAATCAGCAGGTAGGCATAAAACATCGTCCGAAATTGTACTCAACGCATTCTCTGAGAATTACTTCGAAGAATTAGTTCATGAGCCAACTAGAATTGTAAATGAATGTGAAAACACACTTGATCTCTTAGCAACAAATAATCCTGAGATCATAACGAGCATCAAAACGGATACAGGTATTAGTGAACACAGAGCTGTCGTAGCGAAACTGAATATCGAAAGTCCCAAAGTTACCAAAAATAAACGCAAAGTATATTTGTACAGGAAAGCAGATAGAAACAAAATACATTGCTTCTTGAAAGACAGCTTCCACTCGTTTCTAACACTAAACGTAGTTGTAGACCAGGTATGGCTCAAATTCAAAGAAGTGGTATCGAAAGCAATTGACAGTTTTATACCAAATAAATTAATAAAAGAAGGAGTCGATCCCCCTTGGTATACAAAACAGGTCAGGACACTTTTGCAAAAGCAAAGGAAAAGGCATACTAAATTTAAACGAACACAAAATCCCCAGGATTGGCGATCGTACTCAGAAGCTCGAAATTTAGCGAGGATTTCAATGCGAGATGCCTACAATATTTATCACAACGAAACTCTTTCTCGAAATTTGACTGAAAACCTAAAGAGATTTTGGTCATATGTTAAATATACTCGAGGCAAATCACAAACAATACCTTCACTACGTGATAGTAATGGCGATCCTGCCGATGACAGCGCTACTAAAGCAGAGTTACTAAACATAGCTTTTAGAAACTCATTCACCAAAGAAAACGAAACCAATATTCCAGATTTCGAATTACGAACAGATGCCGTAATGAGTAACGTAGAAGTAGATATCACCGGAGTAGTGCAGCAACTAAAATCACTTAACAAGAACAAGTCTTCTGGTCCGGATCGTATACGCATTAGATTGCTATCTGATTATGCTGAAGCGATAGCTCATTACATAACAGTCATGTACAACCGCTCTCTCGTAGAAGGATCTGTGCCAAAAGATTGGAAAATTGCCCGGGTCACACCTATATTCAAGAAAGGCAGTAGGAGTAACCCACTAAACTACAGGCCTATTTCATTGACGTCAATTTGCAGCAGGGTCTTGGAACGTATCCTGTATTCAAAGATTATGAATTATCTCGAACAGAACGATCTATTGACTCATGGTCAACACGGATTTAGAAAATATCGTTCATGCGAAACACAACTAGCTCTTTATTCACACGAAATGAAGGGTGCTATCGACAAAGGTTCACAAATCGATTCCGTATTTCTTGATTTCCAGAAAGCTTTCGACACCGTACCTCACAAACGGCTTTTAATCAAATTGCGTGGTTATGGTATATCGCTCCAAATTTGCGATTGGATAGGGGATTTCTTGTCAGAGAGGACACAGTTCGTAGAAATCAATGGTAAGGCATCGACTAAAACAGAGGTGATATTGGGCGTCCCACAGGATAGTGTAATTGGTCCTCTGCTGTTCTTTGTTTACATAAACGATTTAGGGGAAACTCTAAGTTGCTCTCTTAGGTTGTTTGCAGATGACGCCGTCATTTACCGTCTAGTAAAATCATCTGAAGATCAAAACCAACTGCAGAACGATCTGAATATGATATCAGTATGGTGTAAAAATTGGTAATTGGCTGTAAATAATGAGAAGTGTGAGGTCGTCCACATGAGTACGAAAAGAAATCCGTTAAAGTTTGTTTACAAGATAAATCAATCAAATGTGAAGGCCGTAAACTCCACAAAATACCTAGGAATTACTATTACTTCAGACTTAAATTGGAAAGAAGACGTAGATAATATCGTGGGAAAGGCGAACCAGAGACTGCGTTTTATTGGCAGAACCCTTAAAAGATGCAACAGAACTACAAAAGAAACTGGATACACTACGCTTGTCCGTCCATTTTTGGAGTATTGCAGCCCAGTGTGGGATCCTTATCAGGTGGGTTTGACGGAGGACATCGAAAGAGTCCAAAGAAGGGCAGCTCGTTTCGTATTGTCACGATACAGGGGAGACAGCGTTACGGAAATGATACAGGCTCTGGGATGGGAATCATTACAACAACGGCGTTTATCGCTGCGGCGTGGGCTACGTACGAAACTACAATCGCCAACACTCTCCTTCGAATACAAAAATATATTATTGACTCCCACTTACATATGTGGAAATGATCATCAGAATAAAATATGAGAAACCAGAGCTCGAACAGAGAGATTCAGGTGTTCTTTCTTCCCGCGCTATATTCGAGAATGGAATGGGAGATAAATAGTGTAATTATGGTTCGATGAACCCTCTGACACGCACTTAAATGTGATTTGCAGAGTATCCCGTGTAGATGTAGATGGGGTATTCGAACCCCGACGGCGGACGGTCGCGCGCACCGCAACAAGCGCTCCAGTACGCGCGGCTAATCCGCCGCGGCGAAGGCAGTCCTAGTTATTGACGACCGGGTGCTGCACTTTTATCCTTTGCCGTCACTGAGTGTATGGGATCCATCCGTGAATTGCCTATTTAGGTAGGCATGGTTGAAAATAGAGGTGATAAAGGGAGAGAGAGATGGAGGGTGAGAGTGGGGGAAGGATTATTTTGACAGAGGAAGTGGGATGGAGAAGGAAGAGAGTGGCGCAGGGGGTGGACATGGAGAAACGGGGGAGGGGCATGGACGAAAAGAGTTCTTGAAGCGTGTGCACGAGAAAATGTAAGACCGCAGACATAAAACTGGAATAATGTAACATCGGGCGATACCCGGTTTCGCAGGTTATATAATAATAATAACAGATATTTCAGCATAGTGGTTCTCATATAAACATTTTTTTTAAAAAATATTGCATATCAACGTCGTTCATTGACAGCACATCATCAGTGCAATTCAAGTTCAGGCGGCTGATGCGCGCCGTATAAAAAAGTAGTTTCACCATTTAAAACACGTAAAACGACCTGCAAGGTGTGCATTGAACGTTAGTTGAACGTGTAGTGCACGCCTGACAGATCTTTTTTTTCTGTATTTTCGAAAACGCTGTTGAAAAACAAACAATGTGCATGAGTCCCCTGGACTGTACTGGAGATGTTCATTAAATGAACGAGGTCGATGCGCTATATTTAAAAAAATGCTTTATATCTTGACCACCAAGCTGAAAATTCTACTATCAAAATAGCTTGTTTCTACGCACTGAAGGCCTACTTGGTTTCCTGCGTGTATTGGTACGCCGTCCAATTATCATCAGTGATGAATGCTTTCAGCAAGTCGTGCTCATCTGCGACGTAAGGCATTCAGCGGTCCAAGGTCGTCATCATTCGCGACCCATCTAGTTTTCTCTCAAGATCGTAGACATCCTGCGAACACTAACTTTACTTTTCACGAACAGTATATTACCCCCATATAGGAAACGTTGGAAGTCGCACACGCCAGTCATTCAAAACTGCCCCTGACTGATTGTTTTGGATGTGTGTGGCATAGTGCTATGTAAACTGATGTGTATGTTATATTTTTGGCTCGTTTCATGCTTGATTATGCAAAAGTCTTGTACTCACGATTGCTTATTTTATCGGGTTATCTGATGATAGGAGACGCCCGAAAGCGGTAATAAGGATCTGTTTTAATATAACACACAGCGATGAACCACTGATTTTTATATATTGTGCAATCTATGAGGCGTGTATTTTTTTAAATTTTTTTAGTAAGTACCGTTTTGACATAAAAAAAATATTCTAAGATATCTCAATAATTTTATTTTTACATGAAACGCTGTACCTTAATATACTGTTCTACATAATTTCCGCCAATATTGAGGCACTTGTCATAACGTTGTACCATTTTGAATACCCTCCTCATAGAAGTCTGCCGCCTGACATGTTAACCACTGCATCACAACTGTTTTGACTTCGTCATCGTCTTGAAGACGCGACCGCCCAGGTGTTCCTTCAAGTGCAGGAAATCGTGAAGTGTCTGTTTTCTCTCACCTTATTGTCCACTTCCTACACCAAACTTTCATTAACGGCCGAAGGACGCCCACTCCGTTGTTCATCATGCACATCTGCGCGGCCATCTTTAAATGCTCTCAACCACTTTCTACCACTCCACCACTCATAATGTTTTCTCCGCAAACTGCTCGGATCTCACGATGATTATCCATCGCTTTTAGCCATTTAGAACTAATAAATCTTATAACAGCCCGTACTTCACAGTCGGCGGGACTCACGATTCTTGGTGGCATCTTAAACACGCAGTACACAACGTACACTCTTAAAATGCATTATATGTGGGTCGAAATCGATACTCAGACAGAAAAATCTGAATAACACAATTTTCCTTGAGTTAGACCACACTAAAAATCTCTTTTTCTTATTCATCAGTTTCCCGTTGCCTGTATTACCAGGACAATGTGAAATATGACTCTTAACATTCTGCAGACATGAACGTTGCTTCACGACACTATCATATGCTAAAAAATTTATTAAGCGTATGGAAACATAGACAAATGGTACCACGTACTCTTAAGCTAGAAGGTCTGCTCGGGTCTCATACATCTAACTGTTACCATAATTCAATGGTTAAGTGGCTGCATTTCTGCACGTCTCGCGCGCAGTCACTCTTTATATAAGGCACTCTACCCACATATAAACCGGAAAATTGGAAACATTTCTTGTACATTGATGATTCTGGTCATAACATAAGTGCAAAGTTGCAAAATCGTCTTAGCTTCGATGCCTTTTGACACATATGCATGGATAGGAATGCGAGAGAAGCCGCGGGTAAATGATAGCACTTCTATATATTCGGAATACAATAAATTGTTTCGTTTGGTTATTTATAATTGCGTTGCAACCGTATACACTTGTAAACCTGCAACTAATTACATAGTGGAACTATGAAAACCTCACAACTTATATACGAAACAAAAACATAAGAAAATGAAAGGATTTTAATTTAAGAGATGATAGAATGAAAGGGGTAGATTAGGGATCTAGGCGTGAAAAAATGTTCAAAAGTTTGTGAAGCTAATGGAACTGAGGGATCATCACTCCCTAAACCTACAAACTACTTATGAACTAACTTTTGTTAAAGACAGCACAAACAGCCCTGCCCGAGGGGAGGATTCGAACACCCGACGGGTAGCGGCCTCGCGCGTAGGAGAATAGCGCCGCAATTCGCTCGGTTGCTCCGCCGCGGCGCTGGGTCTGAATTTCTCGATATGTTTATCGAGAAATTGTCTTCCGAACGAATTTAATTATGGTTAATTATTATAATTACCGTCTATATTAGTCGGTAGTTTTCCCCCGCGGATTCATTCGCACTTACGTAGTTGCTACGTGTCAAAGTCAATCGTAACTTTTTTCTTAGGTTACGTCCGGGGTCATCGGGATAAAAGAAAAGTTTCCAACTTTTAGATCAAATGTAAAACGTACGTAGAATGGCGGTAAAAATACTATCCTTTACTGAAATGAGAACAAAAGTAGGATTTAATACGAAAAGTGTTTTCTACATGGTGACTTAAACCCTAACTGAAGAAGCTATACCTCATACAACCTGTACATTATGCGGTATTCAAATGTCATCGAAATCGATTCGGCGGTTTGAAGAGGTTGACGTCTTATGTAAGAATTTCATTTCTATGTTGAGTCGTATTACGTACAATATATTAACCATTAAAAGATTTTTTAATAATTTTTTAGTTATTGATAAATATCAAAGGTCTAAATATAGCGTCTCCAATTAGTCTTCAAGAGTCTCAGAAGCTATAAGAGAAACGTCGATATTCAGCTGTATCATATTGCGAGTTGCATACTTAAAATCAACAAATATCTTTAATTACACACTTTCTAATGTGGCCTATGTTCTTACCCCCCCCCCCCCCCCCCCTCATAATCAGTTTAAGTGTTTTAATCCTGAGAGCGGAATAGGCAGAGCTTCTTTCGCATTTATAATATTCGTATGAATTATAATAAGAAAATTTATCTGGGGCTGAATGTACAACATTGAAATATTTTAATTCAGAATCGGAACTAATTCATTTAAAGGTCAATTACAAGTTTGTTAAATGTAATAATACTGAAAAGTTAAATAATTAATGTTTTGCAATTAGTCGGGTTAGTGTATGTCGGTGTTAATGATTAGCAGTATAAACCGTGTTATTTATCCGCTTCTATTTATAGAATAAGAGAGAGAGAAACATGAATTTTTCGTATGTAATTTGTTTCTACATTATTCGACTCTTGTGACGTAAATAGTACAGATAAATATTTGCACACTTTTTAAATCATTTAGTTCATAGCGTTAGCTGGATTATTTCATTTATTCGCTCATTTACGTGATCAACTTGATAATTAATAAACTCAATGATAACCTGTTTAAAAGATGAGATGAAGCAGTGCGTAAACAAGCAGACAGGAATCAGACGCATAATGGTTCTGCGTCAGGCGTGCTAGAACCAAGGGATGGTGTGAGGAGTGGGGGGAGATTCCGAGCAATGGCCCTTCTGTCATTTGCGACGGCAAAGATCCGTGTACGTCCTTCTACATCTTCGCCTGCCGGACTCTGTGGCTATGACTTTATGCCACAGCTGTTAGTGAATGAGGTACCACTTACAGCTTAATGGTATGTCATGGACTTGGCGTGTTCTGAAGTGTTACCACTCATGCAACAGTATCGATGTCTCATTTTTCAGCAGGACAATGCACGTCTTCCCATGACCTATGTCTGTTTTGCTACAGTACTTCCGTTGTCAGTTAGATCCCCAGATTTATTCCCAATAGAAAATGAGCGAAGTAAGATGTGACGTCAGTGCTCTTACCCAGGGTTTCAAGGACCAGTTGCAACGGTTGTGGCCCAGCCTGCTTCAAAGGAGGATAAACGAATTTGTAAATCTCCGTCAAATTAATAACTGCATCAGGCCGTAGAAAAGTGAAATGTTGTAGAGATGGAAGCGAACCCTGGTACGAAGACTCCATACAAGTTGTGGGCCCAACCCCTAAAATATTATAAAAGCATAAAAAAATCCACTTGGTGGGATGATACAAAATATTTACTTAAAAAATATCGCCGAGCGGGAATGGCCGTGAGTTCTAAGGCACTTTGCTGCAGGGTGTGTGGCTCCTCTCCGTTGGATTCGTCCTTCGCGCATAAGTTATAGTTTATAAGTCTAGGGACTGATGACTACTGGTCCTTTAGCTGTACAAACCCTTGATTTTAACAAACATTTCAACATTAAAAAATATCGCAGATCTATTTCATGTAACGCTCACCTCTCCGTATTTCGATCGTAATAAGGTATTTATGTGGCGTACATAAGTCCTGTGGACTCAAAACTGCGCTGAAGATTTTCTTTCAGTAAATAAAGTCGATATGCCATAATTTCAAATAAATATTTTACATCACACCACCGAGCGCAATTTTCATTATCGTCAAATAGTGAACAAAATTTCAGCCAGCCAGTTGTGTAAAAATGGTGTATGTACATAAACCTTGACCCGAGTTTCAGCAAAGGTAATTTTGCCTTCTCATCTCGACCTGTGTGTGCCACTGCTCCACAGTTCTTATCTTTCAGACATTAGTTGTAATATTTTATATTTTATTCCGCAACATGGAGTCAGCCAAAATGACCACTTGATTTTATTTAACAACTACTTTAATGTGAGCGAAGTGAAATCTTCTGAAGAAGGCAAAATTACTTTTGCTGAAACCCAGGTCAAGGTTTATGTACATAAACCATTTTTATGCAACTGGCTTACTGAAATTTTGTTCACTATTTGATCGTCTTCCTCCGTTGCTGAACTGCAGCCATGTTCAATGATTGTTTATTATTATTGGCAAAACGTCATATTTTCGGATGAATCCAGGTTTTGTTTACAGCATCATGATGGTCGCATCCGTGTTTGGCGACATCGCAGTGAACGCACATTGGAAGCGTGTATTCGTCATCGCCGTACTGGCGTATCACCCGGCGTGAAGGTATGGGGAGCCATTGGTTACACGTCTCGGTCACCTCTTGTTCGCATCGACGGAACTTTGAACAGTGGCCGTTACATTTCAGACGTGTTACGACCCTGGCTCTACCCTTCATTCGATCCCTGTGAAACCCTACATTTCAGCAGGATAATGCACGACCGCATGTTGCAGGTCCTGTACGAGCCTTTGTGCATGCAGAAAATGTTCGACTGCTGCCCTGGCCAGCACATTTTCCAGTTCTCTCACCAAATGAAAACGTGTGGTCAATGGTGGCCGAGCAACTGGCTTGTCACTACTCTTGATGAACTGTGGTGTCGTGCAGCTGCATCGGCATCTATTTTTACGCCACCCAAGCTCTGTTTGACTCAATGCCTGTAATTACGGCTGATTTCTCAGGATGTATGCACCCAAATTGAGTTAAAATTTAATCATATGTCAGTTCTAGTATAATATATATGTCCAATCAATACCCGTTTATCATCTGCATTTCTTCTTGGTGTAGCAATTTTAGTGGCCAGTAGTGTATATGTATTACTACAAAAAAGTAACTTTTGAGATTTGGAGCCCCCTCCAGGACGAGAGGGACGGTACAGTCTAAGAAAAATGGCTTCAGAGATTTGGAGGCCGCAGAACGAGAGGCCAAGGCCGCTAAAAAGTAAAAAAGAAATACCACGTGCATTCGAGGTAATTTGGAGCGCCCCAAGACGGGAGGCACGGGGTGGTCTGCCCCCTGCCCTCTCCCTCTTAGTCCGCCACTGAAGTAATGGCGACCACTGGAAAAGGGGCATTTCATTCAGGGACTAAAAAGAAGTGACGCGGTACCGGGTCACAGTGTGGTGGTAGGTCGCCTCTCTAAAGCGAGAGGCATTTGCGGCCTGTGCTGCTGACGGCGCGGACACGCCCCCTTCCCCCCACCCCTTCCCTTGTCCTACCCCTCCCCCCCTCCCTGCTGGCGCTCCCCCTCTCCCCCCACTAATTTATTACTTGTAGTCGGTCGCACAGCGCAGCCCTGCGGACTGCGGCCAGGCGACTAGCCACAGTGACTAGCCGCTAGCCACTGGCCACCAGCTGTGGCATATCGAACGGCGCGTCGCCGCGTTATGAGCAAACCGCCACTGTGGGGACCAGCAAAGTAGGCCGACCGCAGTCCGGCCATCTTAAAAACGGTCGAAACTTTTAATAGGCCTGCCCCCAGCGAGCCGCCAGCACTTTGCGTAAACTGCGGGCAAGAAACGATGAAGGCCTATTACGAATATCGACAAACTTTTAATTTGTGAGAGGTTTCCCTTACTTACAAGGTAAACATAAATATCTTAGTATACAGAAAAAAAAAAAAAATTCCCACGAATTCAGTGACAACATGTTGTTTCTGACTAGCGTCAAGAGTAGCAGCCTCTCACGGGAACAGCTTTAACTAAGTTTGAAAACAAGCGGGAAGGATGTTTCTACACAGTGAACAACTTTCAAACATGCAGAGTGAAAACTGCATATGTATATATTGGCTTGGTATTTTTTAAGGCCGGCAGCGGTGGTCGAGGGGACTGAGGCGCTTCAATCACGGTCTGCATGGTCACTACGGTCGGGGGTTAGAATCCCCCCTCGCGCATAGATATTTGTGCCGTCCTTAGTGTTAGCTAGCTGATAAGTAGTTTGAAAGTTTAGGGACTGATGACCCCGTAGTTAAGTCCCATAAGCTATACAAACATTTGAAACATTTGAATTTGAATTTTTTAAGTGTAGGATATTCCAAATCTGTTATGTTGTAATTTAAAAAAATCTAAAGCTTTGATAATGTATTCTTATTTATACCAGAGCAACCTTGGCTATATGCATTCATCTGCACTAATGGGCATTAAAATTGCTACCCAAGAAGAAATGCAGATGATAAACGGGAATGCATTGGACAAATATACAATTATACTAGAACTTACATGTGAGTACATTTTCACGCAATTTGGGTGCATACATCCTGAGAAATCAATACCTAGGACATCCACCTCTGGCCGTATTAACGGGCTTGATACGCCTGGGCATTGAGTCAAACAGATCTTGGATGGTGTGTACAGGTACAGATGCCCATGCAGCTTCAACACCATACCACAGTTCATCAAGAGTAGTGAGTGGCGCATTGTGACGATCCAGTTGCTCGGCCACCATTGATCAGACGTTTTCAATTTGTGAGAGATCTGGAGAATGTGCTGGCCAGGGCAGTATTCGAACCTTTTTTCCTATACAGAAAGGCCCGTGCAGGACCTGTAACTTGTGGTCGTGCATTATCCTGCAGAAATTTAGGGTTTCGCACAGTATGGCGATGACGAATACACGCTTCCATTGTGCGCTCACCGCGATGTCGCCAAACACGGATGCGACCATCATGATGCTGTAAACAGAACCTGGATTCATTGAAAAAAAAAGGACGTTTTGCCATTCATGCACCCAGGTTCGTCGTTGGGTACACCATCACAAGCGCTCGTGTCTGTGATGCAGCGTCAAGGGTAATCGCAGCCATGGCCTCCGAGCTGATAGTCCATGCTGCTGCAAATGTCGTCTAACTGATGGTGCAGATTGTTGTAGACTTGCAAACGTCCCCATCTGTTGACTCAGGGATCGAGACGTGGCTGCACGATCTGTTACAGCCATGCATTTAACATCTGTAATTTTTATTGCTAGTAATACGAGGCCGTTGGGATCCAGCACGATACTATTTGGCGATATGGTAAACTGCAATCGCGATAGGCTACAATCCAACCTTTATCAAAGTCCTATACGCATTTCTCCTCCTTACACGAGGCATCACAACAACGTTTCACCAGGCAACGGCCGTCAACTGCTGTTTGTGTTCGAGAAATCGTTTGGAATCTTTCCTTATGTCAGCACGTTGTAGGGTGTCACCACCGTCGATAACCTTGTGTGAATGCTCTAAAAAGCTAATTATTTGCATACCACAGCATATTCTTCCTGTCGGTTAATTTTCGCATCTGTGGTGTAGCAATTGTAATGGCCAGGAGTGTATATAAAACCTCATGTCTGAGAATAAAACTGTTGTGTGCCTACACATTATGCATTATCCGCCATATTGTAATTAGTCAAAAAATTTCTGTTAGTAAGTGAAAAACTATTGCTTGATTACCTCTGGATTGAAATTTAAGTCTAATCGTTAACTAACAGATTTGTATGAATATGGAATCGAAACATATTTGTTTTTCGTTATCGTGTAATACTTCATAGCAGCAATGTGTAATTGGTCAAGAAACAGAATATGAACATCGTTGGGTTGCACGATCATAAATCTGTAGTTCAACATCCGGGTAGTATAGTGATCAGTGGCTACATTCGGAAGCGCTATTCATTCCTATACGTCAACAACACACCCATAATCTCTCTGATTCATTCCTGAGAAAGAGTCGCGAAACACCCAGTGATTTTCTGCAACTTCGCAACTGATTCGTCGCCAATCGGGTGGATCGTTAAATATCACCGCGAAGCGACTGCTATTTAATGTTTTTTTGGAGTGCAGCAGCACGTTCAAAATAACGCCATATTTTGGAGCTTACGTGGCGCTAAAATTTGTAGCTGTCAAAAATATCATCTGTAAATCTCTAATTTGCTGCGAAATAAGAGAACAGTGTTCCGAATAACAAGAGTTCATTTACGGTAGTTAGTTACACTTTTAGTTATTGAAGAAGATCTGTAACAATTCATTCCCTTCGAAACTTCGGCGCTTAATGAGATCCTAAGTTTCTTAACCACTCCTTCATAATATTACTGCTGAACAAAAGTTATGTATGCACTATTCTGATTTCAGTTTATCAACTATTTCGGTAGAGCCTTCTTAGTTTCCTACGCCAGTTACAGAAATATTATATACCTATATACCGACATATTTTGGCTACAAATAAACAATATGTCAGTGTATAAACTTCTAACATCAGCACGTCACAGTTTTGAAGAACCTAGCCTCTAAGCAGTCTAGTTTTGATAAATTTTACAGGGTCCGAAACACGCTAAAACAAAAGTCATGAAATTACACACCGACCACGCGATTATAATCGTAATCAGTTCCATTTGAACTTCAGCAAGTCAGGTTGCAATTCATTTGTGCTTGAAAAACGTTTTTGGACGATACGATTGAGACTCAGCTATTGTGGGTAGTATGAATTAGACTGCACTGACATTTTATTCAAATGTTTAAATGTTGGTTAAGTTTTGGACTTAACAGCAGTGGCCATCGGGCATTAAACTTAAACTAACTTATCCTAAGAACAAAACACACATCCATGCCCAACGGAGGACTCAAGCCTCCGACAGCAGACGGGCGCAATCACCGTAGCAATACGCCTTAGTGCACCCTTTATTCTGCCGCGGCTGACATTTTATTAATAAAGACTGCCGTTAATGCCGTTTTCACATCTTTATTAGAAAATTCACAACAAATTGTAGTGATTAGGAAAGTAACAGCGTATAAAACAGCCACTACTCATTTTGTATCGTGCCATTCTTCTGCTAGTCTCTACTAGCCGCTTGGAGAGCTACCATCGCTTCAGCTGTACTTTATTTTCCGTATAGAGTTTCGCGACTGTGTCTATAGACTGTGGCTGGCCGTGTAGCCGTGTATTATAGCCAGCAATGGCAACATTCAGTACTGATTCTTTCATCTTCTCACTATACAAGACGCTGTTTTTCAATCATGTCATCTTTATACAACGTTTTATCTCCCATTCTTCTTTGTGTAACATTTCGGTGCAAAACACTTATTTCCGTCGTATGGACAAACTCGTTCATTTTTAATTGCGGATAAGAGAATAAAACATACTCATATGATTTTTTTGTGGAACAAACCATTAGAAATATTTAATTTATATGGAAAACCACATCATCTTTATTACTGCAAGTTCATTGCCTAAGAACGGCTTCAACATGCAGAGTTGTACTGAAATTATGGTGCAGATGGTCTCGTTGTATGGGAGACAACAAATCCAGGAATAACTATCAGAAAAATTCTTCCACACGTCTCTTGGCTGTAGTAAGGTGCTCATCCGAAATTACTTGATTACGAATTCCACCACTAACTCCGGCCACGTTCGGTAACAGAAATTTAGTATTTTTTCCTTGGATCTCAATTATGTTATTGTGTAACTCCCTTTACGTCTGTGGTGTGTCACGCAACGTCACTACCTTCCGTGAGACTGAGTTACCATTTCCATACGTAATGTGCTGCATCATGTAATGAAGAAAATAATGAATAAAGTATTAATCAAAGAAAGTAATAAATTGCAGAAAAAATCCAAATCAGTGAGAAACTGTCGTATGATATCGAAAATAGAAAGTTAAAATTTTTTACTTACGAGATTGTGTCCATTTTTTGAAAATTTGTCTTTATGACTTTACCCGGCTACTAAAGTTTTAAAGCAATACGTCACGTAACTGCAGCAACTGGACGGGCGTGATGCCGTTCTTTAAGGTCTTTTCCTGATAACTAATTAACGTAGGATATCTTAATTGGGTTGTCAGAGTTGAAGTGGTTAGGAAGTGAGTAAGACAGGGTTGTAGCCTTTCTCCAATGTTATTCAATTTATACATTCAGCAAGCTATAAAGGAAAGCAGTGAGAAATTTGGAGAAGGAATTAAAGTTCAGGGTGAAGAATTAAAAAAATTGCTTTTTGCCGAAGACATAGTAATTCTGTCAGAGACAGCAAAGGTCCTGGAAAAGCAGTTGAACGGAATGGCCAGTGTGCTGAAAGGTGCACATAAGATGAACATTAACAAGAGCAAAACTAGGGTAATGAAGTGCAGTCTAAGAAAATCAGGTGATGCTGAAGGAATTAGATTGGGAAACGCAGCAATAAAGGAGGTAGATGAGTTTTGTTACTTGGGCAGTAAAATAACAAATGACGGTCGCAGTACAGAGGATATAAAATGCAGAATGGCAATGGGTAGCAAAGCGTTATTGAAAAAGAGAAATTTGTTAACATCGAATATTGATTTAAGCCTAAGGAATTCCTTTCTGAAGGCATTTCTGTGGAGTGTTGTTGCCTTGTATGGGAGTGAAACATGGACGATAAACAGTGCGGACAGGAAGTGGATAGAGGATTTTGAAATATGGTGCTACAGAAGAAGACCGCGTAACTAATGAGGAGGCACTGAACAGAATTGGGGAGAACAGGAATTTCTTGAATACCTTGATTAAAATAAGGGATTGACTGGTAGGACACATTGACATCAAGGAATTGTGAATTTAGCGTCGGAGGGAAGTGTGTGGGGGGTAAAAACCGCAGAGGAAGACTAAGAGATGGGTACAGTAAGCAGATTCAGACAGATGTAGGTTGCCGTTCTTATGTGGAGATGAAGAGGCTTGCTCAGGATGGGGTATTGTGGAGAGCTGCATAAAACCAGTCTCCGGACTGAAGACCACAACAACAACAACAACAACAACTTAGTTGATTAAAAAAACCACTGTTTAACATACTGAATTTGTATTCCACAAAACTTCTTCAAATTTACACCACGGACGACTGCTAATGAAATGATCGTATGGCATTTTTGGTTGGGAGATCCCGTCTGTGACGGCTACGTAGTTCAAGTGTTTTTACTTGACTGCACTTCGGCGACTTGTGTGTCTATGAAGATGAGGTCAACAACACTGTGCTCTGCCGGGTATCGAACCCGGGTCCCTTGCGTGATAGCGACGCTGTCGACTGAGCTACGGAGGCGGCCACTACTAATAATTACTCATCTGTTTGAAAACATATGAAAGTATCACATTCTTCTGCACGTCGGAGTAATTTATTGCTAATTATGTATTCAATTAATGATGGACATTTTAGTTCATGTGCAGGATTTAAGTAATTATCATTAAATATATTTATGGAAAAAATAAAGAAATATTACGTCTTTAAATAACAGAAAAAGTACGTACTCAGATTCATTATAGACTTGCGCGTAATAGTTCGCGATCAGGAGCGCTCACTTTCGTTCTTTTAGTTCGTCCGCTCCCAGGGACGGCTGAGCGGCGTGGTCTGCGTATGCAGATGGAGGGAGAAGTTTCCCACCTAGCTGCTTCATGCGCTTGCTGCTTGAGCGGCTAACGATATCACGCACACCAAAACAAATAGTTTGTGGATAATTTCTCGCGTTTATGTTTTGAGTTATCTCTATATCTTGGCATTATGGAATTTATTAGTCAGATATTGCAGGGTGCAGAATACTTCAAAGGAGAAATTTTTTAGCACTGAACTATGTAATCTAGCAGGTAGACGCTAACCTCGAAATGGTTCACATCACCAGAAGGCGAAAACGTGATTTTCAATTCTGTTCACGACCTATCGCGCTTATTTTAGTTCGCGACCTTTAGCGCATATTTTAGTTCGCGACCTACCACGCATATTTTAGATCGCGACCTATCACGCATATTTTAGTTCACGATCTCTCGCGCATATTTCGCGACCGGTAGCCCTCCTTTTAGTTCGCAGCTCGGCCGCGAAGTAGGTCGCTCTTTTTAGTTCGTCCGCATGTTTTGGCTTTTGATACCGCTACTAAAACTGCAGCTGAGCTGCATCTCAGCTCGAAATGACGGCAACTGGGAAGAGGGAATCACGCGATTCTACGCACTCTCGCGTCCTCTCGCTGTTACCCGTCAGTCTTCGGAAAAGGAGCGGATAAACTATGAGGCGAGGGATCTGCGAACTAGTTCGCGTAGTTCGCCTGTGGGAGCGCTCTTCCGAACTAGTTCGTTCGCAAACTACACAAGACTACTTCATACTCCTCGCATATGTATCGCCAAAATCAGACTATTTTATATCAGCGAGTACAGAATAACAGAGAGAGGCCTTATAATGACAGTGAAATGAAGCCAGCACAGAGCGCGACACCCAGGGCATGAATTGCCCCTCCCGACCACAGCTGCGACCACAAGGTGTTTAGATTTGTGCCTATAAAGGGCCACACTAGTAATCTGGGAGCAGTTCAATGTCAAAGTAAATTGTGTCTACTTAGTCTGAAGTGTAGTTTATTACTTATAAGGCATTCATTTCCGTTCTTCTATTTTTGTTGTTGTTATGGTCTTCAGTCCGGAGACTGGTGTGATGCAGCTCTCCACAATACCCTATCTTGAGCAAGCCTTTCCATCTCCTCGTAAGAACGACAACACACATCCACTTGAATTTGTTTACTATACGCGTCTCTTGGTCTCTCCCTCTGCGATTTTTACCCCACACACTTCCCTCCAATGGCAAATTTACGATTCCTCGATGTCTAAGAATGTGTCCTACCAAGCGATCCCTTCTTTTAGTCAGGGTATGCCAAAAATTCCTTTTCTCACCAATTCTGTTCAGTACCTCTTCATTAGTTATGTGATCTACCCACCTAATCTTCAGCATTCTTCTGTAGCACCACATTTCAAAAGCATCTATGCTCTTCCTGTCCGCACTGCTTATCGTCCATGTTTCACTCCCATACAAGGCAACATTCCACACAAATGCCTTCAAAAACCACTTCCTTACACTTAAATTAATATTCGATGTTAGCAAATTTCTCTTTTTTCAAAAATGCTTTTCTTCTATTAATTTATCAAATAAATTCTCTTCATTTTGTGTATTTCTGTTGTGCAGTATTGTTAGTCTGAGCACTATTGTGTTATTCATGAAATTTGTCATGTCATTTTTCAGTAACATTATTACTGCTGTACTTGATTGTATCACTTATTTCTTGCGGCATGCACCGTAGAAAGGAAGAAATAAAAATGGCGTGTAGCGTTCCGTTCGAATCTTCCCAAATGCAATAAACAGTTACAAATATTAATTCCTTTTTCATATATTTTAAGGCGTTCCTTTCTTTTACACTCTTTTTGCCATAAGTTATTACAAACATCATTTTGGAATAGCAAGCAAATCATACTATTATATAAAATAGAAGCACATTTCCCCTCTGTCTGTCACTTCAACCTTTTATAACTCGAGAAGTACTGAACGTATCGTCATGAGGTCTCTTTTAATTTCTTCTTTAGAATCCTGAGATAAATTTACGCTATATTTAATCTCAATACGAATATGTCAAACAACTAAAACAAAAATAATAACGTAGAATCGTTTAACGCTTCTGCTTTGTAGTCATCTCTGGCACCTAAGCTACAAGAGATAGGCCAGTGTACATAGAACATAATTGTAAAGAAAAGAGAAAGATCTAAAATAAATAAAAAATACACGAGAGCATGTGTGCAATTCTTACGACTGAACGACGTTTATCATTTTTCTGTTCTAAAGCGCTGGCGCTAGACGGCTTCAGACTACAGATATAGTGTCTGTAAAGTTAGACATATGATCTCGCGTCCTTTTTTTTCTTTTTTTTTCCTTTTTTTTCAAATCTTCCTGAGTTGTATAATTCTACACTATGTACTTTGGTGCATGTTTCATAGTTTACGCTACAGAGGACACAAAAGTGGGAACTGGTATTATTATTTTTATTTCAATTATTTCACATTTTGTTATTGACATTTATATAGCCTACGTTGATTCCAGATTTATAACGAAGAAATTGATACAAACTGCATCACAATACTTTCTGCAGTTCTCGAGTTAAAAGGAGTTTAAACATTATTCGTGCAACGCCGGGGCGGGGCAGTTAGTTAGTATTAAAATAAATAAAAAGTTCAAGTCATAATTATTTAATACCGAAATTGGATCACAAATTAAAAAAAAAAAAAAATGTTATTGAAATTGGTCACAAAGTACAAGTAAGGTGAGTGGACAACAAAATCTGTGTTCACTGGTCGGAAAGCTCGCCGAAAGTAACGAGTAGAATTTGAAATAATCCACCGCTCTATTCTATCCAAATTTGTGAGAAAACTGCCGGCCGCGGTGGCCGAGGGGACTGTGGCGCTTCAGTCACGGTCTGCACGGCCACTACGGTCGGGGGTTCGAATCCTCCCTCGGGCAGGGATATTTGTGCCGTCTTTAGTATAAGGTAGTTGATAAGTAGTTTGCAAGTTTAGGGACTGATGACTCGTAGTTAAGTCCCATAAACTATACAAACATTTGAACATTTTCTGTGTGAAAACTAGGAAGCTATAAAAAGTTATTTAAATAAAAAGAAAAGTTCATTTCATTATCTACAACTTTGTCGCTGCCAAAAATTTCCTGACCACAAAACAAAAAACAAAAAAAAGTGGTAGGTGACTAAATTTTTCATGTCGTAATTTTAATTTCATATAAAATTAATAGATTTAATTGTTACTTTTATGCAAACACAATATGCATTGTACTTGGTAACAACACCATTGCATTCTTTCAGTATTCATCTGTCTGCGTGAAAAATTTGGTAATTTTTTTCCTGTCCTAAGGGTCTCAAATAAGAATGTAATTGAGGCGAGCACTATTTGAAGAACAACGCATTTATCGGCCCAACTCCGTTTTTACACCAAACCAAGAGGGCTGCCGTGGCTTCACTGCCTGTACGCTGTTGTAGGCGGTATATCCTCTCTATGTTATTCTGTGCTCGCTGGTTTATATCCGTCCATAAACCACAGCATGTTGTTTTGCCTGTGCACTGATATGCAACCTATGGATGATTATGTATGTACTGATGTGTGTAACTTCCACCGAAATTTGAAAGTGTACTGCATTATGGAGTAACATTAGACTACCAAATGTTGCGACACTTGACCACAAGTGTATACCGGTATGCATTTATATCAATTGACTTGTTCTTCGCGCGATGGTTGAAACGAAATAGCTGTTTCGCTTCACACATACAATATTTCTCAAAGTCAATGTTTTAGCGCGTAACAAGCGAGTATGGCCTCTAGACTCAACCCTTAATTAATTGATATCACTGTAGAAACCAGTGGATACAAGTATGGGCCAGTGTTTTTTATTTGGTTGTTAGGTCATGCTTCCTTTCCGTTCTATCCGCTCCTGTACTGATATAAGGCATGTTTGGCTGTGAAGGTAAGGTGAACTATCAAAGATTTGGTACTGAAGCTGCTGAGAGAGGTCTATTTGAGTGAGAAGTCGTTGGTGGAGAAAAGTCGATAGTCGCATCTCGCACGCGAAATGGGAAGTCAGCTCTTAGGAAGCGGCATGGCCGACCAATGAAAACACTAGGCGGGAAGGCTGGTTCGGTTGGCGCCGGGACAAACACCCCGTTTACATGGGCTTTAAAAACCGGATTTCGTAAACCGATTTCCCAATTCCGCTCTTCGTTGGTCATGTAAACACTCCAAAATCGATTCTGGATATCCGCTTCTCTAAAGCGGTTTTCCAGTTCCACAATCGATTTTCGTGCCCATGTAAACGCCACCGTTTTTGAAGCGTTCTTGGTTTGTCACATTGTGTTTTCTTGTTAATAATTTTCGGCACATATGGACAGAGTGATATTGTCTAATGTGAAATAAAAGTATAAATATTTAGAGTGAACATGAATCTGTGTGTTTCAATAAAGAAAAATAGCGATTGTACTGACTAAATCAGGAACCGAATCAGCTGTTTTTCAGCCGCCATAATAAGTGGGCTAGGAAATCCGATTCGGGCTATGCCATGTAAACACGACAGCGAAAAAGTTTACGAAAATCGGTTTTCGTCTTCCGGAAGATGTGTTGCATGTAAACGTAGTGAAAGGAGCTGAGAGGAGAACGTGCTCAGGGGTCCGAGGTGTAAGGGGTCGTGCTGTCCATCTGCCGATGAAGTTTTACAAAAATATGATGAATAAGTCATCACTGCGTAAGTCGTATTCGCGTGAATTTTGATTCATTCTGTTGCACTCTGAAAATTACAGCCACGTGTTGGCTTCTCAGATTAAGTATACTCCTTTCGAGGTTTCATGCCATTTTCTTTGTGATTAGTAATGTAATAATTGATTTGATAATACGCGGAGAATTCCTTATGATTTTCTTCAGGTTTGTTCTCTTGGGACTTAGGAATTAATCAGTTATTAATGCTACACATTAAATTTGTTTGTGTGGTACTGAGGATAGCAAATATTAACCGATGAGTGTACGAGATATTGCTGAGTTTGATTTGTCATTAAAAAATGGTGAATAAGGTCAGTTGGGGATGCGGTACATATCGGCTGCTGTAAATTTATAAAATTTTACTGCCTTTTTCGAGAGTTGTACAGTACTAGAATCAATTTGCAATTATCTGAATGCACTCAACTGAGTACTCAAGCAGGCATGTCTCTGTACCAGATGCAAGGTAGCTACTGCATGCAAAAGTAATATCTCTGACCACCCTGTCTCCTCAAATAGCATGACAAAAAAAAAAAAAAAAAAAAAAAAAAAATGTATTAGGAGATCCAATTTTAACATTTAATCGT
Source organism: Locusta migratoria (assembly GCA_026315105.1). Classification (NCBI taxonomy): domain Eukaryota; kingdom Metazoa; phylum Arthropoda; class Insecta; order Orthoptera; family Acrididae; genus Locusta; species Locusta migratoria. The sequence continues at coordinate 267,167,213 of CM048745.1, read as the reverse complement.
CTATTTTGTATCACACTGTTTTCTGACTTGTTAGACTTCAATGTCATTTCACGAATAAATGGTAAAAGGGCGAAATGAAGATTTAATTAATTAAAAATGTGATCCTGCAGTAACTACTAAGAGCAAATATTTCAGTTAAAATTACAAAACAATACCGGTTCCACTAGATTCATGCTTATCCTGAAATCAGTTTTAGGTTAATTATAAGCCACTGCCTGTCGGATCAATGGAGCCCCACAGCCTTGTCACCTGTAGCGCCTGACAGTTTGTTAGTGCGTTTCCAAGTATCAGGACGACATCGCCAAAAGGAAAGAGTTGTCACAGGGCTAAAGGGGTAACTTGAGCTCATATTGAACCATTTGTGGCTGTTGCAGAGGGATAAGTTGCCTCTTGAGAGAGGCCAGTCTGATCAGGCCAAGGTACTATAACCACTGAGCCAAATAATATAATCGACAGGCATGATTAGCGAGCCATACAAAATAAGCAATAATAAATGGCAGGCAATCGAGTATTGGTGGGGACGGTTCAAGGTGTACATAAACTGCAATCACATTACCGTCTATTTGATGCGTAAGTACGCGTAATGACATTTCATTGCGTATTGTACGGTTAAATTTCTCTATGAAATCGCTGCTATTGATTCGAAAGTAATGAATATCAACGAATAATCTCGAAATCCCGTTCAGAACAAAATGTGCATCCCACACGTGATTGGTTCGCCGAAGTGTTGCAGAACCTGCATTCGCATTACCATTTATTTTCAGCGTTACGTAGGCTTAATGCCGGGCGAGTACGTTTTAGACAAATTCAACATGAAAGGACACCCACGCACTCGAACGTAATGAGACTCTGTCAGCAAATAGCGCTAAATTCTGTCTGATACGAAACAAAACGTTCTGGATTTCGATAATATCACTTTTTGCTTTCGGCAAACAGCGCGTGTTCCGTGAACAAAGAAAGAAAAATACGGTTTTATACGCGCTTAAGCGCTTAAATGCTGCTACGAAGAGGTTTCATCAATTGGAATATGCTGTTAAAACCGCATGAAATGTTTGCATTTATTCGTTTGTGTCTCATGGATTGTTATTTTCAACAACAAACTACCGCCGGCCACGGTGGCCGAGGGGACTGAGGCGCTTCAGTCACGGTCTGCACGGCCACTACGGTCGAGAGTTCGAATCCCCCCCTCGGGCATGGGTATTTGTGCCGTCCTAGTTCGTAAGTACTTCATAAGCTTACAATAAATGTATTCGGCATTTTGAATATTAATGAGCAACAGGTGCACAATTTATAGTTTAAAAATGAAAATTTGTAATAAAATGCATCTTTAACGATTAACTGTTTGTCAAATCGTTAAAAATCGACTGCTTTCCGTCAAAGGCTGTCATCATAGATAAACCTCACAAAAGTACAGAGTAAAAGTAATTAATGTACACAACAAAATTGAAAGATAGAAACAAAATAGCAAACAGTAGGATAGAAAATTGTAAGTTACTAAAATAAGAAAAAACTAATGTGATCCTTCTCTGTAAACACTTTCCTTCTGTTTGTGGTGTTTATTATGTATTCCGTAAGAATTTTTTTTTATTAACACTATTATGATAACTACTGTTACTCCGAATTATGTAAAACATGATGTAGTTTGGTTTTAAACTGTATTTTACAGGGTGTACAGTAGTCGTTCTGTTTCATGATGTAATATTATTGGCTTTTAGTACTACTATTCTGACTTCTTCTAGAGACAAGAACTCGGTTGGTTTGATCCCTTTATATGATTTTACATTACACTTATTTATTTCCTGAGATTGTTACGTCCACTTACTGATTATGTGGACAATTGACATGTTGGTTGAGGCCTTTGCCATTATAAGCAACCTATGCTACGACATGGAATATTCTTCTTTATGACATGAAACTTTAGGGTCATGGTTTATTTATCTACATGTTACCTGTCATTTTCAAAATTCTATGACTTTTATGTTTACTACATAAGATAGATCCATTGAATGACATCCCTCTGTATGTAATATATAGCCTCAAGTCAGTCATGCTCTATTTTTTTTTTTTTAATCAGGAAGCATTTCAATTCAAACATCGTAAGTAATTAAAATCATTGCCATGTAGTAAATTATGTCACTTTAAGCTCATTCAGTATCTATTAATATATAGTTTTTACAACAATTATGACTCTTTATTTACAATCTGCTCCTTACTGGTATTCAACAGTTTGGTAGTTTTACTCATAGTCTTAGATATAATCTGCACAACACTGCGAGTAAAGTTGTTTATATAAACTTCGATCTTGTTGTAATGTAAACCTTTTTGAGATCACGATTACCCTCGTTTTGTCACTGGGTAACACGAGATATTTATACGGATAGCATCTAATGTTGAAAGCTGTGATAAAGTTTGGTAATTGAACCACATTTTATTTGTTGTTGTGAAATTTTCATACACACCAACTTCTTCAAAACTTGTTAATAAGTGCAGTTTTTAACATTGTTTACTTAGGCTGACCAGCGAAAGGTACTGTACACACATTACGAATAAATTCGAAATTGTACAACGGAATTTCGGATGGCCTTTGAGTCATGCAATCCAGTCCATTCCAGTCATTATTCACAGTCCACTATCATATTTTATGTTTGTTTGACTGACAGTTTATTCCAGTATGACCGTTTAATTTTACTGAAATTGACTACTGTTGTTTTCAGCCAGATTGATTTTATTTAATGCATTTGACTCATCTGTTTTAATACCTTATAAGTATTTATAACAATATTTTAAGAAGTCATGATACTTCCAAATGTTTAGTAAGCTTATGGGACTGAACTGCGGGGTTATCTTAACCTAAACTTACTAAGAACTTATGAGCTAACTTATACTAAAGACAGCACAAACATCCGTGACCGAGAGGGGATTCGAACCCCCGACGGGGAACGGACTCGCGCATCGTAGAATAGTATCTCGATGCGCTTGGCCACTCCGCCGCGGCCATGATACTTTCACTTTTCAATCCTATTGTATGCTATTTTGCGTCTTACTTTCGTTTTTATTGTTTACATTAATCACTTCTGCAATTATGTGTAGTTTATCTATGACGATGGTCAAGGACCGAACCCAGTCCATTTTTAAGGATATAATAAACAGCTGATGGTTAAAGATGCATTTTATCAAATTTTTGATGGCTGTTAAGTGTACCTTACCAAAATAATGAAAATTTGTGACGTACTGGGGTTCGAACTCCGATTTGCCGCTGTTCGCGACTAATCATATTAATCACAACGCTATCCGTAACGGCTCGCGGAACGACATAGAGATCCATATGCCACATACTGTTCACCAGTGCTAGAACATTGTTCCTGTATCTAACTCATCCACACAGGGATATCCCTCAACTAACATGACTCCTTTTTATCACGTAACTAAAATTCTAGTCTGTCGGAAATTTATTTAAAATAAATGTGAGCTGCCTTTGCTGAAAAATAAATTTGAGCCAAAAAGGTTATTATTAAGAAAAAACTAACAAATATTGGGGATAAATTAGCACTATGAAATTTAGATTAAAATCTCTTTCTGTCCGAGAAAAACTCTCAATTTATTTCAAACATTATAGTAAAACGTAGAAGACATTGTTCACAAGGATATATCGGGTTCCTCTTCAGATCGGAGATCAAAAGTTACATTTCCTATTGGAAGTCCCCTGAAGAATCTGAATTTGTGGGTGTTTTCCATCTGGTATATGCAGTAAGCTGTACCGTTACCTAACTCATGCTCTTAATCTGTGCGCCGCGGCGGATTAGCCGTGTTCATTGGGGCGGTATGCTGCGATGCGCGCGGATGTTCGGCGTCGGGGGTTAGAGTTCACCCTCGGGCATGGGTGTTTGTATTGTCCTTGTGTCCGTTTACATTAGTTTAAGTAGTTTGTAAGCTACGGACTAATAACCCAACAGAAGAATGCGATAGATTTACAAACATTTGAACATATCTGTGCTATGATTGTTTTCGACGTCATAAGGTTTTCCCTCGTCTTCGTTATTGTCCAGACAACCGGTAAGACGAACCTGAATATCAGACCCAAAATTAGGATTATTTTTCGTTTAAGTGAAGATGGTCTTGCTAACAATGATGACATGGCATAAAAATGAGGCACAATGAATTTCTTCGAAAGGATGGAAATATACACACACAAAATATCCACCCTGACTAGCAGAAGAGGGAATAAGGATGAATTTTTTGGAAGAGGTCGAAAATATCCACCCTGACAATATTCTTAATCAGCAGACTGGGCTGGGCAATACTCCCATTTTAAAAATCTTCCTCAAAGTAGTTTCCACACTTAAAGTAAAATAACTCACACCTTGCTGAAGATCAAGTATAACTTTAATAAAAATATATGTACCTAAAATAAATAGCAAATTTCATACACTAAATCTGAATAGCACATAGTAATTGCACATATTCACCTGTATAAAATAATTTTCAAAGTTGTTCAACCTTAATATAAATCTGTATTGTAATCTCTGTAACTTAGCACTGAATCACAGTATCTTTGGTGCTATTCTTCTTTGCTATGATTATATTTGTTGTCATCTGGTGTCACATGTGAAATGAAATATGTGGTGTAGATTAAAAGTTAGTCTATAGTCGGGCCAAAATACGATGATCCATGGCTCCGCCTACTGGGCTCTGAGATCGCCCCTGTCGGAGAAACGGGATGAAACCATGTTGCCAAGTAGTTAGTTAGCTGCTGGCGAGTATAACTGTTATATCGACAGAACCGGTAGAAGTGCATATCGCAGCCGGACGCGCGCATGCGCAGAACCAAGTTCGCGTTTGACTTACTCCAATGGTCTGCTGCCACAGCTGGCGCTCAAAGCCGATTGGCGCAAGCACCAGGGATCGTAGTATTTCGGCTCGACTATAGTGATTGAACACAAGTAGCTAGGTGGCTAGCATATAAAATCCAGCATCCCTGCTTCTGTGAGTGCAGATAAGTATGTGTTTCGCTGGATAGAAAGAAAAAGTGCTCCAGATGCACAATACAAGTAAGTTTCTACCAAAAGCAAGCCCACAACACAACCAATGTTTTTACATATATTTAACTGCAATTTTTGTATGTCAGAGGACAAATCAACAGTAAACAATAAACCAGATTCTTACATCTTGAAAGCCTTATACAGTCTGACGATGAGTATTAAATTCGAAATCCGTAATGGTACTTTATTTAAAAAATAAAATAAAACCATTTGTGGCTGGTTGCTGTTCTACACCGACTAGTTATTAAGCGCTCTGATTGGAGGAAAGCACCTCCAGGGTGTGAAATGTCAACTAGCGAGTAATTTTAATCGCGCTATAGCTACAGCCGTTGTTACAAGATAGCAAAGGCTTCCGAGATGATACCGAGCCTTTAGGCTGCGTTCACACTGCCGGCCGGGTTGAGCCGAGCCGGGATGTGCCGAGTCGGTTGGCACCTAGTCGGCACACTAGGGTATTCACACTGCGCGCCGGGCCGAGATGAGGCGAGAAAAGAGGGAGAAAATCAACGTTTCCTATTTTCAATTTGTAAACAATTTTGACGGTATGTAAGGCCACGCCACACCGTTTTATCAACTTATTTTTTCCTTAGAATCTCTGCCTTACTTTTGAAAAAAGAAAATCAACAATTCGTTCCGCGAATTTTTAGTTTCGTAACGCTCCTCAATCGATTTTTGAACACATGGTAGGACAATATCTTAGCTTCGGAAGAAACCATTCATCTTTTCGTAAATCGCTAAAGTTCTTTTCAAATGACGCTGTTTGTCAAGTATGAGCACTTGATTTACAAATCGTCTATTGAAAAAGTCCAATAGCGGGCACCTTACTGTTATATGCATTTTAGACCATACATTACAGCGAGTGAAATGGAGCTTAAAGTACAGAAACGTTTTTGAAATAGTAGTCACACTGATATCTACCTCCTTTCACAAGTACTTGCGACTTATCTGAGCGGCGTCAGTGCCGGGATTGCAAGCCTAAGAACTCGGCGGGTGTTGAGCGTAGCGTGAAGCATTGCAGTGCGGTAAAATTGAATTGCTGGCCACTGTGTAGGCTCCTCCTGACGTGTTAATGATCCATAACGAGAAAACAAATATGAACTAATTTTTCTTGGGTGGTGACCGATTACAATTGACAACCATTCAACCATCTGTTGCGGTTTTACATCATTCTTCACTTTATATGGAGGCACACAACTGTGTTTTCTTTTTTTTTTTTTTTTTTTTTTTTTTTTTTTTTTTTTTTTTTTTTTTTTTTTTTTTTTGTCCACGCCAGACTGTTAATTGAATATATATTTCGTGTTTGGAACTAGAAGAGTAGAAAAAATTTATGGAAACTGCGTCTTCACTGTAGATGGACTGAAATAAAATTTTCTGACACAACATTTAATAGCTTTCTAGCTGGAGATGATAAAAGAAGAAACCCAAAAATACACTTATATTTTAGATGCATGAACTCCTAATACAAAAATCTACCTATTTTATTTTCACTTCTGTAGCTCTCGAAAAATGTTGTGCCACAACGTGAAAATAATTGATTAAGCGAGTCCCACGTCTGAGATTAAATTAAGAATCATCATCATCATCATCATCATCATTAGAGACTGATTATGCCTTTCATTGTTCAGTCTGGAGCATAGTACCTCTAATAAAATTTCTCCATGATCCCCTATTCAATGCTACCATTGATGTCTTGCCTGATGTTAAGCCTTTTACTTCAAAATCATTCTTCACTGAATCTAAGTACTTTCTTCTTGGACTACCTCGACTCATCTTACCCTCCGCTGCCAAGCTCATGAGTCTCTTTGGTAACCTTGCTTCTCCCATAACTTGACCCCACCATCTCAGTCTGTTCGCTCTAAGTGCTTCACCTATGGTGTTCATTCCCAGTTTTTCTTTGATTTCCTCATTATGGACACACTGCTGCCATTGTTCCCATTATTAGTACCTGCAATTATTCTTGCTACTTTCATATCTGTAACCTCTACCATATAGAATAAGGTAACCTGTATCCACCCAACTTTCACTCCAATACAACAAAGTTGGTCGAAATATAGAGTGGTGCACTGCTAGTTTAGTCTTGGTACTTACTTCCTTCTTGCAGAATAGAGTAGATCTTAGCTGAGCACTCATTGCATTAGCTTCCCTGCATCTCGATTCTAGTTCTTTCACTATGTTGCCATCTTGTGAGACATTACATCTCAGGTACTTGAAACTGTCTACCTGTTTCTAACGTTGTTCTTCCTATTTGGCACTTAATATGTTCAAATCTCTTTCCCATAGACATGACTTTCGTTTTGGAGATGTTTATCTTCACATCATAATCCTTGCGCCTCTGATCGAGCTCTGAAATACTAGTTTGCAACCTTTAAATCGAATCGGCCATTACAACTAAGTCATCCGCATATGCGAGACTGCTTATTTTCTTTTCACCTATTTTAATTCCGCCCTGTCAGTCTATTGTTTTCAGCATATGATCCATGAATAGTAACAGTGGTGACAGATTACAACCATGTCTTACCCCAGAAACTACCCTGAACCATGAGCTTAATTTGCCATCTACTTTAACTGCTGCCTGACAGTCTACGCAAAGCCATTCAATTGTCTGCAGAAGTTTGCCTCCTATACCATAATCTTATAGAACTGACAGTAACTTCCTCCTAGGAACACGGTCATAAGCCTTTTCTAGATCTATGAAACATAGATACAATTTCCTGTTCCACTCATAGCACTTTTCCATTACCTGCCGTAAGCTACAGATCTGGTCCTGACAGCCTCTAAGACGCCTAAACCCACACTGACTTTCATCTAATTTGTCCTCAATTAACACTCGCACTCTCCTTTCAACAATACCTGAGAATATTTTCCTACACCGCTAATTAAAGAGATACCTCGATAGTTGTTGCAATCTTTTCTGTTTCCTTGTTCGAAAATTGGCGTGATTACCGCTTTCATCCAGTCAGACTGAACCTGTGCCGATTCCCTCAGCTTCTCAGTTATCCTCTGTAACCATTTGAGACCTGATATTCCACTGTATTTAACGAGTTCCGACTTAATTTCGTCCACCCCAGCCGCTTTATTGCACTGTAATCTACTGACCATTTTCTCCACTTCCTCAAATAAGATCCTGTTTCCATCGTCGTTCCTATCACATTCTACATGAAATTCTGACACATCATTGAACGTTTCACCTACACTGAGCAATTCTTCAAAATATTCCCTCCATCTGCTCAAGGCATCCACAGGATTGACTAGCAGCTTTCCTGATCTGTCCAAAATACTTTTTAATTCCTTCTTCCCTCCTTTTCGTAGATTGCTGATTACGCTCTAAAATGGTTTTCCCGCGGCTTGACCCAGAGTTTCCAGCTTATTTCCAGAGTCTTCCCACGATTTCTGCTTGGAGTCTGCAATTATCCATTTGGCTTTGTTTCTTTCTTCAATAGAGCTTTCTCTGTCTGCCTGATTCCTAGTATGGAGCCATTTTTGAAATGCCTTATTTTTCTTTTTACATGTTGCCTTGGCTGTGTCATTCCACCAGGCTGTCTGCTTCTTCTTGTCTTTACACACAACTGTTCCAAGACATTTTCTAACTGCTTCCAGTAGTGTATCCCTGTACCTTGTCCATTCCTCTTCCAGTGACTGTAAATTATTACATTCAACTAACTGGTACCTTTACGAGATCATTGTTATATATTTGTGCCTAATTTCCTTGTCTTGAAGCTTCTCCACTATTATCCTTCTACACATGGACCTGACTTTCTGCTCCTTTGGCCGGCTGCGGTGGCCGAGGTGACTGAGGCGCTCCAGTCACTGTCAGCACGGCCACTACGGTCGGGGTTCGAATCCCCCCTCGGGCATGGATATTTGTGCCGTCCTAGTTCGTAAGTAGTTCATAAGTAATTTGTAAGTTTAGGGACTGATGACCCCGTAGTTAAGTCCCATAAGCTTTACAAACATTTGAATTTGATTTGAGCCACTCATACGTTGCCCTTGGTTCATGAACTAGGACATGACTGCAGGAACCCACACCATGAACCACATTAAGAATGAATTAACTAAAAAACAAAAGGGAACAGTGACATTAAAAGCACGTAGTTACCTCCTTATACGAAATGCTGCAAGTGGTGGGTATAGGCGTACGTGAGGTGTATCGGTTTTATATGTGTCATGCTGTAATATGTTTCAGCTCACCTTGAGTTGAACATTTTGCTGAATCATCTGATGACAATATTTTTTGTCTGGATGATGGTACTTTCATTTCGAGTTTTATAGATAAACTGAAAGAAAAATACGCTGATTTAGTTTAGCCTCAGACACTGCAGGACAAGTCAGTAAAGTGTAGAAGCGTGTGTCACCTCCTTTTTTATTTCTTTTTTCTTCTTGGTGGGCTTGTCTCCAGCAACAAGAAATCCCCACTCACAGTCAGCAGAAGATCGAAGGAAACACGGGGAGCAAAAAAAAACGTGTTCACTGGCGTCTACTTCGAGCCAGCTAATAGTTAATTCATTTCGTTATTTTAATACTGTTGTTCTCACACTGTAATGACTTTTCGAATTTTAAGCACATAACAAACAGGTGGTAATGTATCGTTCCATGAATTTCGACTGACATTTATGAGAGTTTTTCCTTGTGAGAACAACTAAAAAATATTTCTGAATATTGTATTCATTTTACAGAATTAATAGTAATAAAAGAACAAACAAACAAAATATATTTTCACAAGTGTTATTCAAAAAAAGATAGCATGCAGAGAGGTATTGAAAAGAGACTGGAGACGTGAGATACTTGTGCTGCATGAGCAATACCATAGCCCAATCGGGTCGCGCCGGAAATATTCAAAAATGTTCGAATGTTTGTTAAACTTATGGGACTTAACTGCGGGGACGTGAGTCCGTGAACTTACTAACTATTTATGAACTACCTTATACTAAAGACAACACAAACATCTATACCCGAGGGGGTGTTCGAATCCCCGACCGCGAACGGGCTCCCGTATCGCTGCATAGCGCCTCAATGCACTCGTCTGCTCCGCCGCGGCCCGGAAATAAACATTCCGAAGGTCGTCGGCTCGGCGTGAGCCGGATGAAATGGAGTTCTCTCGGCCCGGCTGGCAGTGTGAACAGCGCGATTAAAAAGTATGTGTTTAATCTCCCGGCTCGGCTCAGCCCGGCCGGCAATGTGAACACGGCCTTAAGCCGTCCTCACACGGGACGTGTTGTCCCAACGTGGCGCAGGCCAGACGTGCTGTCTACCTAGTCTAGCTACAGCATGCTCTGAAACCACCCGCTACATCCCACGGAACACAACGTGCTGATCAACGTGATTTTCGAGCGCAGAACTCTCTAGCGCCAGTTGTAAGCTGGCGCATAATCATTGTGTTTACAAACATGGATGTGCGTAAAATTGTACCGTGTCTCTGTTGCGATCATCGAAAACAAAAATAAATGTGAAACTTTAGATTCATTATGCTTGCTCGTGACATGCAATACTCTCCAGAATTTGTATTTATTTCTTTGCTGTCTCCATTAGACATTTGTGAGACGTGGCCATTTTGATTCACTTGAAATAAAGTTTGGAGTCTTGAGCACAAATTTCAATCTATTGAGGCCTTACGCGTTTCGACATTTCGTCATTATCGAAGGCTACAGCAAGACAATGGAATTAATATTCATCAAATATTTTGATAAAACATAAATGAGAACACTGTCTTCACTCTCACCATATCTTTTAAAACTTATTAAAAAGTGAAACTAAAACATTTAAAATAATCACTGTCAAAGACATATGTCAAAAAATAAATTTAAAAAAGCCCCCGGAACATCCCTGTAGGATGGTCAAGTGCATACTAAGGTTAGCAAGGCGGTCAGTTATTAAGTGGAGAATCCGCCAGATGGCGATGTTGTCATTCTATTTCTCTCTCACATGTGCGCACTCACTCCCTCTGTGGCATTTTTTAAAATAATGTAATACCTTAAAGCTGCACAATATTTTGTTTCTGTTAAGTTATACAATTATAAACTTATAACTATAAAACTTTTACAATAACTGTGAACAAAAATTTTCTTTTAGATTATACAATTATATGAGTGCTACACAAATATCTTTTCTGACATATTATTGTTAGACATTGTTAGGAAAGATAATGTTAAGTGACACATTGCTAACAGTCACAAAAATTATGGTATCTATACAGTATTCGGGTGTGGAAAAGTGTGTTGGTGGGGGAGGGGGGGGCATACATAAAAGTGCCGGGAAGTATGAGCAGCCACCAAGCACCATCTGCTTACGAAAACAACACGGTGGTTTCTATACCGTACAAGTTTGCATTTGCATCTCGTTTAAATTACAATGTTGGCCCACAACCAGCAATGTAATATGTTAAAGTAGTGTCACATTTTTATAATTTTTTAAATTTTTTTTATTAATGTGACACATATTTTATGTTTGACATATGTCTTTGACAGTGATTATTTTGAAAGGAATGTTTCAGTTTCACTTTTTAATAACTTTTAAAAGATATGGTGAGTGTGAAGATAGTGTTCTCATTTATGTTCTATCAAAATGTTTGTTGAATATTAATTTCATTGTCCTGCTGTAGCCTTGGATAATGACAAAACGTCGAAACGCGTAAGGCCTCAATAAATTGAAATTTGTGGTCAAAACTCTAAAGTTTATTTCAATTGTATTTATTAATTTATTTTGAAGAAACAAAAAGACGGTTAATTTATCTGAAAGCAGTTGAGAATGATAACAAAATGTACGACCAAATCACGTTTGGCAAGAAATCATAAAAAGAAATTGTCAACGGTGAAATACATCATCACCACCAGCTCCACTTGTCTTGCTCTTATATTCGCATTTTCCATATTGTATACATTCTGCATATTCAAATATTTACTTTGCCAGTCCTTCACATAGTACGTTCTGCCTGATACATTTTACTTGTTCATACACGCAGGTTTACGTTTCTGCTCGGCAAAGATCGTTGTGATAATTTTTGCTTGTAGGGTTGTACGTAAACATTGTTCTTCCTTCATGAATCTGCTTCCGTAGCCACGAGCTAGCGAAGTTCTCTTTGTTCTGTGAAATTGAACTACTCCAACACTGTATTAAACTGAAACAGAATTAAAATTCAGTTGGGGAAACCGAGTGACATTGGGTACTGTCATCAAATGTATTGGTTCCTGTGGCCTAGCACGAAACACACAACAAATTCTCTCGTAGAATGAGTTCTTTCTTGTTTCTAATAAATAACGTAGAATACCAGATACTCATAATTGTATTAGATTAAGAAATAAGTTACAAAAACCGTAATCAAATCAAATCATTAAAAATATCTGGTAGAGTGTAATTGCAAACCCTTTATTTACATCTCACATCCTCCACAGCTTGTGACGCTAACCACCACGCTAATACGTCATCTTAAACATAAAATCAACGAATATCGGATACTATAGTGAAATTAACAAAAAAGAACAACAAACGTTAAGGAAAGAACCAAAAACGTTAAGGAAACGAAAAAGACAAATGTTTCGCAAGTATGCAGACACAAACCGTGGCCATCCTGTAATCTCTACAGGGCAGCCAGAGACGAAAGCAGCTACGCTAATTTTGCACTTCTTCTAATTTTCGGGTTTCAAGGTATCTACACATCTAAAACATGTTGTTATATGTTATTTATGCATGACATAGCATCACAAAGGCACTCCTTTCTGTGAGATTACCGCCCAATAGATATATTGGTATTTAATAGCATTTGTAATTAAACAGTATGAAGTTCACTGCAAACATTTACCATGCCAATGCACCAAATGTTACACAATTTTAATCTTAATAAGTATGGTAGCAATGTATGTACGCAGTTGGGTGACAACATTTATAGTTAGGCCATAGGTAGAAATTCTCCACGTTGAGATTTGCTGTGTACTTGTAGCTGACGGGAGGCCAGCGAGCAGGCCGACGTTGGTGGCTTGTTCCAGCTTAGGATTTTCCAGTTTCGTTTCCAGTGAGGGGAGAGAGGGACAATGTCGAGTGCCAGGTGCAGCGCAGTGCACACCGTGAAATAAAATATTCTAATACTACTGGCATTTGAAGTAATACGATGCAGTTAGGAACCTTTAAGGCCCTCATTACAAAATAGCCTGTAGATAAATAAACAATACATTAGCTGATATAGTCACATCTGGCGTAATATGTTTAATTGACAATGAAAAGTAATAAATTATCATTGAATACAAGACAGTTACACTACCAGCATGGCAATGTTTGTTTATAAAAATAATATATTAACTATTTCTCATTTTATTTTCAATTAATCTTGTGTATTTTATCTTGGAGTATTCAGTTAAATCACTTATCTGTGATATAAGAAATTGCACTATTATAATAAATAGTACAAAGGATGTTTATACCAATATAAAAAACTAAGAAGAAATTTGTTTAATATGTAGTGTAATTATTTTGATTTTAAGTAAAGTTTTAAAAATGTATTGGCTGAGCGCTGTACGTTGGCAAATCGGTTAGAACAACTCACATGGGGAGGTTGATGACGTAGGGAAAAAACCCGGCAGTTGGGCTTTTGGCGCAAAGGCGCGCGTGTGCAGGAAGTGACGAGTCGGGAGCACGTGGTGTAGCTGGCCGGGCGGCGTCGCTCTAGGCAGTCGGCATGTGGATCTCCAGGTGGAGACTTCAGATTTTTGTGTGGCAATTGCCAAGTGTGGTTGCTCGTCGTAGACTGCACCAAGTTGTATCGAGTGCTACTGTGTGTTGTGAATATTTAGCCGGTGGAACAAGGTGTGCATCACACTGAATTAAAGTGACTGTGTTTTGTTAATGTAACACGTGTCGTCGCATAGGCATGAACATAAACGGTGTTTGAGACAGGCACATGGTGTTAAAACAATTTGCGACAAATATTCATTTTATCTGGGGGCTCACGAGCTATAACTTTATTTGATAAATGTGTCGACGTACAGACGTATAAGCCACAGGTTTTTAATATGGTGTAATAAACAACATAAAGTGAACTTTCACATGTTTTCAAAAATAGTAGTTAGTACACCCTTTTCTCACATGAACTTACTTTATTATGAATTTTTTGTTAATCATATGTAGGGAAGGAAAGCTGTGAATGTGTGATATCATCCACTAGAAAACGAGTCAAAAAGTAGCTTTCACAGTTCCAGTGCTTTTGCATGTTTAGGAATTTGGTTCGCAGTTGGTGGTTGTGAGTTTTAAAAATTAAACTTTCCCTATTTTAAGTTCAAAGCCCGACCTTCACCCTCGCATTTGGATGCTCGTTACGGGCTAAGTTCACGTTTGACTTGCTCGGACGGAGAGATTAGGGTGTGCATAGGACAGTGAACAGTTACGAACAGTTGCAAACAAGTGCGCGGACGCAACGGACAATTTCAAGTGTGTGTGGCGGCTGGCAGCAGAGAGCGGGATAAATTCACACTGGTCTTGCTCGGACAGAGAGGTAGTGTGTGCTTAGGACAGTGATAGTGGACAAAACAGCATAATCATGGATGATATGCGAACGCGTCGCGCGGTTAACGACGGTTGGTGACTGGCAGAGTTCGGGCGCGGGCATCCGTAACCGGCGATCGACGGCACATCGGCCCGGCAGCAGTGAGCAGCGGCGCGCGGGATCCACGCACTCAAATTTCATCTTCTGCAACGGACGGCAGTGATCGGGTGGACTTTGCAAGTCGCCAACGGAGCGTCGGGGCCCAGCAGCTTCGATTCTACAAAGGATAAGGGATGCAGTGAGGACATATTCCAGCCACAGCTTCTACAACAGACGGCAGCGAGCGTTGGGGACGTCGCAGCTCGTTGCACCAACTTCTGGATTAAAAGATAAGTAAAGCAGCTGGCGCTATAAATTCTTGTGTGTTAATCAAGCTTTCTCGTGGCACCGAAAATGGAGCAGGTTTTTAAAAAGTCGCCAAGCGACGTAGATTCAGAGAGTAGCATACCAGAAAGTCCAGAGAGGGTAAATACTGGGGGAATGTTGTTGACACCGGAGATGATCGCAGCCATGTTAGCGAGCTTTAGCTCAAATTTAGAATCAACAATAGAAAATTCAAACTCAAATTTAGAATCAAATTTAAGATCAGAAATAGGAACTGTAAAATCAGAAATAGAAATTGTAAAATCAGAATTGAAAGCAGACTTTAAGGCAGACATTGGGGCACTACAAAATTCAATGCTTGGATTAAAGGCAGAAATAATCACAGACATTGACAAAAAGATAGGAAGTCTAACAGAACGGTTTGATAATAGGGAAAATGAGATACATGCCAGAATTGGTGCTATTAAGACTGAGGTAGGAGACAAGTTAGATGCTGTGAAACAAATATGTGATCACAGAAATGAGGGCACTATGCAGGCGTTGGCTGAGGTTGACAAGAGGATGGTGGCAGGTATTGAGGAAACAAAAACTTTTTTGTCAGGAAAATTAGAGAATACAGAATATAACTTTAGGAAAAATATAGAACAAGTAGTGACAGTAAACTATACTGAGATTGAGAAGGTGAACACTAGAATAAATAATCTAGAATTGTGTACTGCATCAGGAAACACTAATTGGTCTATGGTGCAGACACCTAATGGCAAAAAGTTTTCAGGAGTGGGTAAATATCATCCAGTAGATTGTTTGGCTGCATGCAGGGACCAATTTGTGCCTGGTATGTCAGACCAGTGTAAAGTGAAGTTAGCAAAGAGAATGCTTGACTGTTCTGCTCAAACTTGGACAAATCAGTGTGCTGATAAATTTGTTACTTTTGAGGCGTTTGAAAAGTTGTTTTTAAATAAGTATTGGGGGGAGGCCAAGCAAGCTAAGATACAAAATGAATTCTTGAACGGGCCAAACTATGTGAAAGGGAAACAGAGCATGAAGGAATTTTGTCAGGGGGAACTTGAGAAACTAGTGCATTTAGATACACCTTTGAGTCTTTTAGCAGTAATTTCCACTTTGTGTAGGAGGTTAACTGCAGATTTGCATTGGCAGTTACTTCACCATCCCACAGATTCAGCTGAGAATTTCATTGAATTTGTAAAAAAGATAGGTCAGGGTTTAGTTATGGGGCGACATCTCAGGGGAACACAGCATGTGAACCACAATGAAAACAGAGGCAGTAGAAACTGTTTCCAACTGGTTGAAGACACAGGCGGCAGATTTCTATGAAGAACGTATACAAAACCTGGGGCCACGCTATGACAAATGCCTGCAAAATTTCGGCACTTATGTGGAAAAGTAGTTTAAGAGTTGTAGAATTTTGTGCAATCAAAATTTCTTCTGTATCTGTACAATTTCATTTCATTACCTAACGCAACTTACTTTCTGGACGCGCCTTGTAGTATAACGGTGGTTCGATGAACCCTCTGCCAGGCACTTAAATGTGATTTGCAGAGTATCCCATGTAGATGTAGAAAGTCGTAGGAGTCGCAACAGCGCAAGGCAAGATATGTGGAAATCCTTTGTGTTCGGAACGCAGTGTGTGATATTCCTGGCCTGTGGCCACTTCATATTTCTGGCCGCTGACCGTTACTTTGCTAACATTGTACGTGTTTTAAGAACGGAAGAAAGACAGATGTGCAGCATATGTTGAAATGTGGGGTGGGGAGCAGTAGCATATGGCACAGTAGGTGCTGGTTCCCGTGGAAAGCCCGCCTATGTTACTGGTGCTCTCCTCGCATTGGCTGCTACATTTCACATCAAGTGATTTCTTTTGAAATTAGTTTTGTTTATTATATACTAAATATTAATTATTCAGAGCTTAGAATTTCTAACAAATATCTCTCAAGGACAGGCTATGTTTTGACAGTTTAAAAAGTTTAAGGTGCCTTCTCCTATTGTAACAAGACAAGAGCAATTTTGCAGAAGGCGCGCGACGGCCCTGTTTTGGCGCGAAATAGAGCGTCAGGTGCCCTCTCGCAACGCGCCGCAGTTTCAGTCTCGAGCTGACCACTATACGCGCCGGTCATGAGTAAAGATTTGCGTAAATGTGATAATAGTCGAGGTCTCAATATGAACTATGGGCAGCATAGGCCGTATCATATTAACAATAGTTGCTCATATTTTATTATTTATTTAATAAATCTCGAGAGTCGCTTATTATGCTTCCATCATACATAACTTATTTTAGCCTCACTTGTATGCTGTAGAAGAACCTACGACCTGTGTGCTGTCTTCTATAGAAGACAACAGGTTAGTAAGAACTCTATGCTTTCCATAACGTTTTGGACAGCGACTACGGCACCTCGAGTGTACTGTAGGGCGGTACAAACGCATACTGCTATGCAACAGCATCCGCAAGGATGTGGTTTTAGGTGACTTGTGGGAGGAAGCAGTACTAACTTCTCCGTCCGCCAATAAAATCCTAGGAAGCTTGTACTTTCCAAAATGTGGAAGGAGGCGGTCGGGTATTGTGCGCGGTCTTAAGAGAGCCGTTCTCTCTGATTTTGAGAAAGCGTAGGTGTCCGCCTCCGCCTCGGCCAGCTTTGTCTTAGAAACAGATAACACCACGATGGGCCGTCATCTCGGCTTTCTCGTGGGTAGGTCGCCCCAAGTTTTGTTTCCTAAAAAAGACAATTCTTGGACAATGGCACCTGGAGAGAGAGAGAATTGAGATCAATGTGGCGGTTTTGCTAACGGACAGAAATTCCAAAAAGGTTGCCCTGGGAGCGAGTTTGGCAGACGGTTACGTCGTTAGATCTAGAAACGCGCCAAGAAGGCTTGAAGGACGAGATGGGGGAAGGGGTAGCTGTCTCCGTTTGGCTCCTGTGGAGAGTTTTTCGAATTCGGCAGGCGAACGTGCAATTTCACGGGCCGGTGGTGGGAAGCTGGACTTTGATTGGTTTTCCGGAGGAGTGATGGTACAGCTTGGTAAAGCTTCGTGCCTCCGTGGGGTACGGACGTCAAGATATCGCGTATTTATCAAATCTTGGACTCGTGGATTCAGTACAAATTTCAGATTCACAGAATATATGACTTCAACTGCGAATCGGCAAAGCTGAAAATGTGTGTCCAGCCGGGATTCGAAGCTAGGAAGATTTTAAGTGGAACAAGTCAGAAAATCGAGTCGTAGGAATCGCAGCAGCGCAAGGCAAGATACGTTGAAATCCTTTGTGTTCGCAATGCAGTGGAACAAGTCAGAAAATCGAGTCGCAACTACCTGGGCCCCAGCAGGTGGACGTGGGGTGGTGGGGAGAAATTAATTTCCGCGTGTAGCGGCGTATCGTCCAGTTAATTGGAGGAGTCTGAAGTTGCGGTTCAGCGGCAGGGCGGGGTTAAATGATTCGGCAGAAGCCATAAAACTGCGGCAGGCGCGCTGCACGGCTCGCCCCCGCCACCGGCAGAACAGCAGTCGCCGCTGCGGAACAATGGGCCGCTCCACTCGTTGGCGCTGCCTTGTTGACTCTAACAACTCCCCTGTAGCCGTCGCCCCCGGCGCGCAAATACCGCGCGGTGGAATTGTTACGAGCAGCAACAACAGCTTCCGCGATCGCTTTATTCGTAGCCACGTGGAGTACTCGATGAAATGAAAAATACCGGGCTGTGAAAACAAGTGGCTGGTGTATTTTCGATGATGCTCAACACTTTACTCTCGACGGGATGAAATGTGGTGCCCTGTTTCTCTTTGTCATTTTTAATCAATTCCTTTCTAAGTATTTTTCATTTGCTGTTTCGCTCTAAAAATACCGTGCGCAACTAAGATAAAATTAATAGGACATACAGCGTTTGTAAAAATACCCAGAAATCAAAGTCGTTCCCATAAACGCTCCTATGTTGTTGTTGTGGTCTTCAGTCCGGAGACTGGTTTGATGCAGCTCTCCACAATACACTATCCTGAGCAAGCCTCTTCATTTCCACATAAGAACGGCAACCTACATCTGTCTGAATCTGCTTACTGTATCCATCTCCTGGTCTTCCTCTGCGATTTTTACCGCACACACTTCCCTCCAACGCTAAATTTACAATTCCTTGATGTCTAAGAATGTGTCCTACCAATCAGTCCCATCTTTTAGTCAAGGTATGCCAGAAATTTCTTTTCTCCCCAATTCTGTTCAGTACCTCCTCATCAGTTACGCGATCCCCCCACCTAATCTTCAGCATTCTTCTGTAGCACCAAATTTCAAAAGCCTCAATCCTCTTCCTGTCCGCACTGTTTATCGTCCATGTTTCACTCCCATACAATGCAACACTCCATACAAATGCCTTCAGAAAGGACTTCCATAGGCTTAAATCAGTATTCGATGTTAACATATTTTTCTTTTTCAAGAACGCTTTTCTACCCATTGCCATTCTGCATTTTATATCCTCTGTACTGCGACCATCATTTGTTATTTTACTGCTCAAGTAACAAAACTCACCTACCTGCTTTATTGCTTCGTTTCCCAATTTAATTCCTTCAGCATCACCTGATTTTCTTACACTGCACTCCATTACCCTAGTTTTGCTCTTGTTAATGTTCATCTTATATGCACCTTTCAGCACACTGTCCATTCCGTTCAATTGCTCTTCCAGATCCTTTGCTGTATCTGACAGAATTACTACGTCGTCGGCAAAACGCAATGTTTTTAATTCTTCACCCTGAACTGTAATTCCTTCACCAAAATTTCTCCTTTCTTTCCTTTGTAGCTTGCTCAATGTACAAGTTGAACATTGGAGAAAGACTACAACCCTGTCTTACTCCCTTTCCAACCACTGCATCCCTTTCATGCCCTTCAACTCTGACAACCGCTGTCTGGTTTTTGTACAAGTTGTAAATAACGTTGCTTCAGAACTTGAAAGTGTTTATTCCAATCAATATTGTCAAAAGCCTTCTCCAAATCTACAAAAGCTAGAAATGTAGGTTTGCCTTTTCTTGATATAATTTCTCAAAATCCTTCACAATAAATAGTAGCCATTTATACTAATTTTATAGCTTTGATCGAATCTCTATTTGCTACGCTTTCGCGTCTAAACCACTTAATCGATTTTCATTATTTTGGCTATAGAGATAGCCTGAACGCTGAAAAAGAACGTAGACCACTGTGTAATTCACGACAGCTGTTGATACGAAGTATAAAATTCTAAATAGGAAACAGCTGAGCATATACCTCGCAAGCGTCTTCTAATCAAACTGCGTGCTTATGGAATATCGCCACAATTGTGCCATTAGATTCTTGATTTCCTGTCGGAAACGGCACAATACATAGTAAATGACGGTAACTCATCGAGTAGAAGTGATTCTGCCGTTCCCCAAAGATGCCTTAGAGGGCCCCTACTGTTCTTTTTTTCTTTATATATACGACTTACAAGGAAAGTGCATGGGCTCGAACAAACATATCTGTATGAAAGTTTGCTTACAGGATCTCTACGTACACCCCAATGTGCTGGTGGGTGTCCTTTTCACGCAAAACTCTGCAATCATGCTCCAGATAGCGATGTAGATGTAATTGTAGACGCCATACGTAATGCAGATATCTTAACTATAACTTATGTAATAATCGTCGTCCATGTTCTATAGCGTATTGTCACCAAAAGCCGTGATGATAGTTGCGACTTTAACCTTCTTCTTGGAATACTGTTGGTATTCACTGCCACTGCTTCCATCGCCTCCTCCCGCACTTACCGTAGCACTACCGCATGCAATGAGTAGTTCGTCACTATCATCCCTATTATCATCCTTATGTGTTAGTGTTACAACAGTATCTAACTTACGCTCATATTTCTGTATCATAACAGATACGAGAAACCATGCGAATGATTCATCTTCTACACTAATACCATCTTCACGAAGAAGGGTTCTTCGTAGCTTCATCTCAACCAATAGCAATACATTAGCACGATTGATTACCAATCGCCGCCCCATCTGACGTTTCACCACACAAATAACGTCACAAAACGCAACTTCGGAGGCACACTGCACCGTCCCTACTGGCGAACCGACAGGTCAAAGTGCATTGTGGCAAGGCACACACAGAGACCTCTAACAGACGACTGCAGAGTTTTGCAGATGCGGGAGAATTACTAGTGCAATAAGAGATATTTATATTATCTCTCGTACGATTTTGGTGTATATCTGTTTGTTGGAGCTCAAGTACTTTCCTTGTTAGCGACATACTGAGTGGCTCCGTAAGACTGTTCGCTGATGATGCTATCACTTATCGGTTAGTAAAGTCGCCAGAAGATCAAAAGCAACTGCAAAATGATTTACATAAAGATATCAGCATGGTACAAGAATGGCAACTGACACTTAATATTGAGAAGTGTGAAGTCATCCATATGACCACTAAACGAACCCAGTTAAACTTCATTTACACGATAAATCAGCCAAAACTATAGGCCATAAATTCAACAAAACACCTAGGAGTAACAATTACAAACAACTTAAATTGGAAAGAACACATTCAAAATGTTGTAAGGAAAGATAACCAAAGACTACGTTTCGTTGGCAGAACACTTAAAAGATGCAACAGTTCTAGTAAAGAAACTGCCTATACCACACTTGTGCGTCTTATTTTGGAGTACTGCTGCGCATTGTACAATCCACACCAGGTGGGACTGACAGACGATTTAGAGAAATCACAGAGAAGGACAGCTCGTTTTGTATTATCTCGAGGGAGGACTCGAACCTGCGACTCCGAGCAACCGCGCGCTCAACAACAAGGTGCCTTAGATCGCTAGGCCACTCCACCACGGCCAAAATAAAGAGAGTCAAAGCGTGTGCGAACTACCTAAACTGCCACAACTGTAACAACTAACGATAACTGTAGTAAGATGAGATGTAATGTCTTTAGATATTATAATAGAACCTTTCACTGTGGCTCAGCGTGTCACGGAAATAATACACGACTAACGATAATTGTAGTAAGATGAGATGTAATGTCTTTAGATATTATAATAGAACCTTTCACTGTGGCTCAGCGTGTTCAAAAATTCAAATGTTTGTAAATCTATCGGATCAAACTGCGTGGTCATCAGTCCGTAGCTTACAAACTACTTAAACCTAAGGACAACACACACACCCATGCCCCAGGGAGGACTCGAACCACTACGGCGAGCAACCGCGCGCTCCGCAGCGAGACGCTTTAGACCGCTCGGCTACTCCACCGCGGCACTCAGCGTGTCACGGAAATAATACACGACTTGGGGAGATATGCGTTATTTTTGCGACGAGGTCTATTCGGGAAATTTAGTTCACCGACTTCCTCTTCCGAATGCGGACAGATTTTGTTAGCACCCACCTTCATAGGAAGACATGATCATCAAAATTATATAAGAGAAATCAAATCGAAAGCGGAAAGTTTTAGATGTTTCATTTTTCCACGAGCCTTTAGAGAATGGAACTGTAGAGAAACATCATAAAAGCGGTTCGATGAATCTTCTATCAATGCACTCCAGTGTGAAGTGCGGAGTATTTATGTAGATGAATATAGAGACCGTTTCTGTTATAGTTTCTGAGGCGCTTGAACCTTTTTTTGGGGGGGGGGGGGGAGGGGGATTTTTGACTTCAAGTTTCCTCAATTGTCTCTTGGGTTGCACTTTGTGAGTTTAGTCGAATGGACGTCAAACGTTACACTTAATTTTTTCATTCGTTTCTTCCATATTCTTTCTGAAATAAGAACCGACTTACTGAGCTTCAAGTTGTGGATTTGTACGACAGGGTAGCTATTTCTACGTGTTTTTCTATGGCGCTAAAAATAAATAAATGAATTCTGGATATTAGTTTCTCCATAACATGCAGAGTTAATCTATAATTTTCCCAGACATAACGCGAAACTAAGAGTGCAGTAGCAATGATAAATCACATGAGAAAACTTCATATTACCCACACTCTACCTCAGCACAAAGAGAAAGATTAGACCCAGTTACATTTAGGGTACACTTATGAAAAATGACTGTTCCATTACCATGTGCTGTTTTTTTAACATGTATTCTTAGTTAAACTAATGTTCAGTCTTCGTTGCAAGTAAAGATGATTTCAGGAATCGAATCCGGTAGGAATAAAGTTTAATATGTACATGCATTGGCTTAAAATGCATTACATAAAATGATACACAGCTGTTAAGGTTCTACAAGAAAGTGGTAAAATAACAGTAAAATTAATTCAACTTGAAACATGTTTGCGGAAACGTTGAGTATATAATGTTTGTTCCAAATTGATATGTCACGTTAGAAACATAAATTAACAAACATAAATCTTTTGCAATTTTGCTTCTCTGATTACTGCGAAATGGCATATAGATCAACATAAAATTCTTTTTCAAGCAAATGGCACAATATCACACGAAGTCCTGAAAATGTTGACGACCTCGTTTTTCGGCAAATATTTCATTTTGACGCTTTTGCAGTGGAATATGAAACAGCCGAGCATATAAATAGCCTCATTACGCCGCTGATGTATGTGATGTTTCGGCAACTGTGCTGTATATCAAACTGTTAACTTTTCATAATTCTCGTATTTCCACGAAATATATTTCTGTCTCGTGTTCACTTCTAAACGCAAACACTGCGTTATTTACTGAAGTTCTGAAGCACATACTAAAATGTAATTTCTTGATCTTTAACTAGAAATATTGTAAGCTGTTGTACTTGGCTCAGTTAAAACGTGTGATCCAGATGCCACCAGCCGAGGTGGACTGGCCGAGCGCATTTCAAAAACTTCTATCATCTTTTCATCTGAACTCCTTATCGTCCACGTTACACTCCCATACAATTCTACACTCCAGACAAATGCTTTCAGAAAGGACTTCCTAACATTTAAACTAATATTGGATGTCAACAAATTTCACATTTTCAGAAACGCTTCTCTTCTCAGAGCCATTCAGCATTTTTTACTTCGGCCATTAGAAGTTACCTTTCTACCCAATGAACAAAACTAATCTACTACTTTTATCGTCTCATTACCTAATCTAATTCCTTCAGAATCACCAAATTTTCTGACAATCATACCATTACCCTCGTTATACTCTTGTTAATGATCATCTTATATCATATCTTCCTTTCAAGACACTTTCCATTCCATTAAATTGCTCTTCCAGATCCTCTGCAGCCTCTGACAAATTATCATCTCATCGGCAAACCGTACAGTTTTTATTTGTTCTCCCTTAACTTTAATTCTCTCTCCAAATTTCTCCTTGCATTCCTTCACTACTTGCTCAACGTACAGATTGAACAACATTGGGGAAAGGCTACAACCCTGTGTTACTCCCTTCCCAACCTCTGCTTCCCTTTATTTCCCTTCGACTCTAATAACTACTATCTGGTTTTTGAATGTAACTCTTCGCTCCCTATATTTTACGGACGCTAGCTTCAGAATTTGGAAGAGTGTATTTCAGTCGACATTGTCAAAAGCTTTCTCCAAATCTTCAAACGCTAAAAAAGTAGGTTCGTCTTTCCTTACCCTAAGATAAGTCGTAATGTATTGCCTTCCGTGTTTCTACATTTCTTCTAAATTCAAACTGATCTTCCCCGAGGTCGGATTCTACGTTTTTCCATTCGTCTGTAAATAATTCGTGTTAGTATCTTGCAACCAAGACTTACTACTCTGACAGTTCTGTAATTTTCACATTTGTCTGCACTTGCTTTCTTTGGAATTGGAATCACCATATTCTTCCTGAAGTCTGAGGATATCTCCCCTATCTCATAGATCTTGCACACCTGGTGTAAAGAAAACAGGTCTCAAATCGTGGAGTTGGAAAAATGTCCACCGTCTCGCAGGTGCTCCTGTGTGTGATGCAACGTCAAGGGTAACCGCAGCCATGGTCTCCGAGTTGATAGTCCATGCTGCTGCAAACGTCGTCGATCTGTTCGTGCAGATGGTAGTTGTCTTGCAAACGTCCCCATCTGTTGAGGCAGTTAACGAGACGTGGCTGGACGATCCGTTAAAACCGTTCGGATAAGAGGCCTATCATCTCGACTGCTAGTGATACGAAGCCGTTGCGATCCAGCACGGCGTTCCGTATTGTCCTCCTGAACCCACCGATTCCATATTCCGCTAACAGTCATTGGATCGCGATCAACGCGAGCAGCAATGTCGCGTTACGATAAACCACAATCGCAATAGACTACAATTGGACCTTTATCAAAGTCGGAAACGTGATGGTACGCATTTCTCCTCTTTACTCTTTACACGAGGCATCACTACAACGTTCCACCAGGCAACGGCGGTCAACTGCTGCTTGTGAATGATAAATCGGTTGAAAACTTTCCTCATGTCAGCACGTTGTAGGTGTCGCCACCGGCGCCAACCTTGTGTGAATGCTCTGAAAAGCTAATCATTTGTATATCACAGCATCTTTTTCCTGACGGTTAAATTTCGCGTCTGTAGCACGTCATCTTCGTGTTGTATGAATTTTAATACAGTGTATTACTGATACTCCTCCTGTCTTCCGCTGGACCCATGACTACAGCGCGGATTAGAATAACTTGCACCTCTTCCCCAGTTATGTGCTGTCGCATTGTTACTGAATATTGGAAGAAAAAAACTCAACATTAAAGCAAAGCTTTAAAACCTAAATCCCAGCACAGATGTTACTGATCACTGAAGTACAAAATAAATTCAACCTCAACGCCATGTTTTAAAACGTGTACCCACCAATTTTAACGGTATCTACATTATAACGTGAAAGACCCCCGTTAATTGTAAAATTAACTCTTGCTGAAGGGAGCCAGTTAAAAGCTTACTTTAAACATATCATTCTGGTCGTAAAACCAGTTAAAGGATTCGCGTGAGCTACTGACAACTTCCTGCAACAGAATCTTGATCCCTGGCCAGAATTTAGAACCGAATCAAAATTTACTTTAGCAGCAGGATGACAAAGAGACGGTGGTCAGCATACGTCGTAGATCACGAGACTTACACACAATCATTAATATTCATGCCACTGCGAATTAAACGATTCCATGAAGGTGGCTGAGAGAACATTTATGGCACAACGGAACTAAAAATATGATAATATGCATCTGAATTTGTTCTAAGCACTGGTGGAAAACAACATTAAATAAAAAGGGAGGGTATTCATAAGCTAATATTTATAAGATAGATAACATTTCATTGGCAATAAATTATTTATTCAGTTCAAACGTGAGCAAATGGGGGCATTAATTTTGTTGAACAATAAAAACGCATCTCATAGAACTGCTTAATTAAATATAAGTAATCTGAACTGAACATCGTCGGGGGAGGGATTTACAATCAACAAGCATTCAGCCACTCATACGCGTGAAGCAAAGAGAAACTCACCCAACTCAGCGTGCTGATACAAAGCAGAAGCAGGCGCCGCTGTCGTAGGCGAAATTCAGCGAACCACGAAGTACCATACAACACAAGAAAAAATACTTCATGGATCGCTCTGCTCTGTCTTTCTTTACTTGAGATGGTACGCAATAATAGCTAGATTAATTTTTATTCAAATCAAACTGTGAACATGCAGGCTTACTGAGACACACAGCACATGTCTGCTACATTACATATTCGCACTCTACTGAAGGCGAAGTGCTTAAGATTGTATTCATTTCAACAAAAACCAACGGAAACAAAGATAACGAAGCAAGAATATACAATAGGAAGGCATTGGTGTGTGAATAGTGGCGAGTACTCAAGTGACTAGCTATAAACCCTTGAAGTCGGAGTTCGGAGCCATGTGGTTCCGAAAAACAGTAAACATATAAAAATTCAGTTTCCGAAAAATAAAGAAAAACAGCTACAGCATGCAACCGTTATAAATGCGTAGGATATCATGAGGAAGAGAAAGAAATTCAGTTAGACGTGATTGGGAAGGTTTTACACGGATGGACGAAGTTCATTCTTCAAAAATCAGAAAAGTGGAATAAATTCAAAGTCGGGGTAAATCAAATAAGAAATACGGCATGCAGCCCCTAGAAATACCTAGTATTTCATAAGCAAGCTAATAAAGGGGGTCGTACAAGGCTAGAAGAGATTTTACTGGGGCGCCTGAATGTTAAGTACAAGTTTGGAAATGAAACAACAATTTTAAAATAGACAGAGAGGTACACGAGGTACTAATGGAAATCAGAAAGATACATGCATAGTTTCCTGCCTGAATGTCATAGAAACAGACACAGGGCTAGCTCAAGGCTTTTTTCTAAGAACACACCACATGGAATACATATCACTCGTGGAAGGAGGAAACAGAAAAGAATATTTCACATGCACTGCACAGAATAAAAATATTCCCACATATAGTTCACGTTTCACAAATCTAGAAAGAAATTAAACAGCTAGTCTCACACAGGTTACCGATTCCCGACCGTTATCAAACGGAATTATTTGCATATTCACCGCATTTACCTGTGCAAAATTACCGAAATGAAATTGAATACATTTCTGTACATGATCTGAGACACTTATCCCGAAAAATGAACCTAAGATCTGAAATTTAACAAAACAGACAACGAATCGCTACCATCTCAAGGGAGGAAAGAAAGTCGGAAGGTCTTACCAGCTCAAAGACCAGCCACAGAATGTCCACCCAGCCCACGAGCCCGCCACCAGCGGCCGGAAATTGGCAAAGCCAACGTAGGCGAAAAATGAACCTAAGATCTGAAGTCTAACAAACCAGACAACGAATCTCTATCATCTAAAGGGAGGAAAGAAAGTTGGAACGTCTTACCAGCTCAAAGCGCAGACACAGAATGTCCACCCAGCCCACGAGCCCGCCACCAGCGACCGGAAATTGGCAAAGTCCACGAAGGCGAAGTTGGGGGGAAGAGCTTAAACTCGCGTGTCCAACAGAGGCTCGCTAACTGGCCATTGCCAACCTAACTTGTAACCAAAGGGTGGAGGAACCTCTTTGGTAGCATCAAAAGCGGAGGTTGGTAACGACTACCTATCGATACAAAGCCAGAGAAACACTATTACCGAGCAGCCAGTAGCCGACGACGAAAATTGTCATACATACACTCAGACTCCCATGCTATAAGATTCTCATATATGCACATACAGAATAAAGCAAGTACACATTATCACAGGGACAGTGGCGTCACAGAGAAACCGTTTATATTGCCACCTTCACAGACACAATGATAAATTATTAGCATAACAAAATCCCAGCAATATTACATACACTAACATTTAAAAACATAAAATGAAATGCTATTCCTCATGCTTCCGAACGAAAGTGGTTCTCGTTTAGCAATAAAGTGAACTTAGATCAATAACAAAGTTAAAAACTTAGTGAAGACGGCAGATAGGCGTCTTTCAAACGGAGATGTCCTATACTGCGTGACACGCACACACACACACACACACACACACACACACACACACAATGTATATATACATCTCAACAGAAATTATCAACTGCCGCCACTGACGAAGCGAGGTGGTGCAGTGGCAACACACTGGACTGCATTTAAAGACATTATGTAATAAAATTCCAATTGCTGCTTTATATACAAGCATTATTTATTAATATAGACCTATTTGTTTTTTAGTGCCATCTTCAGGTAGTCAGTGAAAATGTGACGTTATCGAAACACATAGAATTTCATGATTATTGTGATTGTAGCTTGTGTTACCAAATATACATACATGTGTGACATCCACATACATCATTTGTTTTCATGCTGTCAATTTATTTATTGTTTCTTAAATTTTATTAAATCAATATTTGTTCTCAAAATCTTTTTACGATTTTTTTATTGATTTTTGACAGCTTTTTGACACACAACCTGCGATGTAATATGTCCACATGCTATTTCTTTCAGTAGCGAAGGTAACTAAAATTTACGATACAAAGTACACACTTGTCAATAACGATTTGGCTAACTAAGATCACTAATTTTTTCGACATATGCAAAGATCATACATTCAATTAACTACTCAAATAGAAGAGATTATTTTAATACTACACAAATAGGATGTAACTAATTACAGCGTCGGTTGTCTGTCAAGAAGCTATCAAACATCAATGAGAAACTCGTAAAAAATTTTGAGAACAAATATTGGTTTAATAAAATTTACGAAATAGTAACTAAATTGACAGCACGGAAACCAGTGATGTATGTGGATATCACGTCCATTTGATGTAGGTATATTTAGTAATATAAGTGACAATTATGGTAATAATAAAATTCGAAATATTTTAATGATGTTCCACTTTTACAGATTACCCTATAGGTCCTATAGTAATAAATAATACTTAAATTTAAAACATAAATTGGAGCCGGCCGCGGTGGCCGAGGGGGCTGAAGCGCTCCAGTCACGGTCTGCACGGCCACTACGGTAGCGGTTCGAATCCCCCCTCGGGCATGGATATTTGTGCCGTCCTAGTTCGTAAGTAGTTCATAAGTAGTTTGTAAGTTTAGGGACTGATGACCCCGTAGTTAAGTCCCATAAGCTATACAAACATTTGAACATTTGAACATAAATTGGAAATTTACTACACAATGTCTTTAAATGACATGTGTAATGCTGCAGGCACAAGAGATACAAACTGTTGACCCTGCTTTGTCATTCAGGAGGACGGCTGTTCAGATCCTGATTTCCCTAAAGTCCCCTAGGCGAATGCCGGCATGGTTGCAAGTGCACGGCCGATTTTCTTCCTCGTCCGTAACCAAAACCAGTCCGACCTTCTGATACGTCTCTGACGACTATTTTGTCTACGCGATGTCATTGATGTCATCCATCCCACAATGGGAATTAATATAGTACATTCCTCTCTGTCTTGAAAGGCTTTATTTGTTGCGTCGAGATCTATATACTAAATTTCAATCAGCAACTTTGTTCTTCTAATGCGAAAACATTTTGCTGATTACGATGCACATAGGGAGAAATGGTCACAATAATAAAATAAGGTGAATCTAAGCTCGAACGAAAAGGTTTAGGTGTTCGTTTATCCCACAGGCTATGATATCGGCGAACAGTACAGAAAACGTCTGAGTTAATGTTAATTGCAGAGCAGTCATGTAGATATTACTGTGGTTTTGTGCCATACACTTCGCATATATTACTGCTACTGTTGGAAGGCAAAATTGTATAACATCCTCTTAAAAACCGTACGAGACCATTTACGAATTTCCGCTATGCTATCTCTGCCTCTATATTTGTCGGTCCCTCTCTCTCTGCCGCGGTGGAGTGGCCGAGCGCCCTAAGCTCCGGAGCACGCGGTTGCTAGGCGTCGGAGGTCCGAGTCGTCCCTCGGTCATGTGTGTGTGTGTGTGTATGTGTGTGTGTGTGTGTGTGTGTGTGTGTGTGTGTTGACCTTAGGTTATTTTAACTTCGTTTACGAAGTTTATAAGCCTAGGGACCAATAAGCAGGGAAGTTCCATATATTTACAAACATTAGAACATTTTCTATCTCGCTTTTTCTTTCTGTACATCTCACCATCTCTCTCAATCACTCACCTATACTCTCTCTCTATCTCTCTCTCTCTCTCTCTCTCTCTCTCTCTCTCTCTCTCTCTCTCTCTCTCTCTCTCACTCACTTATACACACACATGCGCGCGCACACACGCACACACACACACACACACACACACACACACACATCCATAGCATCTAAATTCTGATTTGCGAACATAAATATGTGCCAGGAGACGCGAGATTGGCGCATTAATTGCAATTATTCATTATAATCCACGAGCTTAATTATTCAGCTTTTGACGCCTGTTTACCGTAAATAACTAATAACTAATTGTAATCATTCCACTAAGTTGTCCGTACACAGTTAGATATGCCCGTTTCACACCAGTAATTTCAGATTGAATTAAATAGTGGAACGAAAACATAATTAGGTGTGGATTTGATATTCGTAATCAGAAACAGTCGTTAAAATGTCTAATAAACTATAGTAATAAAAGATAAAAACAAAATAACTTACCATTAGATGGCCGGGAAAAGATAGTGTTGGAAGAAAGCATATACTTCAGTTGGAGCAACGAGCGTCGGCGGTCGATTGTAGACTTGGCTTGCGTATCTATGCCACGCATTCGTCGACAGCGAATGAGCGTTCTGTAATGTTCTGCTGCGAGTATCTAAGCAAGTGAAAGCCATTATTTGCGAGCTGTAAGGTTTCTTCACGCGCAAAGCACGTATATATAGCCGGCCGCGGTGGCCGAGGGGACTAAGGCGCTCCAGTCACGGTCTGCACGGCCACTACGGTCGGGGGTTCGAATCCCTCCTCGTGCATGGATATTTGTGCCGTCCTAGTTCGTAAGTAGTTTGTAAGTTTAGGGACTGATGACCCCGAAGTTAAGTCCCACAGACTATACAAACATTTGAAACATTTGAACACGTATATATAGGAGTATATTCGTGGAGTATTTTCGGATGTATGTGATGCACGCAGTTCCGAAGATAGCAAAGACAGACAAACGGGAGACATGGCTAAAACCGTACGTACCTTCTAGCTCTGTAGCTCTTCATGACGATTATATTTTTCTGAGACATGACAGATGACATGACAGATGTAACACACGAGGCGGCGGAGTGGCAGCATATATTCGGGCAAACCTGTTTCCTAAACTCGTCCACTCGTCCAAATACGAAGAAAAACAGCCCGAATACATGTTCATAGAAATTAAGCATTTTTATAGAAAATTTCTGATCTGTGTAATATACAATCCACCTAAGCTTGGACAACTCTCAAGTTTTGAATCTGCACTGTCATGTTTTGCACCTTCGTATGAATACGTAGTTATTGTTGGAGATATAAACATAAATTTCTTACAAAAGAGTCCTTCCGCGTCAAAATTCACTCGCATACTTTCCTCCTCAAACCTTTTACTGGTTTCACTTGGGCCGACCCACCATACAGCAGACACTCATACACTCATTGATATCCTTGCAACCAAGTCTCCAAACAGAGTAATCCGCTCAGATCAAATTTCTGCACCTCGATTATCTTCCCACGATATTATACTCATGTCCTATTCACTGAAGTGCCCTCAGAATATATGGAAAGTGACGTCTTTTAGAGGTTTTAAGCATATGAATATGACTAAGCAGATGCCTCCGGGAATACAAACGGCACCCGACCTCTGAAAATCAACTCTCCTACAAGAAACAACGAAACTGTGTTAGTCAAGCGGTGAGAAATGCGAAACTCAGGCACGCTCACTCGTTAACCAAAGACCTTCGCAGACCTGCTGTCCTATGGAAAAAAATTACGAGGTCTAGGAATTGGCAAATCAAAATCTGCTACCGAACCTGTAGTTCCTATAGAAGATCTTAACGAGCATTTTACCACACCGACATTTGTAATGGACCAACGCACAAAGACGCAAACTATTAATTCCCTTAAAATGCCGGGGGCTGATACAAACCAAAAATTTTCTCTCGAGCCGGTAAGTCTAAACACAGTCAGGAAATCGATTTTGCGAATTCGTTCAGCAGCTGCAGGGCATGATAATATTAATGTACACATGATTAGTAGTGACATCTTCAACAATTCTCTGACTTCCAGTACCTTCCCAATATTATGGAAGCGTGGTGTTATTAAACCATTACCAAAAAAGGAATCTGCCACACAACTTTCCGACTACAGACCTATTTGCATCCTACCATTATTATCCAAGGCCTTGGAGTATATAGTCCATGAGCAGATGACTAGCTATTTAACATCACATGACCTACTAGACGAATACCAATCTGGTTTCCGCTAAAACCGCAGCACGACGACTGCTCTTATAAAAGTGACAGACGATCGCAAGCATGCCATGGCTAACCAACAGGCGACAATTATGTGTTTTTTAGATTTTAGCAAAGCTTTCGACAATGTCGATTTTGACATTTTACTTGCTAAACTCTCTAACCTAAATTTCTCTACAGGTGCTATTCAGTGGTTCCACTCATACCTCAACACCCATAAACAGTGTGTAATAACAGCAAAAAATGGGTCAAAATGAAGGGATGGTGTATCAGGGGTTCCATGATGATCTGTACTGGGGCCTTTACTATTCTCACTATATGTTAATGATGTGTCCAGTGTTCTGTCTCACTGTAAATATCATCTATACGCTGATGACCTACCATTATATCTCAGTGAAAGTCCTAAAAACCTACGCACAGCCATTCAGCATGTAAACGTGAGTTTACTTTCACTATCAAGATGGGCACATAGCATGGGCTTGAAACTGAATTCATCAAAATGCAGGCAATCTTAGTGGCCCTTAAAAGACTCATCACTCCACAGCTCAGAGAAACTCTTCCACCTTTAATACTTAAAGACACACAAATACGCTGTTCTCATTCAGCAAAGAACTTAGGAGTAATATTTTATCAGCACTTGGACTGGACAGAGCACACGACGACAGTCTGTAAGAAGGTATATGCGTCACTTCATTCACTGCAGAAATACAAACAAGCATTTCATTTACAGCTGAAAAAGAAGCTCGTTGAGACACTAATATTTCCCAATCTAGATTATGGTGATGCTATTCTGCAAGGATTGCCATACGAAAATTCACATAGACTGGAGCTGGGGATGATTTCTTGTATCCGTTACATTTCTAACTTACGTTTATACCATATCAGTCCCGCATACCAGCAGTTATCTTGGCTACGTGCAGATAAGCGTCGAAGCTATCATGCATTATGTTTGCTGCATCGCTTTCTCAATCATTGCAAACCTTCTTACTTATCCTCAACGATTATATTACTATCTGAACAGCACACCAGAAACACACGCTCTCAACCAACATAAAACTCTCTCTATACCATAACATAACACTGCAATCTTCTCTAAATCATTTTCTGTATCTGGACACGTCTGTGGAACAATCTTCCTCAAAGGTTAAGAGAGAGAAAATCAATACAAAACTTTAAAAGACAGCTAAGGGTTCACCATCTGTCACAATAGCCATCTTTTTCTCCACTCACCAGTCTGTAGCCCACTGCTGTCAATTCCTCCTTCCCCCATAAATGTTTCCCTTTCCTTTCGTCACCAGAGATCTCTATTGATATATATCACCACTTCCTCAAATCCATAGGCACTGTCATTTTTCAATCTTCTCCTCTTTCACTAATCATTTTCCCCCTTCTGTTTATATTAAACTTAATTTAAATGCGTTAAACATCTATCTCCATGTAAATGTATCTTATTATTATTAGTATTACTTTGTTTTTGTGTTATTATTATCACTATTATTAGTAGTATTATTATATATTGTTATTATTAATATTATTATACAGTGTTTTTTGTAATTAAATCCTTTGTTTATGTTGTTCCAGATCAGATGTAAGAGAGGGCCCTATGGCCGTAATCTGGTCAGGTTAAATAACCAAATAAATAAATAAAACATTCGCATAACTGACAGCTGATCAGCGATGCATCCGTGTTTTCGGGCCGAGGAGGTGCTCAGACGTCGGATCGAATCCGCCCGGTGTACTAACAGTGAGCGGTCGATATACCAGATACCATGGATGTTTCTGGGCGATTTATGACAAGTCGTTATGTGCTGATTCCTGTTTTCCACCTCAGTTACAACCTATACAAATGCATTAAGAACTTTCTCTGAGTTTTAGTCGGAATTTATGAGTAAAGATTAAAAAAATATAATATAATAAATAATTCGTAGAAAACCTGAACATAAGTGTGTGTTTAAAAGTGAACGTTTGCCTTTCTTAATATGGATGTTATATGTCATCAATCTGGTTGACAATGACTCCTACTGATACGACGCTGTACGTGTGAAACTCATCACATTCTCTGCATTAATACGAGGGAAATTCCAAGGTAAGGTTCCGGGTAAAACAAAAACATCCAAAACCATACTTGTTTCCAACGCAATTATTTTATTCTACATCTACATCTGCATCTACATGGGATACTCTGCAAATCACATTTAAGTGCCTGGTAGAGGGTTCATCGAACCACCTTTATACTATTAATCTCCCATTCTCGAATAGCGTGCGGGATGAAAGAACATCTGAATCTCTCTGTTCAAGCTCTGATTTCTCGTATTTTATTCTGATGATCATATCTGCCTATGTAGGTGGGAGTCAACAATATATTTTCGCATCGGAGGAGAATGTTGGTGATTGGGGTTTTGTAAGTAGACCACGCCACGGCGTTAAGCGCCGTTGTTGTAATTATTCCCATCCTAGATCATGTATAATTTCCGTCACGCTGTCTCCCCTGTATCATGATAATACAAAACGAGCTGCCCTTTTTGGAACTCTTTCGATATCCTCCGTCAAACCCACCTGATAAGGATCCCATACTGGGCAGTAATACTGCAAATGAGGACGGACAAGCGTAATTTATTCAGTCTCTTTAGAAGTTCTGTTGCATCTTTTAAGCGTTCTGCCAATAAAACGGAGTCGCTGGTTCGCCTTTCCTACGACATTATCTACGTGTTCCTTCCAGTTTAAACCTGATGTAATAGTAATTCCTAGGTATTTACTGGAGTTTACGACCTTCATATTCGACTGATTTATCTTGTAAACAAAGTGTAACGGATTTCTTTTCGTACTCATGTGGACGACTTCACACCTGATTATTTATAATCAGTTGCCTATTTTCACCACAGTGAAATCTTATTTAAATCGTTCTGCAGTTGTTTTTGATCTTCAGATTACTTTATTAGACGATAAATGACGGTATCATCTGAAAAAACAACCTAAGAGAGCTGCTCAGATATTCTCCCAATTCATTATTGTACATAACGATCAGCAGAGGACCAATAACACTACCCTGTGGAACGCCGGATATCACCTCTGTTTTAGTCGATGCCTTACCACCTATTACTACAAACTGTGACTTCTCCGACAGGAAATCCCCTATCCAGTCACGAATCTGGGGCGTTATTCCATAACCACGCAATTTGAGTAAAAGCAGTTTGTGAGGTAAGGTGTCAACAGCCTACTGGGAATCTAGAAATACGGAATCAATTTGAGAACCTTTGTCGATAGCACTCATCATTTCGTGTGAATAAATAGCTAGTCTCACATGACCGATATTTTCTAAATCCGTGTTGACCTTGGGTCAATAGATGATTCTGTTCGAGATAATTCATAATATTTGAAAACAGGATATGTTCCAAAACTTTGCTGCAAATTGACGTTAATGAAATAGTTCTGTAGTTTAGTGGGTTACTCCTACTTTTTGTATGGAATATTGGTATGACCTGTGCAGCTTTCTAGTCTTTTGGGGTTGTTAAGTAAGGAGCTATCGCATAAGCATAATCACATAGGAATCTAATGGGTATAAAGTCCGGACCAGAAGAATTGTTCTTGTTAAGTGATTTAAGTTGCATAACTACTCCGATGATATCTACTTCTACGTTATTCATTCTTGCCTCTGTAATTCGAAATCTGGATTATTGGTTTGTCTTCTTTGGTGAATAAATTTCGAAAAGCTGTATTTAGTAACTCTGCTTTGGTAGCGCTATTATCGGCGTTATCGCCTTTTGTATCATGTAATGAGGATATTGTTTGTGTTTTGCCTCTTGTATATTTTACATATGACCAAAATCTCTTTGGGTTCTCAGTCAGATTTCGAGTAAGACTTTCGTTGTGGAAAGTACTGTAAGCATCTCGCATTGAAGTCCTTGCTAAATTTCGAGCTTCTGTGTAGGATCGCCAAACCTGGGGATTTTGTGTTCGTTTAAATTGTGCATCCCTTCCGTTTTTCTTTATTTTTCTGCATAATTTCCATACTTATACATTTTTCAAATAGTTTAACAAGCTTTTGAATTCCTAAGTCGTAGAAATCGGCCGCATGCGAAGAAAAACAAACAGCTTCTTTCACTTCACTGTCTGTGTCGAAGTGCTTGCCGCCAAGAAACTACTTTAGGTAGCGGAAGAGGTGGAAATCACCTGGCGCCGAGTTCGATCGTCACGAATTTTGTCGTCAACCGCACGAACCAACTCGTCTGAAATCACGGATGGTCAGCCAGAGCGTGGTGCACCATGCATACTTCCCCGTGCTCCATTAAAGGATCGCACCCACTTGCGCACTTTACTGTCACTGGTTATTTTAGGACCGAACACTTCAGTAATCTGCCGATGGATTTCTACCGCTGAAATGTTTCTTGCAGACAAAAACCGTATCACTGCCCTTACTTCACAGTCGACGGGCTGACTGATTGTCTTAAACATTGTGAACTGACACTATCAACAGCACACAGAAACAGTAACAACGATACTGGCGGCGTTAAACGCGAAAGGTATGCCAGGAGTCGACGCGCATGCCTTGGTGCCGCTTTAAAATATTTACGGCGAATCGGACCTTTCTTTTGGAATAGCCCTCGTAAGTAATTAGCCTGTCAGTGACTGATAACAATATGTATGTAATTACACCTCCTTATTTGATGTAAAGTGCCTTGTGATAATTTTACGACTAATATTTGTTCTGTCGTTGGCTACAGCCAACTGTCATAAGGAACGCTAATCATATTTTTGAGAACACCTCTGCCAATGTTCTGGATTTGTTGAACTGTCTGTCTCATGTTAAATGAAATATTATTCTCTGTCACCTATTTTTTATTTTTATTTTGCTTATGTTGTTTTAATTTTGACTACATGGTGCTTGTACAGCCTGTCATGATTAACAGCAAAAAGGTTAAACAGCTGACAAATCAATGATAATTTTTGTTTTTTAAAAGCCTTTGTACAATTGTTCTTTTAAAACCTTTGTATTTTTTATACTTGGTACAATAAGTGCACAGCCGCCCTATGTAATTAATATGCATAACCTTATGCGATATGGCGCCACTATACGCCTTGTAATGCAACCTGGTGGCAAGAAATGTCTACCTGGACAGTACCGAATGTGTTAAAGTTTGTAGTCTGCTTTTGTATGTGTATCAAACAACTTCTTGCATCTGTTCACGTGTTCACATGGCACGGAATAGGTATAACACGTAGTAAATCATCATCATTTATAATATGAAATGTAACTTACTACTTTTTCTGGCGTATGAGAAATTGTGTTATTTTTATGTTTGTAGATGCTAATCTGATGATGGTAAAGCCGAAACGCGTCATTTTTGAGGGCACGCTATACATGAAGTGTGACCTATAATAAAGGATTTGCGACCTAACCAGCTTCACACCACAACTACCTAATCATTTCGCCTGGCTCCAAACGACTTTATGCCGCATTTACAACAATAGGTATGTACCTTTGAATATGTGGTTGGCCAGAATGATGTCTGACTAAATGATAATCCGCCTGACTAAACGACATGTACATGTGTTGCACAAACTGGAATTGCGTTAAGTTTACATACATGAAAAGCGTTAATTAAGTGGAGTAAAATCAAATGGTTAACACGAGTGTGAGAATAAATACGAAGGTGGGCTTGGGTGGCGTGACAGTCAATTGTGGACCGAGGAACACCACGAAATTAAGAGCTAATTTCACTAACTAACAAATATCTGTGTGATGAACAAGTAGTGTAATTAATTGTAAGATTAAGGGCGCATTCCACAACTGCTAATAAATACCGGCGGCTGACAAAATTCTCATTTTACAGACATACAGCCCTTATACAAATGAATATATACGTAAAAATCGCAGGAATAAATAAATAAATACCCGGGCAACGCCGAGTTTTCAGCTAGTCTAATATATGAAGCAGTGTCCTTATGTTTGTTCGTGTTGTATACAAATCTACAGTTTTGTTACAATCTTTATGAAATTTTGTAGACTTAAGCTTCAATCCATGAGGACGGTCACCGTAAGTGTAAGAATCACATACCGTATATAGTTCACGAGATACGACGTCATAAACAATGACATGCGCGAAAAACCGCTGCATTTTGAGACTATGCTGCTCATTTTCTCCTAAACCACTGGACCGATTTCAACCAAATTTGGTGCACATATTCCTTACCGTGAGGTAACAATGCTGTCCGGGTAAGAACCACATACGACACACGGTTCAGAAGATTCAATGTCATAAACAATGTAGTTGTAAGAAACTGCCACATAAAGCGAGGAGATGTAAACGAAGGCTTCCGCGGCCGTTGTCATTGTTGATAAAATTCTTCTGGGTATCGGACCGCATCGTCAATATATCAAATATTTCATAGACGTGTCGGCCACTATTGCAAGCGGCCATCTTCTGGGTGTTACGTTTACAGTAAACGTAACACCCAGAAGATGGCCGCTTGCAATAGTGGCCGAAACGTCGGTGAAATATTTGATCCATTGACGATATAGTCGAAAAACCTTTTTTGCTTTCATCATTTTGCTATGGTTGTCAGCGAGAAAAAATGTTTAATAAAGATTTGAAATTATGTTTAAAGTTTGTTGCAAGTCGCTAAGTACTGTCATTATCATACTGTGTGTGAATAAAGTCTCATCGCGTTGTTGATAAAACTTTTCTGATTATTCGACCCCGTCAATATATCAAATATTTCATCGACGTTTCGGCCACTATTGCAAGCGGCCATCTTCTGGGTGTTACGTTTAACCAGAAGAGTTTTATCAACAAAGCGATAAAACTTTATTCACACACAGTATGATAATGACAGTACTTAGCGACTTGCAACAAACTTTAAACATAATTTCAAACCTTTATTGAACTTTTTTTCTCGCTGACAACCATAGCAAAATCTTGAAAGGAAGAAAGGTTTTCGCTTACTAATTTTCTGCTATTTATGGAGTAAAGCTACGGCATTCGGTATGACGTTACAATTTTTAATTTCTACACTACATATTGTAGCCGCAGGAAATTTTACGGGCATTATACACTCATATAGTTGAGTGTGCCTTCTAAATTGTATCACAGTACCATGTGTAGTTCATGAGATATGATGAGATAAACAGTAACGTTCATGGAAAATCACCCCATCACGCACCAAGTTTTAATCTATTACTTATTTACTCCTAATTGTAGTCCGAAGAGATTTTACAGACATACAGCCCTTATACAAATGAATATATATCTGAAAAATGGCAGGAATAAATAAATAAATACCCGGGCAACGCCGGGTTTTCAGTTAGTAGGAAATATAACACTTTTTACACCTTTTCTTAACAGTAGAACCTATACAAGAACGCAGGGCGCCTTATGAATCAAAATGACTGTAACATAATAGGTAATGACCTCGTCTTTATAAACTCACATTAATGTAATACATAAAAAGAAGTATTTAAATCTTCATATATGCCTATTTTAAGAAAAAATTTCAATAATATTTGTTTTATTTAAAAAAATAAATAACAAACACATTTTGTCTAAAAGTGTTTCTGTTCTGTGGGGTTGAACGACAGGAAACGGTTGTGTCTCGTTAACCAATCTGCAGGAGTTTGCAGTATTTAAGTTGCTTATGATATTGCTAAAGAGAAGAACGATGCACGAAACATGATAACGGCATCAAAGAGACAGTTATGACATTAAAAATAACGTCCGTCTTAGTAAATTCGCGAAAGGTGTTTTACAGGTCTGTGCTATTGGAAAACAAATACGAAACAGTAAGACAAGAACAGGTGCGCAATCCATGTACTGAAAAGGACATAACGCCGGAACACTCAGTTTTGCCCTACTTCTCAATTTATTTAAGGAGAACCAATAAAGGAAAGAGAGGTTAGGAACTTCGAATTCAGAGAGAAAGGAAATTAATGATAAAACTTCGCTGCTGGCATTGCTGTTCTCAGTGAAAACGGGTAAGAATTACAGCGACTGTTAAATTAATGAATAGTCTAATGATCACAGAATATTCATTGAAAGTAAACGAAAGCAGGGGAAATTAGATTAGCGGAATGTTTAACTACGTAATTGGGGTCCACATAGAATTCAGACC
Organism: Locusta migratoria; assembly: GCA_026315105.1. Lineage (NCBI taxonomy): Eukaryota > Metazoa > Arthropoda > Insecta > Orthoptera > Acrididae > Locusta > Locusta migratoria. The sequence goes on along the minus strand of CM048745.1, from coordinate 267,126,466 downwards.
AGCACAGGCAAGAAAACATTCACCGCCGAAAGAAGACTTTTTATGTAATACGTAACTCAATTACGGGCACAAATTTCTGAGACGAAACACCCGAAGGCAACACTCAGTCAGAGAAAATAATGGACTATGAGTAAGGCAGCAGAGAAGCATTTCGGTATTGGTGTTATGAAAAGGGCTTGATGATTAGATGATCTTGTAAGAATGGAGGGTGTCCTCTGCACATTTAGCGACCTGAGGAAAATATGTAAAACTGACAAATTGTAGGACATGCTATGACACCAGGGAATATTTTTCATATTACTAGATGTAGATATTAGCTTATATCCAGGTGCAGCACGTCCGGTAAGATCAGTGATTTAGAGAACTTGTACAAATTATAAATGCAAATAATAATATACTATATGTTTCAATAATCATTTTCCACTTCTTTCTCGAATGACATTTCAGTCTTATTTAGAAAGTATTTTTCTCGCATGAGAGACTTACAAGTCGATTAGATAGAATGTACACGTTCAAAATGCTTCCCACGAACAGCCGAGGTTCACTTTTGCTTCTGAATCGTAATGACTAACTTTTGCTCTGCATCTTTTAGTACAGTAAGTAAGTTATCATATTCTCAGAATATATGACATCAACTGCGAACGGGCAAAGCCGAAAATGTGTACCCAACCGGGACCCGAACCCGGGTCTCCTGCTTTCTAGGCAGTTGCGCTGACCACTACACCACTGGGGACACAGTGATCACCGCACCTGCAAAGACAACACAAGCACGCCTCCCGTCATATACAAATTCCAAGCATTACCCTGCCCACAGTACTCAAACTCGTAGTATAGAAACTAATTCCCGTCACCAGCAATGATCCTTCCGTCAGTGGCGAGAGGTAGTCAAGTTTGTGACCATTACTCTTACGGGAAATAGTTTCAGAAGTTTGAGTAAGACTGGGAATTTGTATCTGACGGGAGGCGTGCTTAGGCAGTCCTTGCAGGTGCGGTGATCACTTTGTCCCCAGTGGTGTAGTGGTCAGCGCAACTGCCTAGAAAGCAGGAGATTCGGTTTCGGGTCCTGGCTTGGTACAAATTTTCAGCTTTGCCCATTCGCAGTTGATGTTATATATTCTGCGAATATGGAAGCATAACTGCAGGATCAGAAGTCTGCTTTTTCGGAATAGACGCCACACACACACACACACACACACACACACACACACACACACACACATATATATATATATATATATATATATATATATATATATATATATATATAAGATGTTTCAGTAAGTGTGTTTGCCTCTGTAACTTATAAAGTAATAGGTGACGGGAAATTTTAATGCGGAAGGTCAACACAAGAAATGTTACACTTTCTGCGGAGCTATGAACATAGTTTATTGTATCATTTACCAAAGATTTACACCACAAATATATAATTTTTTAAATGGAAAGATAGAAAAAACTATCGTGTATTGGATTCGTTTAACCAGCTGCGTCCAAATCAATTTAAACTACATTCCTATCACTGTTAGTTTGGGAGCTACAACCCTTCAAAGTTCCTGGAGCGGAGGCTACGATAGCGTAGCTCACTGGCAGAGTGGTTATCTCCTGGGGCACGGCCCACTGTCTCATGACCACCAGCCAGTCAGCTACGCTGTCGTAGCCTCCGCCCCCTAAACTTTGAAGGGTTGTAGCTCCCAAACTAACAGTGATAGGAATTTAGTTTAAATTGATTTGGACGCAGCTGGTTTCAACGAATCCAATGCACGACAGAAAAAACTATTGTTCCATTAAAAATTATATCTTTGTGCTGTAACTCTTTGGAAAATGATACAGTAAACTATGTTCATAGCTCCGCAGAAAGTGTAATTCTAGTATTGACCTACTGCATTAAAATTTCCCGTCACCTATTATTTTATGACAGAGGCAAACACACTTAGTGAAACACCCTGTATATATATATATATATATATATATATATATATATATGTGTGTGTGTGTGTGTGTGTGTGTGTGTGTGTGTGTGTGTGTGTGGCGTCCATTCCGAAAAAGCAGACTTTAATAATAATCACATAACGGGAGTCTGAAGAAGGTGTAGTCAAGCACCGAAACCGGTCAAACATAATAAAGAATTTGAATACAGCTGCTGGTATTTTCATCCATCTATATAACTTATTAAAGACACTCAGCATAGTGTTCTTGGAATACCCGACACGTCCTGTACTTATCTAGGTGCCCGTGACGATCTTTCAGGCGTTCTTAATCACCCTCGGACATACTCAGACTGCGTGCCTTTGGTTTCTTCGCTTCCCAGCCAGTTACTTTCTTTTGCGCTCTCAGCGTTTATCAAGTAGGCTGTAAAAGTTTCTCTCCGCGATTTCTGTAAAGTATGCGTTTGCAGACCCCATATATAAAGATGAAAAATTTTCTGTTTAAAATATCTATCGGTCCCGTAAATTTTAAGTTGATTGTTCGTAATAGCCTATGGGGTGATTTTCTCCAAAACCTGGTGGTGTTGAGCCGAAATACCTTACAGTGCTTTGTTTCAGGTAGTACTCAAGTTAGCTGCCAAATTTGAGCCGAAGCTATTGGTCCATATCTGAGGCCTTCCCCTAGAAAGCCATAATAAACGAAACTGTTGACGGTGCACAATGACCCGGAATTTTTCTATCAGTTCTTTGATGGCGATCTGGGAGACCAGATCGATAGCCGGAATTTTCTAGCATCTACATCCAACTAGTGATAAACAACTGTGATTCGGTCACACGGCAGACTATCACCCATAAAAGTTACATCGTTATTTGCGAACTCCATGAAATGCTACAAATGATGTCCGAACATATCGTCTTACAACCAATGATCGATTTAGCTGGGTCAGATGACTCAGTCCGTTACATTTAAATGGAAACACTGCACATGGGGTCACAACGAGCTCGCTTATTGTCTATCCGGCAACTTGGGTGCTTGCCTTCATGCGGTCTGTGCAACACTCGAGGAAGTTCGTGAAAGAAATTTCGCTAATAAATGTCGCCGCAACGAATAATGCCTTTCTTTTAATGATTTCCACCCCAACATGTGGTGTCGCACAAGGATTGATCTTAGGACCATTGATTTTTCTTATGTACATTAACGACCTCTCATCAGTTACACTGTTTGAGGCAGCGTTAATTTAGTTTGTGGATGAATGTAATAAATAATATAACACGTATATTTCTGAAAAGAGCTACAAATGATATTTACATAGACATTAATAAATGATTTAAAGAAACTCATTGACATTAAACTTTGAAGAGAGTCCCTACATGCAGTTCAGAACTTATAAGAGGTTTCCATCTAGCATGTGGATAAAATATGAAGAAGAGTACGACAGTACTATATTCCTGGGATTAAACCTTCATGATAAATTCAGTTGGAACGAGCACACTACAGGAAGGCAGCATCGCCTTAACAAATCTGTATTTGCAGTCCGAGTGTTTGCAGAAGTAGGCGACAAAATAAATAAAAAAAAAAAAAAAATACTTTGCTTACTTTCATTCCATAGTGCCAGGTGGTATAATATTTTAGGGTAACTCTTTAAAAGTCAAATTAAACTTTTGAGAATCTAAAAGCGTGCAATACGTATTATGTGTGGACAGGGCGTACTAACTACATCTCATATTTATTCCTTAATGAAATTTGGCGTAAGTAATATATCCTATTTTGCAATGAACAGATTCATACATACAATACTAAAAACAAATAATTAGTCAGCACCCAACAGAAAATTTAGCTACAAATAAAGAACACTTTAAGAGGAACCTGAAAGACTTGATAATGGCCAACTCCTTCTACTCCACTGAAAATTTTTTGAATAGAACTGAATGACGCATTGTCTATATACGTATTATTATTTCAGAAACCGAGCGAGTTGGCACACTGGACTCGAATTCAGGGAGGATGGTGGTTCAAATCCACCTCCGGCCATCAGGATTTAGGTGTTCCGTGATTTCCCTAGATCATTCCAGGCAAATGCCGGGGTGGTTCCTTTCAAATGGAAATGGCCGATTCACTCCCCCCATCTTTACACAAAAATACGAACGAGAACTCAGTCTCTAATGACCACGCTGGCGACTGGACGTTAAACTCTAAGCTTCCTTCCTTCCTAATATTTCATCTTGTAAAAAATTAAAAATAAATAAATAGAATGTATTTTCACTGTAGTAATTTGTTTTAAAAATAAAACGCTTTTTACTACTGCAAATGTATGCTGTGGAACATAAAGAGAAAGAAATGAAGATACCGAAAATGGTGGGAACAGACAGTAGAAATTGCCCACGGGAGAGAAAGAAGACAAATTTTTGGTGACGAAAGTAGAATGAGGACAGAGGCAGCTGGTTACCTACTTTTCTGTCAGAGTCTTTTCAGCAGGAACATATTTGACATTTTTGTGCTCCAATAGAAGAAAGTTTCACTTGGTGTATCATACTGCTTATATTAATTCATTTAAAACTATGTTAAAATATTTTATGTCACATTCACGTACAGTATTTGCAATTTTCAGTATCTGGCTCACAAATTAAAAGAAAACAGCCCTTAAATGATATTTACATGTGTTTAGAGGTTATATTTGGTTACAAAAACAGAATATGAACAAGCTTCTATTACAAACACAAATGAATAACAAACGCTATTTCACTAATTCTCGTCAATCACCATTCTTTGCTCCAAGTTGCTATAAAATTTGATTCGCCTATTCTGCCGAGAATATTTAATACAACGCCAGTTGTTGATAATACATGTGGGAATATTTGGCATATCACGCTCCCAGTTATTTGGCAACTCTGTTACTGAATACATGTGAAAGTCTCTTCAGATGAAAATGCTTAATTTGTTCCAAATCACACACGTCCCCCTAGCTTCTAATGAGCAGGAATCATGCTGATTGCTAACGACTACGTTATCGGTTGAACTTCATTAACCACTAGTCATTACCGGAAAATGTTGCTGTCAGACAGCAATAGGCAATTGTCACTAACTCAGTTGCTCATTACAGCAAAACACCATTAGCTAATGAACAATAATCAGTGTGCGAGATTAATTGTTAATTTACAACACACGGAACGAATGGAATGGTAATCCTAGTAGTGTAAATCTAATGACAAGATTACAGCTAATCAAGCTATGATCCATTTTTAGAAATTACATTTAGTTACAACAACAGAGACATGAACAAACTAATATGAATTACAAACGCTACATCTCGACGTATTTTCAAACAATCTGACATGACTATAAAATATGTACCCCCTGTTATTGCGGCTGCTAGTTTCATTATTAACCATTTCTTACTTAGTGTATAATTATATTTTATCTTTTTTATTACCAAAGTTTCGACCAATTTTTCTACATGTTGTTAGGTTTTATCTGGTTTGTCACTTGCTGATATTTTGTTCTTTTTACTCAGGCATATAAGCTGAAGATGCGACTACACATCACGAAACAGATCGTTTCTTTTTAGAAAGTGAAAAACAGGTGCAGCGGACCCTTTTATTAATCGCTATCAAACCCGGCAATGCTTCGCAATTACTAAATATGCTTACCTTAATCTTTCTACCCTGTACCTCCCCCATCTCTGCGCTTTTTTCTTCGTATTTCTCTTCTCAGGCCTCTCAATATATAAAGTAGCAGAAAATCTTGCAATGCTGGGGTATTTCTTTATCCCACTACTCAGTTAGTGCCTACGTCTTCCTCACCCCTCTGTCTACCTACATCTGTCTCTTCCTCCTCCTCCACCGCCCATCCTCCTCCTCTTCCTCTTTCCAATCTGTCCCCCTCTCCCCCACTGCCCTGTAACGATCCATAAATTCCCCTGCTTCTGTCATTACCGCCTCTCGGTCTTTGTCAATCTCCTGTCCCCTCTCTTGTATATGAAGCACAAGATCATGGCTGATGCAACAGTTTTACGCCATCTACAACAAAACTGGTGTGAGCGGTAGACTTCGTTTCATCGTTTTGTGTGTTGGGTGAGCGAACGCTTCATAAACGTCCGAAATTACAAGCAAACTTTGTTGCAGGTCCATAACTACTCCCATTTTCTAATAATTGACGCATAAATCTGGGTATTCTCACACGATGGTTTCTCATTATTTATGACGTCATATCTCCAGAGCTATGTGTAGTGCTCTTTTGTTTTTGGGTCGGGAACCTTCGTGGGCGTACGGTGAACAGTTCAGAAAGGTTTCATTGCAATCGAATGAATGGTTTATGAACACATAGAGCACATACAGACAAACATTCACACACACACACACACACACACACACTCAGGGTGTTACAAAAAGGTACGGCCAAACATTCAGGAAACATTCTCGCACACAAAGAAAGAAAATATGTTATGCGGACATGTGTCCGGAAACGCTTAATTTCGATGTTAGAGCTCATTTTATTACTTCTCTTCAAATCAAATTAATCATGGAACGGAAACACACAGCGACAGAACGTACCAGAATGACTTCAAACACTTTGTTAGAGGAAATGTTCAAAATATCCTCCGTTAGCGTGGATACATGCATCCACCCTCCGTCGCATGGAATCCGTGATGCGCTGATGCAGCCGTCCACAATACGAGCACAAAGAGTCTCTACATTTGGTACCGGGGTTGCGTAGACAAGAGCTTTCAAATGCCCACAGAAATGAAAGTCAAGAGGGCTGAGGTCGGGAGAGCGTGGAGGCCATGGAATTGGTCCGCCTCTACCAATCCATCGGTCACCGAATCTGTTGTTGAGCCAATCCATACACCAAATGGGCATCTTCCAACTCAGCATTTGTAAACATAGCACTTCACTGCAAAACCATGTTCGTGATAAACTCTAATCAGTTGATACTACGTACTGATGTGCTTGAAGTAGAGCAATGAGTCGCGTGTCACACAAGCACTGAAGTCAACATTACCTTCCTTCTTGGGCCAACTGGCGGTGAATCGAGGAAGTACAGTACATACTAACGAACAATTGGGTATTTTGACAATTGTCTGCACGAATTATTTAAATTTAAAGAGAAATACTAAAATGACCTCTAACATGGAAATTAAGCATTTCGGGACACATGTCCACATAACATATTTTCTTTCTTTGTGTGTGAGGAATGTTTCCTGAAAGTTTGGCTGTAACTTTTTTTTACACCCTGTATATATATATATATATATATATATATATATATATATATATATATATATATATATAGATGAACAGTTTTAGATGTGGAAGTCCGTCCTCAAATGTTTCATATATTCAATCGTTCCTTGGTTGTCATTCGATTCATGAGTTATTTGCTAATTTCTCTGTTCTGATTGGGAAAAGAATATATATATATATATATATATATATATATATATATATATATATAAAGATAAAGTAGTGAAAAATCCGAAGATTGGTTTGAACACCGCAGTGCTTTACTAGGCATGGTCCTGTGTGGAGGTGGTATGCCGTTGCCTTCCTCCGACCTTCGAACGCACTTAACCAGCCCGTAATATGGGGACCTATAGTTTAACGTGGGTTCCAAACCGCGGTGCTACTCGATATTTTTCACATGAGCAATACTGCCAGATGTGAAAGAAGTGAAAAGTGGCAGATAAAAATCCTAGGTCCTGGCGGGGATAGAACCCACGACCCTTGGGTTTGTAGCCTGGCACTCTACCACAATGACTTTCTGGTATTGAAGAATTTCACCTCACGCTTATAAGGTTCTCCACCTTCCTTATTACAGAACAAAGAGTCTGCATTATGAAGACATATATTGGTAGTTCTTTATAACCCTAACAGACTACACACCATGTACTAAGTACGTGATTCTGTCCGGCTGGTCAACTACGATGTTGAGTGTAATACAAGTTTACTGCAATACTGGAAATACATAGGCTGTTAAGAAAGTCAGGCGGTTTCTCAAAATGCGTGAGCATTGCACGTTCGATTATCAATCTTTTTCTACATGTGTCAGTACATATGTCACAGTTTCAAGCGTACAGTAGACATCATTTGTTTTTCACAGATAAGAGGTTAGAAGTGTTGCACTATTGCTTGGCAATTTTCTAGTATTATAAGAAATGGGGCAAAGGGTTCGCATAAAATCTGTCGGGAAAAATAAATCAAGAGCTGTAAAACGTCGAAGCTGTGAAGAAAATTGTATTGTAAAAATTATGGAAGTAGCTTAAGAGAAGAAGATGCTGAGGATGTTGGCATATCGGTCGGCTAGTATCAGAAAACTTCTTGAGATATTTAGGGCATGAGACGTGTATCAACGAAGTTTATCCGAAAACTTATTTTTGTGTCCCAGCCTCGTCGCCGCTTTTGTGTCTCGTTTCCGTCGTAGGTGTCGGAGGCTGAGTAGAATTTAACCGTCACAGGAATAAAGGATGCACGCTTGTGCAGGTACGAAGGTGAGCAGCCAGTGGGACAGCAGAAACTAGAAACACTAGAGTAAATTAGTACGAGATATATATTGCACAGAATTTATACAATACTTAACTTTTACATAGCTCAGTACTGCAGAATGCTGATACATAGTTGAGCTAGAGGCCTGCCTAGTGCCTATCCGATAGCCAAGTCTTCACTGGTGCCTATCTGATTCCGAAGTGTTCGCTGGTTCCTATCTCAGTCCCAAGTGAAGTGTCGTTCAGTGGTGGCCACGAGCGGAGTTGCAGCAGAGGGCGCTCGTGGCTGTCGTCGTAAGAACGCCGCGCCGCGCGTGCATGGCGGCGCGCGGCGAAAGTAGGTGGCGCGCACTTTGGACTTGTGCGACACCACACTTATGAATTTTGATCAGGAGAACGGATGTATGACGGCCGCTCAGGACCTCTTGAAAGACGTCAATAACGATTCTGATCTGCTCAAAAGGGTCAAATGTGGGGACAAAATGTGGGTTTACTGGTTATGACGTCGAAACCAAAGCCCAATCTTCCCAATGGAAGCATCCCGAAAAGCCAAAATCAAAAAGCATGCAAACTGGATCAAATTTCAAATTTTTCTCGGTATTTTAATTTATTTTTTTTATTGTTTTTTTCAATCACCGTGGCATAGTGCATCAAGAATTTTTGCCTCAAGGTCGTACGATCAATAAGGTGTATTACCTTGACGCTGTGCGCTATTTGCGAGAATCAAAAAAAGTCCATAATTGTGGATTTTACATAATGAGAATGCACCTGCTCATTCATCTTTGGTGAGAGGCTAAAACAACACGACAAATTTACCTCGGCTATCATATTCACCGGAATTTGCGCCTGCGACATTTCCTTGTTTTCAGAACTGAGAGACGTAAGAAAGGAAAAGGTTTGCAACGATTGGGGAAATAAAACCTGCATCGCTGGAAGTACTCAAGGCTGCACCAAAGAATGGGGAAGAGCTTTGAGGATTTGAATCTTCCTTAAATATTTCCAGTAATATGATAACAGTAATGGTTGTTAAATTAAGAAATATATATATATATATATATTATTATAGCTGAATGAAAAACTGATTCATACCGTAAATCGTCATCTGTGTTCAAATTGTAAGTGCGTCATAAAATAAATTACTCCGCCAATTAACTGAAATATGCGTAAAGTTAACAACTGTAAATGGCGCAAGATACTAACCGGAAGATATATTCCAGATTATTGGTGTCGTATTTACATTTATAGTTATGTGCCTGCATTTATAAGTGAATAGAAATTTAATCGGCACAGGAAAAGCAACGCATCATTTAATCAATGTACTAAATGGTTTTGACTATACTGATGGTATCCGCAGTTGAATATAACTGCTGGAAACATGTTTTCCTGATTTAATCTAAGTTGTTGACGGCTAGCACCAAATGATGAAACACATTTTATAAATCGCTAGAAAATCTCAGGGATGTATTAGTGGAACAATAAATAGAAAAAATAGAAAAAAATGCTTTCCACGGAAGAGAACGGAAGTTCAATTAGTTACTATCCTAAATTGTTTGCTGTAAAATAAAACATTTATTAGTGATGGGGAAAGAAAAATGAACTTTGATTAATTTATAAATCTAACTACGAAATGAAATCAACGTTATTATTAGTAAACAACTTTCACCATCTACACTTACATTTTACAATCTGATGCGTCTTGAACCCTCATGCAAAATCAGAGCAAAAGGACAATGCGTCCGTATGCTACGACTATCTATCAAGGAGAGAGAGAGAGAGAGAGAGAGAGAGAGAGAGAGAGAGAGAGAGAGAGAGAGAGAGAGAGTACGGATCTGCCAACTGCTGCAACTTCTTCCTAAAAAAAGCTTATGGAAACATCTTCATTAGATTGTTTATCAGCGAGTCCTTATTTACATCGATATATTGACAGTTTTGCATTCGCATTTAAATAATTGCAGGGCTTCTTACATTATATTATGCAGAAAATGCGAATCGTAACATTTTTAACTATTATTATAATTAAAGCAATCGCTGTTATTGAGTATTTTTCATTTACACCACTACAGATCCGTTTCGGCTAATACTGCCATTGTGAAGTGACGTATGTGTATAGATGTTAAGACATACATAAGACATCTAAAGCATATATATATTAACTGTCAAAAAGATTTTGATAATATTGCGTATTTTGACAGTTACAGCTAAGATGTCAAAATACGCAATATTATCAAAATCTTTTTAACAAAAAATGTTCAAATGTTTGTTAAGCTTATGGGACTTAACTACGGGGTCATCAGTCCCTAAACTTACAAACTACTTATGAACTAGCTAATCCTAAAGGCGGCACAAATATCCATGCCAGAGGGGGGCGTTCAACCCCCGACCTTAGGGGCCGTGCAGACCGTGACTGGAGCGCCTCAGTATCCTCGGCCACCGCGGCCGGCTCTTTTTAACAGTTAATGTATATATTCTTTAGATGTCTTATGTGTGCCTGAACATCTAGACACATATGTCACTTGACAATGGCAGTATTAGCCGAAACAGATCTGTAGTTGTGGAAATAAAAAGTACTCAGCAGCAGCGATGGGTTTAATTACAATAATATGTCACTTGCTGTCCTTTTTAACGCTGCAGGTCCTATAGAACATTTTTTTAACTGATCATTTTAGCACTTTCCTTTTGAGGAGACCCATATAGCACTGCATATTGGAAGAAGCTTGGCACAAGTGCATTGGACCTGAGAGGTATTTGTTTGAAGGGATCAACATGAACAGAGATGGATAAATGAATAGCTTTCATTAAAAACATAAAGTTACCTTACTTTTTGAAACACATCTCATATTAATACTTGTTTATAGGTTCGTACGTCTTTCTCGTGTATTTTAACAACTTCATCAGACATTGTTACAATAAATACACAGAATGAGGAGTCTCAAAAAGGAGAATGCACCATAGAAATCTCGGTGGTTGCTTCAATAGCTCTGAAGAATTCTTTCTCGAGAGTGGAATTTATATTGCTTGCATATATGATGTGTGGCAGCGGCATTTTTTTCTTCTTTTAGCCGCTCCATCTTCCTTTCTTGCACACACAAAACACACGCACGAACCTACGCATACAGAATAGGCACGCACGCACGCACACACACACTCACACACACACACACACACACACACACACACACACACATGTGCGTCTGCGTAAACACACGCAGGGAACCCAGGAGAGCGCCGTCAATATTTGTGCCTCCGCTGTCCTCCAGTGATATTGTCAGTGGCCGCCGTCTCTGTGAAACAGACTTCTGCTTCACGCACACACTGCTTGCGACACCTGCCTCCCACGCAGATATCACTTTGTGTACATTTTCATCAAGGCATACTAAACGTACACTGTTGCCATTTATCTTTCAAAAGCATTCGGTGTGTACAATGTAAATCTGTATTTCGCAAACTGCAATAGGTATCAAAAGTATTTCCTATTTCAGGGTGATAAATTATCCATTGCATAAACTGTGATTCATACAATTTTTCCAGTGACCACTAAATGAATCTATGTAGGGAATAATTAGATGCAGAAATAGGGTTTTATCTACATCTACATGGGATAATCTACAAATCACCTTTAAGTGCCTGGCAGAGGGTTAATCGAATCACCACTATAATATTTGTCTCCCATTCCATTCTCGAATAGCGTGCGGGAAGAAAGAACATCTGAATTTCTCCGTTCGAGCTCTAATTTCTCGAATTTTAATCTGATGGTCATTTCTACCTATGTAAGTGGGAATCAACAATATATTTTCGCATTCGGAGGAGAATTTTGGCGATTGCAGTTTCGTAAGTAGCCTACGCCACAGCGATAAGCGCCGTTGTTGTAATGATTCCCATCCCAGATCCTGTATCATTTCCGTAACGCTGTCTCCACTGTATGTGACAATACGAAACGAGCTGCCCTTCTTTGGACTCTTGCATATCCTCCGTCAAACCTAGCAATACTCCAAAAATGGACGGACGAGCGTAGTGTATGCAGTTTCTTTTGTAGTTCTGTTGCATCTTTTAAGGGTTCTGCCAACAAAACGCAGTCTCTGGTTCGAAACCACGACATTATCTATGTGTTCTCTTAAGTTTAAGTTTGAAGTAAAAGTAATTCCAAGGTTTTTAGTGGAGTTTATGGCCTTCACTTTTGACTGATTTATCTTGTAAACGAAGTTTAACGGATTTCTTTTCGTACTCATGTGGACAACTTCACACGTGTCGTTATTTAGAGTCAATTGTAAATTTTTAGACCATAGTGATATCTTATTCAGATCGTTCTGCAGTTGGTTTTGATCATCAGATGATTTTACTAGATGATAAATAACGGCGTCACCTGCAAACAACCTAAGAGAGCTACTTAGATTTTCCCCTAAATCGTTTATGTAAATAAGGAACAGCAAAGGACCAGTAACACTACCCTGTGGAACGCCCGATATCACCTCTGTTTTAGTCGATCCCTTACCATCGGTTACTACGAACTGTGTCCTCTCTGACAGGAAATCCCCTATCCAATCGCAAATTTGGAGCGATATACCATAACCACGCAATTTGATTAAAAGCCATTTGTGAGGTGCGGTGTCAAAAGCCTTCTGGAAATCAAGAAATACGGAATTGATTTGCGAACCCTTGTCGATAGCACCCATCACTTCGTGTAAATGAAGAGCTAGTTGTGTTTTGCATGAACGATATTTTCTAAATCCGTGTTGACCTTGGGTCAATAGATCGTTCTGTTCGAAATAATTCATAATATTTGAATACATGATATGTTCCAAACCCCTGCTGCAAAATGATGTCAATGAAATAGGCCTGTAGTTTAGTGGGTTGCTCCTACTGCCTTTCTTGAATATAGGTGTGACCTGTGCAACTTTCCAGTCTTTTGCTATAGATCCTTTTATGAGAGAGCGGTTGTATATGGCTGTTAAGTAAGGAGCTATCGCTTCAGCATAATCAGATAGAAATCTGAAGTAAAATGTCGTGCAACCTCAATCAATAAAGTGCAGTGAATAGTCCTGTGACAATAACGTCAATGAACTGTGAACTACAGTTACCTACAGTCACCTTCCATAACAGGCACGGGTGAGCTCTGCCTTACATATGCTGGAAAGTTTTCACGACTTCTTAATTCGGGAAGGTGTTCAGGTAGCCTCGTCACTTTTTGTTGGATGTCAGAAATATCGTCAAATCTCTTTACTTTCAAAGCGATTTTGAGTCGGGGGAAGAAGTCTGTAGGGTTGAGATTCGGTTTGTGTGGTGGATGTTCACGTTGCGAGCGTTTTCATGAAAAAACAAGCAGGAATCTTTTTGTGCGTACTTGGGTGGTAACCTGAAAAGACTTTACATAACACGGTTCAAAATTTTAAACGTGAATGACAGCGTTCAACGTCATTTCCTCATTCTCACTCATAGTAGGCAGTCAGCTAGCAATTGTGGCCTAATCACTATGATCTGACACGGACTGCACAGAGGCTTTGTCTTTAGATGGCGTTGCCTGAGCGCAGTCATGTCATATCTCACAGAGTATGAGAATGTCACACTGCTGATTGGACACCCACTGGAACACAGCCCCGCCGAACGCGGTGGCCGAGGGGACTGAGGCGCTCCAGTCACGGTCGGCACGGCCACTACGGTCGGGGGTTCGAATCCCCCCTCGGGCATGGATATTTGTGCTGTCCTTAGTCTTAGCTAGTTCGTAAGTAGTTTGTAAGTTTAGGGACTGATGACCCCGCAGTTAAGACACTTAAGCCTTACAAACATTTGAATATTTTGAATAAATGTTCATAATGGATGTGAGGTTTCGGTTGCATACTTAATTAGTTTGCCAAATAGGCGAAATCAATTTGGCAAACTAATTAAGTATGCAACCGAAACCTCACATCCATTATGAACATGTATTCAAAATGTTCAAATGTTTGTAAGGCTTAAGTGTCTTAACTGCGGGTCATCAGTCCCTAAACTTACAAAACTACTTATACACTACTTTGTTAACATCGAATATTGATTTAGGCCTGAGGAAGTCCTTTCTGAGGGCATTTGTATGGAGTGTTGCCTTGTATGGGAGTGAGACATGGACGATAAACAGTGCGGACAGGAAGAGGATTGAGGCTTTTGAAATATGGTGCTACAGAAGAATGCTGGTGGGTGGATCGCGTAACTAATGAGGAGGTATTGAACAGAATTGGGAAGAAAAGGAATTTCTGGCATACCTTGACTAAAAGAAGGGATAGATTGGTAGGACACATTCTTAGACATCAAGGAATTGTTAATTTAGCGTTGGAGGGAAGTGTGTGGGGAAAAAAATCGCAGGGGACGACCAAGAGATGGATACAGTAAGCAGATTCAGACAGATGTAGGTTGTCGTTCTTATGTGGAGATGAAGAGGCTTGCTAAGGATAGGGTATTGTGGAGAGCTCCATCAAACCAGTCTCCGGACTGAAGACCACAACAACAACAACAACAGGCGAAATCAAATATAAAAGTCACGGATAATGTCAAGAGGGTAATGGTCCCGTATTTTGGTAATCTATCTCAGAAAGTGGCCAACATACTAAAACCTTTTAAAGTAGAAGCTGCTTTTAAAAGTAATAATACGTTACATCATAAATTACGGAATAACTTAAACCAAGAGACTGATAAATATGACAAAGCAGGGGTTTATAAGATGCAGTGTAGTAGTTGCAATGCTAACTACATTGGTCAGACCAGTAGATCGTTTAAAGTTAGGTACAAGGAACATATGGACGCCTTCCGACTTAATAATTTTGACAAGTCCGCTGTAGTAACGCATATCGGCGTTACTGGCCACCCATTAAAGCGGATTGAAGGTGACATTCAGTTTTTGCATAAACAGGATAAGGGAAGAAAGATCTGCTATATCAGCTGGAGATTACAATACATAACGCTAAAAGCGACGTTTCATTAAATGAACAAGTTCAAGGTAATACGTACAGCTTTTTTTAAAACTTTGTGGACCTATTACAAGAAAAGCAGTTTATTTTAAATTTCAACCTCTGTCTTACTGTGCAAACGATTTCTCGACACCTGAATGTACCCGCTACCACAGACATACATTACTAGACTGGCAAACGTCCCTCTCTGACTGAAGCCTGACGCCGCCATCTTGCCTCACCTCACGTCAAAAAGCTTTCGTACGATACTACTGTGGTCTTCTGATAGGATATGGCATTGTAAGCTTTACTAATTGGTTTGAACATCATTTGTGTTTGGGCTAATACTTTCCCTGTAATTTAGTTTAAGACATAGACGTACATTGTCGAATCTTGTCATGAGAAGTGTTAAGTACGGTTAAATTTTACTTAGGTCCTGGCGACCTGGAGTGATTATGTTGTCAATCATGCGACGTTGGCATTAGCCCATAGCATAACAACGCAAATGTTTTGTCATGAAGTCTTCGTTTACGAGGGCAATAAGTTTTACTGAGTGAACGAGCGTACATACAAGAACCTGTCAACCATAGGGCAGAAACAGCATTATTTATTTACTTCATAGTTTGTACGAAACATTAATCAAGTTAGTCTGTGTGGATTTCTAAGAATATTAACATCTTAGTGAGGGCTTTCTACCGTTTGTTGCTGTTGCCAATATATGAGGGCGCTGGAACAGTAAGTAAAATTTTACCGTTACGTACAATTAAAGCAGACCATACTTATCTGAAAAACACTCAGAAGAATAAAGATCTGTGTTATCCACGACAAATGTCACATTTATAACGGCCATACCATTAAAAAACCGAAGTTGATCGAAACTAGTAACCGATTAATAAAAACAGGAAATGTGACTCAATAGTGTATGTGTCAAAGCAGACTAGATTTTGTAAGAACTCTCAAAAGAATACGTGTTATGCACAACAAACACTTTTTTATGACCATACTACTGAAAGAATCTCTGAAGTTGAATGAAATTGGTACTGTTATTATTACAGTAAATCAATACAACTCATTACTCTATGGCATAAGTCAAAGATTACTCCAGCTGAAAAAAGTAAAGCCACATACAACACACGAATTTTCCATATGTCAAAAGTCTAAAGATAGCGTAGTTACGTCATTTCAACGGTATTTTTCAACTGTTTTCCGTAATAACGCAAACGGCAGCTTACACATTTATTGTATAGAAATATGGCGACGAGACTTCACTGACACCAATGATATTGTATATGGCATTGCCAGTCTAGTAATATATGTCTGTGCCCGCTACCTTGTGGATGATCTTTGGTATTTAGAGGTCTTTGTTTTCATGTGCATACGTGCGCCCCACTCGTGTTGTTGACTCCGTGCGTTTCACTAGTGTTATGCGCCGCCAGTGCTGGGGTCTGTTTTCAATCTTGACGAAGCACAACATGCTGAGGACCTTTCTGCATAGACGCGGTTACAAGGGAAGTAACCACGTTTTCTTTTATTACGTTTTATATTTTTGTCTCAAGTTTTGAGATTCTTGTATAGTTTATCTGATGATGAGGGCTTGACCCTTGACGCGTCATTATTTAGTGTTTTCACACGATCTCTGTGGTTTAGCCTACTTGACAAAATAATTGAATATATGTTTCATTGTCCCAACGTCAGATATGAATTGTGGAAAAAATCTGAACAGACATAAGTGTGTTTCACTTATATGTACTTATGGTTGTACAAAGACTTCCTTAATTCACAACTTCCGATAGGACAGCTAATCAACGAGCATGCAGCGAGAAGAGATGTTATGGGACTTACAAGAACATCGACATATCGGTACAACAGGTGTATGTGAACACAAGGGGCCACTTATTTTATGACTAGGAGGGGGATTTGACAGTGAATTTTATGGACAATCATAGCGATAAATTTAGTTTTAACAGGACAATTTAATAGGAGATTAAATTGTTAGTTTCCCATTTTTCAAATAAAATTTACATCGGTTTACATATGCAACCTCCCTAGCCAGGTGACACAATCCGCCTCTTTAAGTGGGTTGGAGGAGAGTCATAAGGTACTACAAATACAAACCATTAACACATACGGGGACCTAAATCAAAATATAGGATATGAATTGGAATTAACATTGAGCAGGTCAGAAACGAGCCTTAGCCAGGAAGTAATACCATGATTTGAGAATCATCCCACACCGGTGAGCAATATTCAATCTGTGGGCGAACAAATGTACTGTAACCTACTGCCTTTGTTTTCGGACTGCATTTCCCTAGGATTCTTCAAATGATTCTGCCATCTGCTTTACCGACGATTGATTTTATATGGTCGTTCCATTTTAAATCACTCCTAATGCCTACTCAGAGATAATTGATGGAATTAACTTCTTCCAGTAGCTGACCCGCTATAGTGTAGTTAAATGATACAGGATCTTTCTTTCTATGTATTCGCAGCACATTATACTTGTCTGCATTGAGATTCATATTCAGTTGCAATTCCCTGAATTTCGATACAGATCATCCTGAATTTCAATACAATTTTCCTTTGTTACAACCTCTCGATATATTACAGCTGTAAAAATACTGCATGTTAAGGGAGCAAAGCTACATCACTTCCAACATTTAGTTTTTCGTTACAGATTCTCGTTTTCCGTTAAAAAATTAAAAAGCTCTACTTTCGTTTGCGCATGTTTTTTTTTTTCACTTTTTATTGCATCTCTGTCGAGTTTGAGGAAACTAACACACACAAAAATTTGGTTTTTGCATATCTTGTAGTTTCACATCCCAGCTTGATAACGACGTGTCGTTTTTCTCGAAATTCCTCATAGTTATTCAAATACTTATTTTTTAAGTAACCTATTGCATTAAACTTGAAGTGTTTACATCGAAAAATGTAGTCGCTGGCTACTTTGCGCATGGTTCGTTTTAGGTCATACATTGTTGCGGATGAAATGTAGCCAATAATTCGAAATTATTTTTAAAGTTGAGAGCAAGACGATACCTGTCTCCGTTTTCGAGATTTTGGCTCGTATATCTACGGTACGGGAGCGTCGCGACTAGCGCGCCAGTTCTCTCCACGTGCAACATGAATTGTGTGGAGGCAACAATCATCACATCTTCTAAACTGTTCAAGATATTGAACCCTTTTTTTAAATGACAGCCTGGGAAGGAATTCATGTTTTACACAATCATTAATACTCAAAGCTTTTTTATCTACAGGTATACAGAAATAACTATAGTTTTTACGATGAAACGAGGTATTGATTAAACAGTATTTAATATTTATGGATGTTTATTTCCGTCTATTGCAATTAAATGAAAGGCGTTTCGCTTCTTTATTTGTGAACCATCATCAATGGCATTTTTAAGTGTTAATTCTATGTGCGACTTCATAGAGCTGTGTGTGTATTCTCCAAAGGGATGGAAGTTTTGGTTCTTTATTTCATCAAATTGCCGTGTACTTCACTGTGTCACTGATTTTAACTGTTAGGGTTTTCTATTTATTGATTCAATTTTTGTGACATGACCATGAAAGCTGTTAAAACATTTTTATTAACAGGCACCTTTTAAATGACGACATGAAATTCATACTTTAGATTAAATGTCAGTCAGTTTGCACATTAATTGGAACTTGCAGAGAGTGACATACAGAGAAAATCCTATAACCGATTCAACAAATCTCAGTGCAACTGATAAAAATAAAACGCAGTGACGCTAAGGTAATTGTTATTTTATTTTCTTATTTACGATTGCGGCGGTGTTTATAAGACCAGGAGTGTGTTTATCTGAAACTCCTGATGCAGCTTGCATCTCTCTCGTCTCAGGCTTTTTTTCCATTTTAACTCGTTGGATTCACCTTCTGTATTGTCTTTGAAATAAGTCCCAGTGTTCAAAAACGTAAAGTTGAAATTTTTTCGAAGGGAGATCAAAAATAGCAAACACGTACCAAACAAAAGATTTTTCTGTAGCTTGTTAAATGTATCAACAACAGTTGTAAGACAGTTTGCTGTTTTGTTATAATTTATTTCATTCTGACTAGTTTGTCCTAAACCATCTTCCAGGGAATGTGGAAACCAACAAGATTTTAAAATATCGAATATGCCATCCATACCGTACACGAGACATTTGAATCTAAATGGTACTCCACAACATTTATCTTTGTTCATAAAAACTAAGGTAATTTTTACGGCGCGCACAAAACGGACTGTATTGGTATGAATGAAATTAATGAAAATATTACATTAATGTTGTCATGCATTTCCTTACACCTGTGGGATCACCTAAACAAAAAAATTAGTTACCACCGGTCACATTTTTTATTTCCATAACCCTAGAGGACAATACAGCTCCTTTTAAACCTTAATTTCTCTTATTTCTACGAATATTTTCAGTCTACTCTTATATATGTTACTAGATTGCCATGAAATCTAAATCTGTTCAACATACAAAGGCAATAGCTTAATGGCGAGAAGAGCTCATGAGTGGTTCATATCCGTTTTTCTTCGGTCCGCTTGTCTCGACATCTTTCTGCCGCTGCCTTGAGTCGTCGCGACTCCCATCGCAACACTGCTCACTGGTGCAGTCCTGCGATTGTCGCCGCATCAGCCGCGCGCCACACTCCAAACGCGAAGTGCGCATGCGCGAGCAGCCAGCCTCTGACGTCACGAGCTGATCCATCGCAGCTGCAGGCAACAATCGCGCCTTGGACAACCCACCTTTATGGGACATTGCTTTCCAGCATGCCGTCGCAACTGCTGTACCGTGTCACTGGTATTAGGCGCTAAACAGACGTCGCCTTTGTGTTGTCAGGCTGCGAGTGCGTGCTGTTCACGAGCACGTTCGGCAAGGAGTTCGGCGTCTTCAGCAGCCCCGACTACCCGCGCCCCTACCCGGACGACATCGACTGCCTGCTCTACAGCTTCGTGGGCGGGCCGCACGACATCGTGCACGTCACGTTCGTCGACTTCGACGTGCAGAAGACGCACCTCGAGTGAGTACGACCACGCGTTTCTCTTGAATCCTTTGTTTCTTCATGACCAGGCTGTAACTAAAACTTGAAATGATAAAATGCTTATTATGATTCTGTTAAAGTTACATTTTTTGATATGGTTGCAAGGTTAGAACCTTCAGGTTCCTTCTCAAGCCAGCCTATTGAAATTGCACAAACAGTCTTGACTGACTTTAATAAATTGAATACCTCCCTGGATGTAACCATCAAATCAGTAAGTTTTCAGGAGAGATGAAAATTTTTTGTGGGGTCTATTGGAACCCGTTCCATATGCAAGTCTACAAATGTGTTCAGCGATTAATAGCAATATTTTATTAATAAGAGGTTTTCAGCCAAGATCGCTTTCTTCTTTTAATCATATGACCGGTTTCGGTGTGCTATACGCCATCTTCAGACCTGTCGTAATTATTATTTCTTTTTACATCACTGATATAAAAACGATTTCTAATATAGCACATTGGTCAAAATTAAATTACAGAATCCATCCTTCTCAAGGTTTACGTTAGAGCCACATCAGAAGAAGTGCCCCAAATGCTAAGCTTAATCAATTTGTAAATAAGAACCTTAACGAGATCTATGTGTTTGTTCAGTGCTTTGGCATTACAAATAGTATAGAACTTGATAATCTGATTAATAAAGAGTACTGAGCTTCATTCTGAAGTGTCTCTAAGGAGAAGGGTGGATTCTGTCATTTTATTATTGACATGTCAATTTTATTTGCGTGACTCAATATGGATGTATACCAATGTGCTCTATTAGAAATTGTTATAGCAGTGATGTAAAAAATTACGGCAGGTCTAGCACGCCGAAACAGGTCATATAATTAAAAGAACAAAGCGACCTTGGCTGAAAACCTCTTATTAAACAATTCTACTTCGCCCCAACAATGTGTTCCTTATACAATATTCTATTGTTATAACTTAAGGGTTTACAAATAACGTAATAATTGGAAGTGGAAAAAGGATGTATGATCAGCAATATATTTTGGAGTATTTCTTACATGTAACATAAGAGACATATTGTACATGCACTTAGTATTCAAATTAAAGAAAGTAATATTAGAATACTAAAGAAAATAATGTGAATGAAGATGTCAACAAAATACTATGACAACAAAATATTTCACAATATAGATGTGATTTGAAACTTAATTTTAAGCATGACTTTACAATGTTATTATGGTTTGCAGGTTTCATTATTTAACTTATTTCCCTCTATGATCCTCAAGTAATTCACCATTCTCAATTTTCGACTGTAGTACCTTAATGCGCTTCGGAATTAAAAGCATAAACATTATGCAAAGTCTTTAAACATACTTGTACTTTCTTCCTATTGCACATTAAGAAGTATTTGAAGCTGCATTGCCTGCGACAGATACTTTCCTGAGTGTAACGTCTTTGAACATCACAAATCTCCATGCATTGTTGAACCAAGAATGACGATTGCTCATTGAGTCTCAGAATAAACCTCGGCTAACAGACGTTCCTTTCCATTGCGCATCCTTCATATTTACACTTGCATGCGTTTTCCTACAAACAAAATTATCTATCAGCTTATTTGCTACTTAGCCTGGATATTTTAATACTCGTGGATGACATATATATTGTTTTTCGCAGAGATATTTCCATTAGGATCATAGAGGGGTACAACTAAAGCTTCTGAAAGATAAAGATGTTACATCCTTATTCCACTTACCTCTGTTTTTGGCTTCTTTGCAGCTTTTGTACTGTCTTTCCCTGTTGTATATTCTTTTCGACTCTGCCTTAGACACTTCCGTTTCACATCTTTCCATTCATCTATATTTATTTTTCGCCTATGACCTTTATTTAATTCATTTATTACATCTCGTGATGAACTAACACAAGTACTATCCGCCATCTTGACTATGTTCCATTCTTATTCCATGGAGGGAAAAGTTCAGCCGGTTGTAAACCAAGTTGACGTTTAAGTATATGACACAAAATGGTACCACAGAATAGAGGCATCCTATTTCAACAGAAATCTCACTTTTCGAAAATTTCTGGGTTACATCCTTATTCCAGGAAGGTATCCAATTAATGCACTGGTAGCGCAAGGTAAGTCACGCTATAAATGACATACTCGATTGCTCAGGATGAAACTAGCTGAGTGGTGCCTTCGTGTACGGAAACGTCGATAGGCAACTCTGTCCCTATGTATGAGGTGGCGAGCTGGAGCCTTCCACCGTTTTTCTGCCACAAAAAACATTTACTTAAATTCATATATATTCGTTTATAAGTATGTCAGAGAAAACCATAAGCAAGGGTTCTCAAACTGTTTTGAGTCGCGTAGCACCTTTAAAAAGCGGAACTAAAGGCGGAGCACTCTTGTTTACCTCGAACACATCCGGATCCTCTATACCAACCGTAAGATAGACTCCCGCGACCCCCTGGTCTACCCCATCCTCGCCAACCCCGGGCCTATGCTACGCCTACACTGCTGTATCCCCCCCCCTCCCTTCACCACCACACTCTCCACGTCCTTTCTCAGGGTAACTTCCGCCGCCTCCCCCTTCCTGATGATTTCTCTCCCAAAACGAAGTTATTTTCAGTCAAGAAGATACTTTATTTCTCAGTTAAATGAGGCGCATTAAACTTTTACGACGGAAGCGCTACCATACTTCTGTTGAAAAAGTAGATGTATACCCATGTATATGGCTACAGACGGTAAGTCGCAACCCGCAAAAGGGCGAAAAAAATAAATAAAAAGCGCTAGATCGAAGCCTTTGTCCCATTTATTTATGAAAAGAACTAGCTAATCCCGGCCACTCTAATATGAAATAAATAGAAAAGGAAATACTGTAATATTTTCCAACTTTTTCCGCTATATCTCCTGATTCCCCACTATCTACCTATTTATCCTCCCTCAATCTAATCTCCGGCTTCTGTTCATCACTCCCTTTCCTTCCTTCCATCTTCCATCTCCTCCTCCATCTATCTCTATGCACATATCGTCTTTCCCTCGTCGTAGCTATGCGAAGAAATTAAAAATTAAGGAATTGCTTCAAATTATGTGTTACCTGCTGGAAACTCACAAAGTTACTGTTACATAAAATTAAATGACGACGCCCATTAACGTTTTCTTTAGAATTCGTTGCTATGGTGCTCTGATTTCCACTGCTAATAAATGTTCGATGTTACTGAAAATTAACCATTAAATATGAACTTACCTGACCAGTACGCAAGAGAGAAGTTGGTACCACTTCAATTTTCGACGCTCACTTATTTGGCAGCTGGAAAATTTAAAGCGTGATCAGAGCTATAGATACGAAAACATCTGATTCATTTTACCTCTCGTATACACTTTTTTTTTTTTTTTTTTTTTTTTTTTTTTTTTTTTTTTTTTTTTTTTGCAAAGCATTTTTTGAATTGTGTGAGTTTCATTGGCCTCCTTGTATAATTGTAATCGAAAATCGATGTCATTTTCATGTTAATTTATTTGTATAATTAGTTCGGTGAAATTTCACTTGCGGCAGCGGCTGATGTTACCAAAATCTCTTAACTACTCTTCGGAAACTGTTACATACAACGAAGCTAAGAATGTTCCGTGTTTACCATGAAATATTACATTGGCCCCGAATGAAGCAGCTGCTGTAAGTAAAACTAAACATTCATTTCCAAGTAAATCTACGATGGTAAACGTCCATCTTTGTCGGCAGGGATTTAGGAGCGCACATTCGATATATATCGTTAGAGGGCCATCTACTCCAATTGCACACATTATTAGAAAGCATCTGGTTCAAGAGCGTTACTCGGGAATGTGGTATTCTGTAACGCAATGGTAATTCGAAGGAGATTCTTCTCAGATTATTTTGAATGAATCGTTTTGTTGTTCATAAAATAACGAATTATTGCATTTTCTGCTATGTCTTTAATACGTTCTTATACGAACAACTGTCAATAAATCAATTATCCTTGTAAACTGAACATTTCGATGCCAACATTACTACCCTACGCCGCTGACACCGTAAGTGAAATGTTGCTGGGGAACACACTTTTGTGTTTACAATTTAATAGATAATTTGTGCTTTCTCTCTGGTAGACAGCTTGTCCTGAGAGTAAATTAATTATTCTCATAAAACGAACATTCCGTTGCCAACATTAGCAAACTACGCCACCGCCTTAGGTAAAATTTAATCATTACCTTAAAGATGAAAAGGTGACGAAATTATATCTGTTCATCCATATTCCTGACGTTTGTGTTATCCAGTATCACAAATGATTCTTTGCACGGTGAAGGGCTATTATTTAGCAGTCATTGAATCGATATGATCCCGGTACATAAATTCGTTGAGTGGCAGGGTCGTCCTGCCAGTCGTCCGACTTACTAAGCAACTTCTTAAGGGGCTCTGCTGCTATCCGCTTGGTAATACTCGCTATATAACAAAGGACACTGCATAGACTACCTTCCAGAGAGATCACAACAGCTTGTAACGCGTAATATCTACAAATAAAAGGAAATATTCGGAGTGACTTACTGACTGATTAAATGAATAACTCATCATCGCCCAAACAAAACCTCTGATGAGAAAAACTTGAAATTTGCAGAGGGTGTTCATCTTACACCGTTGGCAGCGTTTAAGAAGCGATTTTTCCATATTCCGTCCCTAAAGTGATGAAATAGGAGATAAAAGTTTTTGGGATGGTATTAATGTAATACAGAAACTGGTCGTTAAACAATATAAACTTTACGGCTGGTGGTGGATACGTTAATTATTTCCAATGAAAACTAGACCAGCTGCAGTACCAATTCCATAACAATCTGGAACTGCATCCATAGAAACAAGATGTGTACCTTTGAAGTCTGACGTTATCAGGAAAGGAGAAGACGGTCTCATTGTGATTTGTTAAAATATTTAAACTATATTTAAACAGCCTTGAAATAGTCTAGACCGCTATAAAAACTAAATTAATAAAGTAAAAAAATATGGCTAGTTTTCTGATCGTATTGACAAACTAGACTGAAAGAGTTTGCGTACATACACGATCGTCATTAGGCAGTAACGCCAACACCAAAATGTGTTAAACTTCAAAGCCTTATCAGACTATGAAACAGTAAGGAGAAAAAAAACTAGTTTTACTGCCTTATTGGAAGATAGTGGTGCACAACCGGATACGTCTTTCATGTTAAAGCCGGCCGCGGTGGCCGAGCGGTCTGCGGCGCGCCAGTCACGGTCTGCACGGCCACTACGGTCGGGGGTTATGTGTGCCGTAAGTGTTCATAAGTAGTTTGTGAGTTTGGGGACTGACAACCCCGTAATTAAGTCCCATAGCACTACAAACATTTGAACATTTTTTTATTCATGTTAAAACACATTGGCATCCATGCTACTGCCTAAACACAATAGCTTATGTGCGCAAATATTTTCAATCTACTGTGTATAAGGATGATCAGAATTGATTTTGTTTAATACTAGAAACTAATCGCTGTTTTAAATTTCAATTTTTACTGCGGTCTCGATCATAATTAGATTTAGTATTACTAAAAAATGACGCTTTTCACAAAAATAGTGTGCCACTTTATACAAACTCTCCTACTTGTCTTTAACCACGTCATCATTCTCGAACAAACTGCAATGGCAGATCTGTCATAATTGTTTCAGACCTCTTCACACTAGTGGGAGCACTCATTGCCAGTAGAAGAAATATCATCATTGCTGTGGTGGACAGATTGTTATTGATCTACCAAAAACCAGAGTTGCAGAAATCACTTCTTTATTAAATTAGTTTTGAGGTAATGAGAACCAATTAAAGTCAAGATAAAAGGTTCAAATTGTAAGGGGACTACTGAATGGAAATCTCGAATCCTAAGTTTACGCTATATAGGTTGGCAACGACTTATACAGCCATCTTTGTTTCGGTGAAGTAAGATTCTTTGGCGGCCGGTAGGCAGTGATTTTGCCTCTGAGAAAGAGGGAGTAGCAGTCTGCAGTCGGTCGGGAAAGGATCGCGTCTGGTAGCCAAGCGAGAGAATCGGGTGGCAGATGGAGAAATTGAAGCTGGCACCTGATGAGGTTTGGAATCAGTGCAAGGTAAGTGTTAATACATTTATTTACTACTTTAATGATTTTTTGGGCTTGTTTTTCTTTTATTGTTCATATATATTTCCACTCAGTGAACTCCATTTAATTAATTTATAACAATAATTTTTGAGGACGATTAGTGTAAAGAAAAAAAGGGTTGAAACTATAATAATCATTCATATATCGACGTTGTCAATTCTAATACCGCTACCTGTGATAGAATTTCCTTAAGTTTCGGAACATCCTCATTGCACACTTCGCAATAATACGCACATGCTTCGTTTCTGTGGTTTGTGATATTTGAGGTGAATTTATTACTTACTGTTCTTAATATTTTACATAAGGTGAATTTAATTAGTTTCATTGAGTATTTATTTTGGAAAGTAAAGGTGGGATCAAGTTTAGTATTACATGGATTTATAGCATAGTGATAGTTGAGTGCATTGTAGAAATTCAGTCTCATGAACTAATTGAAGAATGTGAAGTACTGCGAAGCGAGATGTCACTTTCCAGAATTGAATACTTGCTTCATTTATTTCATTGTTAATTGAAAACGGTGTTGGCTGGATTTAATACAGAACATTGCTTATAGGTATTTTGCCTTTATACAACGTTTGTTAGTAAGACAGTCAGATAGCGTTAAATTAAATAATTCTTTGCCAGTATATGAAGTAATTAAATCAATCAGTGCTCACAGTTGCTATTATTGCCAAACCTCTTAACGTAGACGCATCACCCAGACCCGTTGCAAAATTTCTCTGAATAGTCATTAACAAATCACTAAATAAATGTAACAGTGCATAAATGACATCTAAATGGAAACACATCAAAAGCTTACAACGGTAATACCAACTTTCTAAAAGATTTTTATGAAACTGGTACAAATGTGGTTAAGTTTTTCACATGAATTATGCATTTTATTTTGATAGCGACTGCTGTCATTCTCGTTTCTGGAAATGCAAACTTTTATATTCGCAAAATTTTTAATTAATCTTCCAACCATCTGCATGTAGAAGTTTATTACTTACCCTTGACTTATGTTTCGTTAAGTTATGTTTTATACGAGAAGTAAATGTGCGCTTAGTAACATCACATGTAACCATGTCCAACTGAACCTTTGGAAGAAAATAACATTACCGTTTCCGAAACCTAGGTCAAGGGTACCTAGTTAAAATCTACATGCCACTGGTTGGATGACTAATTTCAAACTTTTCAACAGTGTCCTCGAGCTATTGCTGACATAAAACCAAGTTCAATATTTTAAAACGTTGTACAGTTCCAGACGAATGTTTGAGATGAATGGTATAGCTGTTGCATACTTTGGGAAGCGTTTCAGTTACTTAGGCTTGATACACTACTAGCTGTAAACCTGGCGTTGCGCGGGTGTTTGTTTATCCTACACTCTCGTAGTCCTCATCCCCTTCCCGTCTCTGCATCCACCTCTTTCCCTCCCTCTCTCGGGAAACTTTTCTACAAGGTAACCTCTGTCATGTACCATTCAAACATTTATGCACCGAGTAATCTTCCTCTTGGTTTAAAGGTCTTGGGTGCAAAAATTCATAACGATTGGAGCATAACTATGTATTTTGTAAAATTCCATAAGTTATTACCCTCCACCACGCACCGAGCGAAATTTTATACAGACAGTGACACGCCTATTCTTTTTAAGGTAGAGTGTGCAAAATTTCATCAATATCGGAACAAAACTATAGATTTTCATGCGATAGAAACGCAGGGTCACATTGAAAAACGCACTTTGTTGTTCTCAAATATTCCGTTTTATATCATACAATCCTTGTTCTGAGAATAACAAAAAAAAAAAAAAAATAAAAAAAAAAAAAAAAATAAAAATTTAAAAAAAAAATGAATTTGTGATGTCGGTTGAGCCGTTCTCAAGTTATGGCGTGACCAAAGAATTTAGGGATCATTTTTCCCATTTGTATGTTGCAAAGTACCCGCACTGTAAGAAACTTAAGGTAGACGGTGACGTTCCTCTTGTTTTGAAGGTCAAGCATGCGAAATTTCGTGAAAATCGGAATGAAACTGTAGATTTCGTGAGTCTGTAGGAGAAGTAATCTCCACCATGAACCTACTACAAAATACTTTATTAGATGACGTTTTCTACCTATAAAATATATTCCTGCCAAATTTCAGCTTTATATGTGGAGTAGTTTTCGAGATTTCGTGTTTAGTCAGTGAGTGAGTGTTCTTTCGCTTTTATGTAGACAGAGATTAAGAAAACAGATTCCTTAATTTTGGATCCAAGAGTATTAAGGGAGACTTATAGACTAAAATAAATAGTAACATGCAAAGCTGCAATGCTAACTTTTTTTTTTATGCAAGTTCATGCCTAATGTGACAGTTTTATGGCATCTACAGCGAAACTATTGTGAGCGGTAGACTTCTTTTCGTTTCATCATTTTGTGCGGGAGGGGGAGTGTCAGTTACAAAATGCTTCATAAACGTCCGACATTGCATGCAAACTTTGTTGCAGGTCCCTGATTACTCCCATTTTCCAATGATTCACGCATAAATGTGGGTATTCTCATGCGGTGGCGTCTCATTATTTATGACGTCATATCTCCTGAGCTTTGTGTCATGCTCTTTTGTTTTTCGGTCAGGAACCGTGGTGTGTGTACGGTGAACAGTTCACCAAAGGTTCATTGCAATCGAATGAATGGTTTATGAACACATAGAGGACATACAGATAAACTTTCATTTTTATATGTATAGATATGGTTTCGGTTGAGTGAGAAACTCTTTAATTATAATAAACTTGTTAC
The DNA here is from genome assembly GCA_026315105.1 of Locusta migratoria. Classification (NCBI taxonomy): domain Eukaryota; kingdom Metazoa; phylum Arthropoda; class Insecta; order Orthoptera; family Acrididae; genus Locusta; species Locusta migratoria. The sequence continues at coordinate 267,097,288 of CM048745.1, read as the reverse complement.
CCGCCCCCCTCCCTTCCCCCAACATACGTACGATATTTTGTACCCCTCTCCACGCTCCCTTTTCCTTCGTTTTTGATCAGTCCTGGATTGTACCTAGGATGGAAATGATCTTTGGCTCTAAACATCGTTTTTATATGGATGTTAGAAGTTTCAAACACAGAGGAAAGGGTTGGATTCACGTATAAGAATATCACGCGGTCTTCCTTTATTTGATGCTCATTTTAGATGTTTGGGATGCTCTAGACAGGGAATTTGTCATATTTCCGTGTAACTCTAGGACTCTTTATGGATTGTTTTCAGGCATTACAAGAGCTTTCCAATGACGTATTCCTGCGAAATTTGGGACGCCTTTCACGTTGTAACGGTTAATACCTATGATAGTTTTTAAAACAAGCTTGACGAAAGTGACAATCCAAAACTGTCTGGGGCCACTAGTGTATCGATTCTTTTGCTTCTTGACGTGTGATTACTCCAGTAACTCTAAGCCAACACTGAAGACTCTACCCCATCTCTCTCCATCCAAAACAATAAAACAGGGAATGTCATTAGCTCTGCATTCACATACGTCTTTTGAAACGCATGTGATCAAGTTCTCATTAATAAGCGCTTTTATGTAACCTGGTCAAATACTGTTCTGCAGTTCCATCATACTCTATCCACCGGACTGCGGGGTGTCAAGAGTTTTTGATGATTTATCACCTATAGAATCCATGCCGACTGACATGATTGACATCAGGTTGATCGATAAAACCGCCGTATCTGACCTGAAGTGCATTCCTGCAAAAAGATGAAGCAGCGTACCTTCCAATTTGTGACATTCGTAACCTACCTCTTCTACGTGCAGTGATTTACCGTAAGTAACAAATTAAGATAACGTTTGAATTTACGAGCTTCATGAGCAGCAGTTCAGCCAATGACGAAGGAAGCATGGGGAGATAGTTCCATTAATAGGATCTTGCAATAACGTGAGGTTTCCTCCTGGATCATCGTAAGATTACACATCAAAGTCGGTGTAGTAATTTGGTTCCTGTGAAATTTACGCCAGAGGAAATTGCAAAATCGCGTCTTGCATTACATTACTCTGTAACAATACGGTAAAGAGGGGGAAGTAATTAATTTACATGTCTAACCAAAGTCTTCGCAGAGTTCGTTACTGCTCGTCTGAAACACTTGCAACTTTAAGCTCGTATTGACAGAAAGTAGCTTTAGTCACGAAATGCCCACGTCCAATCTACAAGAGTGATTCGTTATACAGATAACTTAACTCTTCAGAAAATCTCTGAGATGAAGAGCGGTAACGTCATAATGTGTTGTGAAAACAACAAACTTCGACCTCCGCTTATCTAGTTACCAACTTATAATTACAGTCTTAAGTTATAACGTGGACTGAAAACTTACATAATTTATCGATTAACCGCTTAGTAACTCTGTTAAGCGAAGACAGAGATTGTAATTATGGACACTGCTCTAGCTACGTTCGTTGACTGCAAATAACTGGAGTAAGAAATGAAAAACAAATGTTTATTGAGATGTAGTCTTTATTAGTTGATAAATTATTGAAGATAAAATATTGGTACACGAATAAAAACCGAAATGGCCATTCCAGTATTTGCAAGGCACACTCACTTTTGCCACGTTTTAGTGTTCCCAATTTGTTACTCACATAACTTTATATAGGTGACAGTCTACATCTGTGAGATATTTGGAATAAATGCTTTTGAGCTTTCAGCTAGGTGTTTATCCACTTTAATATTTCTTAAGGAGTTTCGCTTATTAAAGGCATCATATAGAAGTAAAGGCAATATAAGGATGAATCAAAATAACTATTATTACAAAGTAAGGCATCACTTGTGTCCCATGTGTATGTTATGAAGTAGTCTGACAGATAATGTTTTTCTAACAGAGACATGATTTTCGCTCTACACTACGTTCATCTGGCTTGTTTCAGATTAAATGAAAAAGAGAGACGAGAGAAAGCAAACAACTGTAATTTGTGTAATTTTACGAATCATCACGAATTTAAACCGGTTATAGCACATACAATTCTTCCTTCCTGCTCCATATATATGGTGGAGAGAGATGGATGTAGGAGCTGATGGACGAATAGGGTTGGAGTAGTTGAGGAGTGAGAGAAAGAGTAGGATAGGAAGTGGGGAAGAGCAAATAGGAAGGGAAAGGATGGGTGGGGCAGGGAAGGAGGAGATGGACGGATATAATATATAATATATATATCCGTCCATCTCCTCCTTCCCTGCCCCACCCGTCCTTTCCCTTCCTATTTGCTCTTCCCCACTTCCTATCCTACTCTCCTCTCACTCCTCAACTACTCCAACCCTATTCGTCCATCAGCTCCTACATCCACCTCTCTCTTTGTCCCTCTGAATATCCTCTCACTCCATCTCACTATCGTATGAATGTCATCTTTTCTCCCTCCCCCCTCCGGCACTCTAGGTCAATTTCTTCTTCCATCTCCTCTTTCATCTATGCTGATGACACAATAGGTGCTCAGGGGTCGTCCTTTAAAGGAGGCTTGTCGCTAGGAATAGATGAATTCTCCAAGCCCAATCGCGTCAAGACACAAGTTTGTACGTTCCACGTATGAAATAGGAAAGTGCAGCGAAAGCTGGGCTTCACACATGGCGAGGGGAGAAACTGAAACTTTGCCCAACACCAGTTTACCCAGGTGTCACACTGGACCGCAGTCTAACGTACGGATAGCAATGTCTGTAAGTCAAATAGGTCAGTATTCTCAATGACATACTTAGGAAGATGGTCGGCAGCAGTTGGGGAGCCAGCCCACACATCCTGAGAACTTCTGCAATCGCGCTCTGTGTATCAACCGCTGCGTATGACGTTCATGTGTGGAACGCCTCAGCTCATGCTAAGCAGGTTGATATTCCACTCGACGACACTGCAAGGATAATATATGGATGCTTGAAGCCAACGCCAGTGCAGAAATTGTGCCCGATTGTTGGAATAGCCCCAAGCAATGTCTGAAGAGCCACTGCTGCAAACTGTGAGAGACCAGAGCAGGAGAGTGAACACGGACATCCTGTATATGGTCAACAGGCAGGAAAATCTCGCCTCAAACCTCGAAAGTTTCCTCGTTAGGACTCTGCCACTGGAGGGAGCACCAGAGACAATTCGCTTTGGAGCAGCTCACTGCCCGCAAACATGTCGCCAAAGGGAGAATTATCTTCTGGGGAAAATCTCTCAGACCCTGTATGGAGGTCCCTCAACCACGTAAGTGGGCGTCCCTCGTTGCAAGCTTCAGAAATGGGACATCTTTCCAGTGAACGCTGACACCTCTTGTGAATGTGGAACTGAACAAGAACAAAGCCACCTAATTACATATCCACTTCTGGACAATCCGTGCACAATACAAGATGTTTATGAAGGAAACGAAAAGGCCTATGAAGTATTGACCAGACACGGACATGAATGAATACCCTTATGCCTAAAGTGCAGCCTTGTTTAGGGTTATAATCAAAATCTTGTATCTATGAAAGTTCTTGACCGAAGGTTTCAAATTGTAACATAACTTTTTCTGTAATTCGAAAATATTGAAATGTTTTTAAATCTATCGGATTTAACCGTTGTTTACAAACTAGTTAAAATAAGATAAACTAACCCAAGGACAACACAAACACCCATGAACGACGGGGAAATCCAACCCCCGACAGCGAACGGCCGCGCGCACCGCAGAACAGCGCCACAATGCGCAAGGCTAATCCGCCGTGGCTTCCGGAATGCGCCTATGATTTCATATATCTAATTTCTTTATATGTGTCGCTTATGCATTCATATAAATATAAGGAAACGTTATTACAAAAATCGCTGAAAGTTAAGGAAAACATGCTCATCTACCATCTAAATGTTATGCTGTATGCAGATGATGCAACTATATTATAAAATACAGAAACACACCTATAACGCTCCGTGTATAAGTTGTACGAGAGGGTAAGAAAACTCTATAATTTAAAAATATCAGCCACTAAAACATAGGCTATGTACCGACTGTAGCAAATTCCCAGTTAGATCTAAGATGGTCATCCAAAGTAAGACACTTGAGCAAGTCTCCAGTTTCAGTTATTTAGGCATTGACATAAGCATAGACATAGAGAAGGACATACAAAAGATAACCAATAAATTTCAACATATATGTGGAACTATAAACAAAATTTTAAGAAATAAAGTTAGGAAAGACACAACATAGAAATTATAGAAAACAATGGCACTGCCTGCGTAGCTTTATGGAAGTGAATCCTGGATTGAAAAGAAAAAGAGATAAAAATAATATACAGTTAGCAAGAATGAGGTTTTTAAGAACAGTCAAAGTTTTCCCAAGGAGAGACCGCATTAAAAAGCGATGAAATTAGGACAGATTTAGGAATATTTTGAAAAATACAGGGAAGAATGGAGACAGCACCTCGGAAGAATGAATGACGTGAGAATTTGAGTCGTGGTGAACAACTACTAACTCTCGGGAAGAAGAGATGTTGGACGACCAAGAGATGGAGCTAACAACTTGATGTCGGAAGAGGCATAGGGCCTTATCTTTGAAATGAAGATGGTGATGATGATGAACATGCTCATATGTTCCTAAAGCTGTGGGACCAAACTGCTATGGTCATCACCTAGACTTACAAACTAGTTAAATCAACTTAAGCTAAGGGTCACACACACTTCCATACCAGAGGGAGGACTCGAACATCCGGCGGGAACGGCGGCCCAGCCTGTAGCATGACGCCTTAGAGCGCACGACCATTACTACACGGCTATTTATTACATCAAATGAATAGGCACCTGAGAACCTTCCAGTATTTGAAACTGGACACGCAGTAATGTCAAATTTAATGATAATATAGTCTCCTTTTGTTGCTTTTGCTTATCTGATGATGCAAGTAATAACAACTAATTGAAGATTAGTAAAGTGGAAAAATGTAATGGTAAGGGTTGAAAATTATATATTCCATCACGTTCTTTCTTCCCTCTTCTAATTTATTTTACATTGTCGCAAAGACTTTAATTTGTTCCTGGGGATTTCTTAGAACAGACAGTTCGTTATATGTCTTTAGAGTTTACTACTACTTGATCAGAACTACTCTTAATTTACGTAATGACTTTTTTGAACGTAGTATATTTTTATGTATGAATTACACGTAGGAACTACAACACATGGTTTACTACTTTTTGACACGTAATTACCTAGTCTTGTGAATACTGAATACTAACTCCATGCCTGACCTCAATTAATTTCTGTCGTGTTCATGTTGCAAAGTGACTTCGTTACAGAGAAGATAATTAGCAAAGTGCGGGTAATTGAATTGAGAACTAATTAATACTCTAATACTAACAAAGATTTAAATGAGAGAAAATTAGGAAAATTAATCCTTGCTGCATAAGCGTATGTGCTCTTTAGCTTACATAAACTTCCTCACATCTCCTTATCTTTATTACCGTATGGCTATGCTGGTACAAGGCGCAAACTTCAGTTGTTTGCCTAACGTTTAACTGAACTAATTTAAAAATGAAAATAGTATCGTAATCGTGAAGGAATGAAAGGAGAAATTGGAGAGGGAGTAAAAGTTCAGGGGGAAGAAATAATAAGCTTGCGGTTTGCCGATGTCATACTAATTTTGTCAGACACTGCAAAGGATCTAGTAGTGCAATTGTAGTGCAATGTAATGGACAGTGTCTTGTAATGAAGATATAAGATGAACACTAACAAGAGTACAACAAAGCTAATGAATGTAATGTCAGAAAATCGGGCGATGCTGATGGAATTAGACAGACAATGGTAATCAGACAATAAAAGTAGTAGATGAGTTTTGCTACTTGGGTAGCAAGATAACTTCTGATGACCGAAGTAAAGGAGATATAAAGCGCGTAATGGCTATGGGAAGAAAAGCATTTCTAATGAAGCGAAACTTGTTGACATCCAATATCAATTTAAATGTTAGGCAGTCCTTTCTGAAAGCATTTGTTTGGAGTGTAGTATTGTGAAACTTGGACGATAAGGAATTCAGACAAACAGAAGCTTTTGAAATGTGGTGCTACATACGAATGATGAGCTGCTTAGCCGAATTGGGGAGAAAAGGAGTTTCTGGCATATCCTGACTAAGAGAAGGGATAGGGTGGTCGGACACAATCTGAGATATCAATTGTGACCTTAGCATTACAAGCAAGTGTGTGTGATAAAAATCGTAGAGGGAGACCGAGGGACGAATACAGTAAGCAGATTCAAAAGGATGTTGATTGCCGATTCTCAGAGGAAGAGACTTGCACAGAACAGGGTAGCGTGAAGAGCTGCTTCAAACCAGCCTGCGGACTGAAGACCACAACAACATCGTAATCTTCGTGTCAAGAGGTATAATATCATGATTAAAGTCAATGGAAGTTCTGACAGAGTTGTACAAATTACTTGAAAACTCTTCGAAACTGTTCGCTTTAGAGATTTAACACTTTCTTGTTCAAATGTTTGTAAATCTGTCGGACTCAACTGCTTGGTTATTAGTCCATAGCTTACACACTACTTAAACTAAGGTAAACTAACCTAAGGACAACACAAACTCCCATGCCCGAGGGGTCTCGAACCCTCGACAGCGAACGGCCGCAAGCCCCCCCCCCCCCCCCAGCCCGCGCCGGCCGTGGTGGCCGAGGGGACTGAGGCGCTCCAGTCACGGTCTGCACGGCCACTATGGGCGGGGGTTCGAATCCCCCTCGGGCATGGATATTTGTGCCGTCCTTAGTCTTAGCTAGTTCATAAGTAGTTTGTAAGTTTAGGGATTGATGACCCGTAGTTAAGTCCCATAAACTATACAAGCATTTGAACACCCCCTGTGCGCGCTGCTAATTCGCCGCGGCCCGCTTTCTTGCTGCACTGTATTTATTTTCCCAGAAGCTTTTCCCATTTTTACTTTAAGATATCCCTAGTTGGTTCTAGACTTCACAGTTTTGATGTGGTATGTATAAACAGTTCGTGTTTATTTTATAATTTAAGTAAATAGTTACATTTTATCTTTCTTCGGGTTTGGGTTTTGCTGTTATTTCCAGTCTGATACCGCACAATTCTTTCACTTATGCGCTAACTTTTGTGCAGTTTGTACGTCATCAATGTGTTACTTATGTCTGTCTCGCACGCATAACGCATATTGAATTTTTTCATACTTTAAATATTTTTGTTTTATGTATTTTTTTGTATGTTGACAATTTGAACTAGTACACGTGACGTCAGGTGGTGGGCGTGCATGTGTGTGTGTGTGTGTGTGTGTGTGTGTGTGTGTGTGTGTGTGTGTGTGTGTGTGTGGCTGCATTACCAATTAATCAGTAATTGAAATTTTTTGAATTTGCATGATTTGCGTTCGAATTCATTATTTTACATTTTGTGTAGGGCTTAATGGGAGAGTAAGTGAAATATTTTTCTACTTTGTAGCTAGGAGGTTGTTTCATTTAACAGAACTTTCTTTTCTGTTTTTTGAAAATTTCCTCGCTGTTATTGTCTCTACAATAAAAAAAGTAAACAGCATTACCGTTTTTTGCATTCCTATCTTCCAAGTATCGCCGCGGCGGAATAGCCGTGCGCGCTGAGGCGCCTTGCTACGGTGCGCTCGGGCATTCCGCGTCGGAAGTTCGAGTCCTCCATCTGGCACGGGGAGCGTTTGATGTTTTTAGGATAAGTCAGTTTAAGTAATAATGTAAATAAAAATTGATAAACCATGAGACGGTTTTCTGTCTCAAACATGTCAGACATTAAAGATAAAGGTGAAGCAACGAATTAAAATTTGGGATGCGGCCGGGAATCAAACCCCGACCACCATGCTTACTAGGCAGACGTCTTACCACTTACTGGTAAGCATGGAGGTCCCGGTTCGATTCCCGGCCGCATCACAAATTTTAATTCGTTGCTTCACCTTTATCTTTAAGTAGTTTGTAGGTTTAGGGACCGATGACCTCAGCAGTTTGGTCCCATAACTTTACTAAAATTAGAATATTTTTTTATCTCGTAAGTGCAACCGGCTTCTGAGCAGAAGCGACATACAGTAATTCAATGTGCCTCTTTCTTCCAGTTTCTAAATCTATTTTGTGCTTGCGTCTATATTAGACTCAAATTCGCGTTTAAGTAACACTGTAGTCTTCCCGAATGTGAACCGCAACATACGTTTGTTTTGATCGTGTCTGTATTTGGTAGAGCTTAGTGTCTTACTGACCGTCGACCTGTAAAAAGGAGATCATATAATTGTCACCGGGACCTAACATATTTTCACTTTACTGAGCGGTTCGTATGGTATAACGTCAGCTACGTAAAAATTACTATAGTACTTTAGTAAATTGTAGTGGTGTCTAACTAATAAGATAATCATGCCTCTGTCACAGAGCCAAGTCCATTTGCATTAACCATTGGACAGCTTCCTGACTTAGTAGATGGAGTTTGGTCATCCCTCCTGAAAGTGATTGTAATGGATAGTTAGTGAGTATGTGATCCATTGTTTCTTAAGTCCGCTCCACAGTCACGTGATTGATCATCTAACTGACCGCATTTGAATTTCCAATACTTGTAGCCACCAACACAAGTAAGGAATCGGTTGATCAAAGACCATTCCCTCCTGGGAAGGTCCATTCCTTGAAGTTTCTTCGAGGGATCTACATCTACATACATACTCCGCAATTCACCGTAAGGTGCGTGGCGGAGGGTACACTGTACCATTACTAGGCATTTCCTTTCCTATTCCACTCCCAAATTGAACGAGGAAAAAAAGAATGCCTATATGCATCCGTACGAGCCCTAATTTCTCTTGTCTGTGATCTTTACGAGAAATGTAAGTAGGCGGCAGCAAGATCGTAGTACACTCGGCTTCAATTTCCGGCCCTCTAAATTTACTTCACAGAAATTCACGAAAAGAACGTAGTCTTCCTTCCAGTGATCCCCAATTGAGTTGCGGGAGCGTTTCCGTGACACTCGCGCATTGGTCGAACCTACCGGTAACAAATCTAGCAGCTCGCCTCTGAACCGCCTCTATGTCTTCCTTTAAACTGATCTGCTGCGGGTCCCAAACACTTGAGCAATACTCAAGACGTGGTCGTACAAGCGTCTTATACGCGGTCTCCTTTACAGGTGAAGTACATCTTCCCAAAATTCTCCCAATAAACCGCTGTCCGCCCTACTCACAACTGTCTTTACATGCTCGTTCCATTTCATATCGCTCTGCAATGTTACGCCTAGGTATTTGAACGACGCGACAGCATCAATAAGCTCACTATTAATGCTGTATTCGAACATTATGGGATTGTTTTTTTCTACTCATGCGCATCACCTTAACATTTTTCTACGTTGAGAGCACCAACTAGAAATTTTGTCTAATTCATCCTGTATGCTATTACAGTCAGTCGACACCCTCCCATACACCACAGCATCATCAGCAAACAGCCGCAAATTACAACTTACTCTGTCCATCAGATCATTTATATATATAGAAAATAATAGCGGTCCTATCACACTCCCCTGGAGCACGCCTGACGATACACTCGCCTCTGATGAACACTCGCCGTCGAGAACAACGTACTGCGTTCTATTACTTAGGAAATCTTCCAGCCAGTCACAAGTCTGTGAACCTATTCCATAAGCTCGTATCTTCGTTAGCAGTCTGCAGTGTGGCACCGCGTCGAACGCCTTTTTGATGTCGAGAAAAACACAATCCGCCTGTTGCCCTTCATCCATGGCTCGCAATATGTCATGTGAGAAAAGGGCAAGCTGAGTTTCACATGAACGATGTTTCCTAAACCCGTGCTGGTTCATGGAAAGAAGCTTTTCCGTTTCAAGGAAATTTACTATATTCGAACTGAGAATAAGCTCCAAAATTCTACATGAAACTGAAGTCAACGATATTGGCCTGTAATTGTGTGGGTCAGTTCTCTTTCCTTTCGTACAAACGGGAGTCACTTGCGCTTTTTTCCAATCACTAGGAACTTTGCGCTGAATTAAAGATTAGCGTCTATCCAGACGTTGGTTTGTCCATTAAACAATCCCAAGTTTTTGCCCAGTTGGATGTAGGCCAGAAGCTATTCTTATGTAGTTGCACAGCTGTTTTAAGAGGTGTTTCACGCGATTTAAATCGGGTTACCTGAGGTGGAAGATAGGAAGCTTAGGAGTGGACAAGATGTTGTAATACTCTCTCATTAAGGCTTCCTTGCGTCGTATATCAGGAGGAGCGATACTGCATAATACTGATAGGCACTGAAGGGGTGTAGACATCAGAATGCCACTTATCAACCTGACTTCTCTATTTAGTGTCTCCCACATTAATACTGACGACCCAGACAGGAGCACAGTATTCAGCTGCGGAGTAAACAAGGGACAAAGGACTGGACCTCTCTGTTCAGATCGTTTTGTTGACAATTTTGTTGGTCCTGACAAGTGCCGTTTGGTATTTTTGCGGTATCTGGCACTGCAGGGACATTACCGGGGTGACAGGACCAGCTACCATCGATTGATGTCCGCTTACAACCACCCAGGGAGCACGTGGAACTTTGAAGATTGCTTCCGGACGCGAACAACTTCGTGTTAAGTATCTGGTTACTTTGTCTTCCGTCGTGTGAATCGCGATAGACCTCTTTGTTGACCTTAGCTGGTCAAAGTAAAGTCTACATCGTGCCTTGTTTGGTCGTTTGTTTTTCGGGGTACTGTATAGACAGGTATTTTGCCGTGTGCGGAAGCAAACTGAGTTGGTGGCATTTCTCTCCCATCTTCAGGAAGTGTTAACAACGGTTGCACAGCTGAAAGCTGCAGTGTGGACTCTCCATGGCAACCGAACAGACTTCTATCACGTCCGGCGTTCCGCATATCGGCTTGAAGCTGTGGCCAGCCCCGTCACTGCTCGCTGTGAGAGAGACAACCCACGTGCAAATTTGCCGCAGGGCCTGGCAGCGAAAGACTCCCCACTTCGTCTTCCTAGTAGGTTTGAGGCGCTGTCTGTGCCCGACAATATTTTTGATGTAGGTGGAGTCGCTTCTCCTGAGGTAACCTCCCAGCCTGCAGAATCCGGGCTACCACAGAGGGTGGGTTTTCTTGAATCATGGCTGCTAGTGAGGGGAAGAAGGCCAATGGGCACACCGTGTGCATATCGGGTCGGTGAAGGCCGTAAACTGCTGCAACAGAACTACAAAAGAAACTGCATACACTACGCTTGTCCGTCCATTTTTGGAGTATTGCAGCCCAGAGTGGGATCCGTATCAGGTGGGTTTGACGGAGAACATCGAAAGAGTCCAAAGAAGGGCAGCTCGTTTCGTATTGTCACGATACAGGGGAGACAGCGTTACGGAAATGATACGGGATCTGGGATGGGAATCATTACGACAACGGCGCTTATCGCTGCGGCGTGGGCTACATGCGAAACTCCAATCGCCAACATTCACTTCCGAATGCGAAAATATATTGTTGATTTTGTGTCTCGTTTCCGTCGTAGGTGTCGGTGGCCGATTGGAATGAGACCGACACAGGAATAAAGATAGCACGCTGGTGCAGGTACGAAGGGGAGCAGCCAGAAACTAGAAACACTTGAGCAAATTAGAATGAGATATATATTGCACAGAATTTATACAATACTTAACTTTTACATAGTACTGCAGAATGCTGATACATAGTTGTTAGAGACCTGCCTAGTGCCTGTACAATAGCCAAGTCTTCACTGGTGCCTATCTGATTCCGAAGGTCCTAACTGGTTGCTATCTCAGTCCCAAGTGAACGATGTCGTTCAGCGGTGGCCACGAGCGAAGTTGCTGCAGAGGGCGCTCGTGGCTGTCGTCGTAAGAACGCCGCGCCGTGCGTGCATGGCGGCGCGCGGCGAAAGTAGGTGGCGCGCACTTTGTACTTGTGCGACACCACAGTTGACTCCCACTTACATAGGTAGAAATGATCATCAGAATAAAATAGGAGAAAATAGAGCTCGAACAGAGAGATTAGTGTGTTCTTTCTTCCTGTGCCGGCCGCGGCGGCCGAGGGGACTGAGGCACCCCAGTCACGGTCTGCACGGCCACTACGGTCGGGGGTTCGAATCCCCCCTCGGGCATGGATATTTGTGCCGTCCTTAGTCTTATCTAGTTCATAAGTAGTTTGTAAGCTTAGGGACTGTTGACCCTGTAGTTAAGTCCCTTAAGTTCTACAAACATTTGAAATTTTTTTCTTCCTGCGCGCTATTCGAGAATGGAATGGGAGATAAATAGTGTAATGTTGGTTCGATGAACCCTCTGCCAGGTACTTAAATGTGATTTGCAGAGTATCCCATGTAGATGTAGATGCCCGCCCAATACTGGCGTGCGTGACGTCAGCTGGCCCCGGCGCAGCTCCGAGCTGCGGTAGTGAGCGCTCGTGTGCGCTCCTGCTCGTGGAGCAGCCTGGCGTAGCCCCGGCGACGACTAGGCACAGCCGAAACCTGTAGGCCGGTGTGCGGCGGCGCCGGCGCCGGCGCTGTCGCCTTGATTAGGCAGAGGGGCGCTGAGTGGCTGCGCGTGGTGTCTGCCGGCTGAAGGGCTGAGGGCTGGGGCGGGCTGTCGCCGGTGACAGGGCGGCCGAGGGCCTGCTGACGTCAGCGCGGGCGTCAGCAGGCACGCGCCGCACTCACAAAGGCGCGCCGGCCGTCTACCGCCCCGCCCAGTGCCGCTAACACCGCCGAGAGCACGTAAACACAGGGACTCGCAAAGTGTCTCACCGACAGGGAGATCACACGAAGTGATGGGTGTTATAGACAAGGGTTCGGAAATCGATAACGTATTTCTTGATTTCCAGATGGCTTTTGGCACTGTTCCTCACAAACAGCTTTTAATCAAATTGCGTGGTTATGGTATATCACCCCAAATTTGCGATTGGATAGGGGATTTCCTGTCAGATAGGACACAGTTCGTAGTAATCGATGGTAAGGCATCAGAGGTGATATCAGGTGTTCCACAGGGTAGTGTTATTGGTCCTCTACTGTTCCTTATTTACATAAACGATTTAGGGAAAATCTAAGTAGCTAAATGTTCAAATGTTTGTAGAGTCTATGGGACTTAACTACGGGGTCATCAGTCCCTAAACTTACAAACTACTTATGAACTACTTACGACCTAGGACGGCACAAATATCCATGCCCGAGGGGCGATTCGAACCCCCGACCGTAGTGGCCGTGCGGACCATGACTGGAGCGCCTCAGTCCCCTCGGCCACCGCGGCCGGCTCTAAGTAGCTCTCTTAGGTTGTTTGCAGATGACACCGTCATTTATCGTCTAGTAAAATCATGTGAAGATCAAAACCAACAACAGAACGATCTGAATAAGGTATCACTACGGTTTAAAAATTGGCAGTTGACTATTAATAATGAGGAGGGTGAAGTTCTCCACATGAGTACGAAAAGAAATCCGTTAAATTTTGTTTACAAGGTAAATCAATCAAAAGTGAAGGCTTGTACAGTCCACAAAATACCTAGGAATTACTATTACTTCAGACTTAAATTGGAAAGAACACGTAGATAACGTCTTGGACAAGGTGAACCAGAGACTGCGTTTTATTGGCAGAACCCTCAAAAGATGCAACAGAATTGCTAAAAAAACCTCATACATTACTCTTGTCCGTCTTTCTTTTTCTTTTGAGTATTGCTGCCCAGTGTGTGATCCTTATCAGGTTGGTTTGACGGAGAACATCGAAAGAGTCCAAAGAAGGGCAGCTCGTTTTGTACTGTCACGATACAGGGGAGACAGTGTTACGGAAATGATATAGGATCTGGGATGGGACTCATTACAACAACGGTGCTTATCGCTGCGGCGTGGGCTACTCACGAAACTCCAATCGACAACATTCTCCTCCCAATGCGAGAATATATTGTTAACTCTCACTTAGATAAGTAGAAATAATCATCAGAAAAATATACGAGAAATCAGAGCTCGATCGGAGAGATTCAGGTGTTCATTCTATCCGCGCACTATTCGAGAATGGAATGGGAGATAAATAGTATAAAGGTGATTCGATGAACCCTCTGCTAGGCATTCAAATGTTATTTGCAGAATATCCCATGTAGATGTAGACCTAGATGTAGATTACAAAGCAAACTAAAGGTGGAATCAGTGATTAACACACCAATTTTAGCTGCCCATAGAGATAACTATACATGTGGTGACCTTCGGTCATAGTGTTGTAATTACGAACAGAACAGAAAACACGGATAATAGTGATTAGTATTACTATTTACTAATTGAGAAACCGGCGTTTCCCGTGTATTTATTATTCTATACTCTCATAGCCCATCTATGCTCCCCTACTCTCTCTCTCTCTCTCTCTCTCTCTCTCTCTCTCTCTCTCTCTCTCTCTCTCTCTCTCTCTCTCTCTCTGCATCCATGCCCTACTCTCCTATCTCATCTACACATTCACCTAACTCGACTTTTATCTTTAAGTCACCCTTCTCCCTCCCACTATTATGGTTCACCTCCTCTACTACCATCTAGGAAAACACGTAAAACCTCTGGCAATAAAGTTCGGCGAATAGTTCTTTAACTTAGATGATTGACTACACAGTTACCATACTGTTCTAAGAAATAGTCACCTCCCATAACAATGCACTTCTGAACACTGCGCGAATTCTTGCTTTGAGTGCTGTTTAAAAGTTTCTTCCCATTTCGTTGGATACGAGGAATTTCGTTAAATCTCTTTCTTTTCAAAGCGAGTTTGACTCAAGGGAATATGAAGGATCAATATCCGGCGAGTATTGTGATTGTTCAGGTTGCATCACCTCCTTTTTCGCCAGGAACTGTTTCAAGTAATTGGCTGCATATGCGCGAGAAGGCGTTGTCGTAAACATCCACCATACTTACCAGATCTCAATCCAACAGACTTCTTCCTATTCCCTCCACTCAAAATCGTTTGGAAAGGAAGGAGATTTCATTATATTCCTGACATCCAACGAAACATGATAAGGCCTCATAACACCATCCCTAAGGAACATTTCCTGCAAAGTTTCAAGTACATGTGTCTCAGAGCAATCTTTTCTCTGATGACATATTTCGTGCTATGGATGAAAGGCAACAGGCAGACTGCATATTTCTCGATTTTCGAAAGGAGTTTGCTCGGTACCGCTCTACCGACTACTAACGAAGGAATAGGCACACAAAGACGTGAGTGGCTCGAGGATTACTTAAGTAATAGAAACCAGTACGTTGTCTTCCATGGCGAGTGTTCATCAGCGACTAGGCTATCGAAAGGAGTGTGATAGACTGATTTTATTTTCTGTCTATATGTATGATCCGACGGCTGTTCGCTGATAATGCTGTGGTGTATAAGAGGGTGTCGACATTGAATGACTTTAGTAGGATGCAAGATGACTTGAACCAAAATGAAACTTTCACTCTGCAGCGGAGAGTGCGCTGATATGAAACTTCCTAGCAGATTAAAATTGTGTGCCAGAACCGGGACTCGAACCTGGGACCTTTGCCTTAGGCGGGCAAGCGCACTACCGACTGTGCTATCTCGACACTGCTCACGGTGCCTCCTCACAACTTTACTTCCGCCAGTACCTCGCCTCCAAACTTCACATAAGCTCTCCTGTGAACCATGCAAGACTAGCACTCCTCGAAGAAAGGATATGGTGGAGACATGGCTTATAATGATACTCAACTTTGAGTCTCGCTTGAGCCTCGGACATGCGCTAGCAGCGCGCCTCGTGTATTTCAAACGTCAACATCGCTTCGCAGTTTCTCCGAATGTAATTGACGCATCGCGATGCAACCGAAGCCATACTTTTTGTGATTTTTCATCGTATTGACTGCTTAAGAAATAATATGGGGTAACCATTAAAAAAATAAGTTTGCGTTGAAAATAATATTTGTTCGCGTTTTAGAGTGTCTCATAGTACCTACTTTCATAAGCCCCTGCCGTACGTTCATGACTGTAAAAGTCGTTTTCAAGTATCTCTTGTAGTTTGAGAGATATCTGGGGAGAAACAGTTGAGTGGGACACCCTACTCGAGTATTGCTTAAGTGTTTGGGATCCTCACCAGATCGGTTTAAAGGAGGACATGGGGGCAGTTCTGAGGCGATGACGAGGTTTGTAGCTGGTAGATTAGATCAGTGTTACCGAAATGCTTCGGGGACTCAAATGGGAGTCGCTGGAGGTGAAACTACGTCCTTTTTGAGAAGCACTGTTGAAGTAATTTAGAGGGCCGGATTTTGAGGCAGACTGTAGAGTGATTCTAACCTACATTTCGCGTAATGAACACAAGAATAAGATTAGAGAGATTAGGGATCATAAGGATGCATACAATTATACGTTTTTTCCTCGTTATATGTGGGAGTGGAACAGGTAGGCAAGTAACTAGTAGTGGTACTCAGTACCCTCCGTGACGCACCTTTAGGTGTAATGCGGAGAATGTATATAGATGTAAATACCAATCAGAATGGGATACAGAAAGGAACCTAATTCGGGAATGGTGGGTGCGCCAATTTGCACTAATTGACTCCAAGTTTCAAACTTTATTACAATTAGAATGTAAAAAACAATAAAACAGAGGAGCGTGCCCTTGAAGAGGGACTTATTTCAAAGACTATTTCTTTAAATATACACTACTAGCCATTAAAATTGTTATACCAAGAAGAAACGCAGATGATAAACGGGTATCCATTGGACAAATATATTATACTAGAACTGACATTTTCACGCAATTTGGGTGCATAAATCCTGAGATATCAGTACCCAGAACAACCACCTCTGGTCGTAATAACGGCCTTGATACGCCTGGCCACAGTCAGAGCTTGGATGGCGTATACAGGTACAGATGCCCATACAGCTACAACACAATACCACAGTTCATCAAGAGTAGTGACTGGCGTATTGTGACGAGCCAGTTGCTCGGCCACCATATACCAGACATTTTCAATTGGTGAGAGCTCTGGAGAATGTGCTAGCCAGGGCAGCAGTCGAACATTTTCCGTATCCAGAAAGACCCGTACAGGACCTGCAACAAGCGGTCGTGCATCATCCTGCTGAAATGTAGGGTTTCGCAGGGATCGAATGAAGGGTAGAGCCACGGGTCGTAACACATCTGAAATGTAACGGCAGTTCAAAGTGCCGTCGATGCGAACAAAAGGTGACCGAGACGTATAACCAATGGCATCCCATACCATCACACCGGGTGATACGCCAGTTTGGCGATGACGAATACACGCTTGCAATGTGCGTTCACCGCAATGTCGCCAAACACAGATTCAACCATCATGATGCTGTAAACAGAACCTGGATTAATCCGACAGAAAATGACGTTTTGCCGTTCGTGTACCCAGGTTCGTCGTTGCGTACACCATCGCAGGCGCTCCTGTCTGTGATGCAGCGTCAAGGGTAACCGCAGCCATGGTCTCCGAGCTGATAGGCCATGCTGCTGCAAATGTCATTGAACTGTTCGTGCAGATGGTTGTTGACTTGCAAACGTCCGCATGTATTGACTCAAGGATCAAGACATGGCTGCACAATTCCTTACAGCCGTGCGAATAAGATGCCTGTCATCTCGACTGCTAGTGATACGAGACCGTTGGGATCCAGCACGTCGTTCCGTATTGCTCTCCTGAACTCACCGATTCCATATTGACCTTACAGTCATTGGATCGCGACCAACACGAGCAGCAATGTCGCGACTCGATAAACCGCAATCGCGATATGCTACATTCCGACTTTTATCAAAGTCGGAAACGTGATGGTACGCATTGCTCCTCCTGTCACGAGGCATCACAACAACGTTTAAAAAGGCAATGCTGGTCAACTGCTGTTTGTGTATGAGAAATCGGTTTGTAAACTTTCCTCATGTCAGCAAGTTGTAGGTGTCGCCACTGGCGCCAACCTTGTGTTAATGCTTTGAAAAGGTAATGATTTGCATATCACAGCATCATTTTCCTGTCGGTTAAATTTTGCGTCTGTACCACGACATCATCGTGGTGTAGCAATGTTAATGGCCAGGAGTGTATGACAATAATCATTTGCCCATTAAGGGCGGGCCAGCAAACAAATACAGTTTGATAAGTACAGCAAAAAAGACGTTAAAATATTTCAAGATTTCACAATAAAACAGCACCCAAAGACATACACTCGAAGGAAAATACACTTCCAAGCAGCAATAAATACGCTTTGGAAAAAGTTCAAATGTTTGTAAATCTATCGGACCAAACTGTGTGGTCATCAGTCCGTAGCTTACAAACTTAAACTAAGGTAAACTAACGTAAGGACAATACACACATCCATGCCCTAGGGAGGACTCGAACCTCCGACGGCGAGCAACCGCGCGCTCCGCAGCGAAGCGCCTTAGACCGCTCGGCTACTCCACCGCTGCCTAGGAAAACGTTTACGAACGTAAGGAGGGAGAGAAGTATAGGAAAGACGGCACCCTGTCAACACAAAGAAATACTTAACTGAAGTCACGTAAGATAGACAAGGAGGACAGATGTAAAGCCACGAACAGGATGCTGTCGCCATAGAGTACACCAGAAGCAATCTGCAACAATAACCAGAAAAAATAAATAGGGCGGTAACACAATTCAAAGACACAAACGTATAAACCTGAATGATAATAATGATCTGAAAATATAAACAGTGAAACCCCTGTATGTGAAAGACTTGACGATAGCCACCGCGAGGTCACTGTTCAACAGTCCGCTCCACGCTTAACGGACGCAACTCAATAAAGCGGACAGTTCAACATAAATCTCTTCTGTACAAACATCCAGACATAAACTAATAAATGTATGAGAATAGTGCACTACTACTCTGGCCCAAAGACATAGGTGAACAGATATAAGTGGTCAAGAGTAAAATGTACCACTGATTACATAAAATAATTATAGTATAAAGCAAAGCGGCCGTAGATAATTCGGCCAAAATAGATTAGGAGCACTGTTGACCGTTAACGTTATGGCACAATTATTGATCACATCATAATACCATACAAGCAGCATCACAGTACCTGACAAGCACAGCACCATTATCCAAACGGGCCAACCAATATACATTACCCGGTCAAGCAGTTAAACGTGAGCAGCCGAACTCAAACTGCAATATCACATCAGCAGTTTCACACCGTGCAAGTTTTTAAATGTTCTAATATTTGTTAAGCTTAAGGGACTTAACTACTTATTAACTACCTTATACTAAAGGTAACAGAAACATCCATGCCCGATGGGGGATTCGAACCCCCGACCTTAGCGGCCCTACAGTCTGTGACTGGCGCGCCGCAGACTGCTCGGCCACTTGTTAGATTAGATTAGATTAGATTAATACTTGTTCCATAGATCATAATACGATATTTCGTAATGATGCGGAACGTGTGAGTCTAGTCATTGTTGTCTACACTTAACAATCAATATTTTAAGGAATTTGTATTACTTTTTTTGTTGTTTTTTATTTATTTTTTAAGTTTTAACTAAAAATTCATCTACATTGTAGAAGGAGTTGCCATTCAGAAATTCCTTTAATTTCTTTTTAAATACTAGTTGGCTATCTGTCAGGCTTTTGATGCTACTTGGTAAGTGACCAAAGACTTTTGTGGCAGCGTAATTCACCCCTTTCTAAGCTTAAGTTATATTTAACCTTGAATAGTGAATATCATCCTTTCTCCTCGTGTTGTAGCTATGCACACTGCTATTACTTTTGAATTGGCTCTGATTGTTAATAACAAATTTCAAGACTGAATATATGTACTGTGAACTACACTGCAGATCCCTAGATCCCTAAATAATTGTCTGCAGGATGCTCTTGGGTGAGCTCCAGCAATTATTCTGATTGCACGCTTTTGTGCAATGAATACTTTTTTACTCAATGTTTAATTGCCCCAGAATATGATGCCATATGAAAGCAATGAATGAAAATAGGCTTAGTAAGCTAATTTACTGAGATGTATGTCACCAAATTTTGCAATGACTCTGATAGCATAAGTAGCTGAACTCAGACGTTTCAGGAGATGTTCAATATGTTTCTTCCAATTTACTCCCTCGTCAATGCAAACACCTAAAAAATTTTAATAATCTGCCTTAGCTACAGATTTATGTTCGAAGTCTAAATTTATTAAGGGTGTCATGCCATTTACTGTATGAAACTGTATATAGTGGATTTTATCAAAGTTTAATGAGAGTCTAATTGTAGAAAACCACTTAATAACTTTCTGAAAAATATCGTTTACAATTTCATCAGTTAATTCCTGTTTGTCAGGTGCAATAGCTATACTTGTATCATAAGCAAAAAGTACTAGCTTAGCATCTTCGTGAAAGTAGAATGGCTAGTCATTAATACATATTAAGGACAGCAAGGGACCCAAGACCGAACCTTGTGGGACCTCATTTTTGATAACTCCCCATTAATTGTTTCATCTATATCATGTGAACTGCTTATTTCAGCTCTCTGAACTCTACCGGTTAATTATTATTTGAACCATTTGTGAACTGTCATACTCATAACAGAATACTTAAGCTTATCTAGATGAATCCCGGCCTGCAAGTTTTTAGACACAAAATACAGCGCCAATGCACTTTGGCCACATAGCAGACACTTCTGTGTACAAACAATTTTGTTAAAGAACGTCATAAAGTATAAACCGTCCACATGCATTTAGGCTACAACTGGTGCAAACACGTCATGGCTGGAAGAACCCCACACTGCACATGTAACAGTATGCGCAATCGGAGCCAAGCACTAACTGCTGCATAACGAGCACAGCTACGGAACGACAACAGTCCCATTCATTCGAATGCTCATTGCTAGTTAAGTAGTGTACACCAACCGCCACGCCAGAGCTCAGTTCCCAGGAAAACATCAAAGATAAACAACATGGATAACAATCTATCGAAGCAGCAGAGACCCTCTGGCGAGAACGATGAAAACGAGAACCTCCGCGGTTCAGGACGTAATTGTTTCAAAGGATAGTAAGATGTTCATAGTAACCGACGTAAATGGTACACGACTATTCATCAAACTTTACAGGGTGTTTCACTAAGTGTGTTTGCCTCTGTAGCTTATAAAATAATAGGTGACAGGAAATTTTAATGCGGTAGGTCAACACAAGAAATGTTACACTTTCTGTGGACCTATGAACATAGTTTATTGTATCATTTTCCAAAGAGTTACACCACAAAGATATATTTTTTAAATGGAAGAATAGTTTTTTCTATCGTGTATTGGATTCGTTTAAGCCAGCTGTATCCAAATCAATTTAAACTACACTCCTATCACTGTTAGTTTGGGAGCTACAACCCTTCAAAGTTCCGGGGACGGAGGCTGCGATAGCGTAGCTCACTGGCCGAGTGGCTATGCCCTGGGGCACGGCCCACTGTCTCATGACCACCAGCCAGTTAGCTACGCTGTCATCTGTCATAGCCTCCACCCCCTAAACTTTGAAGGGTTTTAGCTGCCAAACTAACAGTGATAGGAATGTAGTTTAAATTGATTTGGACGCAGCTGGTTTCAACGAATCCAATGCACGATAGAAAAAAGTATTGTTCCATTTAAAAAATTATATCTTTGTGCTGTAACTCTTTGGAAAATGATACAATAAACTATGTTCATAGCTCCGCAGAAAGTGTAACATTTCTTGTGTTGACCTACCGTATTACAATTTCCCGTCGCCTATTACTTTATAAGTTACAGAGGCAAACGTCACGGCACTCACTGCACTTAAAAAAGCTGTTGCAGTCTGACAACTGGAGCGACACTAGCGCCCCAAGCGGCTAGCCATCTGACACTGACTGACGTCGTATGGATAATGTTTGCTTTAGTCCCTTTTTAACGCGATTTTCGAAATACTTAACGTATTTCACTATGTCCAAGTGATGGTGTAAAACCAGGAGAAATTTATTCTCAAATAAAAGTGAATATGACTGCATGTTGAAAATCCAGTGTTAGCTACAACATATTTACGATGTTTGCTAGAACTGCTGCCTACCACATTGACAGCGAAAAACTGCAAACCTACGCATATACCAGGTGATCAAAAAGTCAGTATCAATTTGAAAACTTAATAAACATTGGAATAATTTAGATAGAGAGGTAAAAATTAACATACATGTTTGGAATGACATGGGGTTTTATTAGAAAGAAAGAAAGAAAGAAAGAAAGAAAAGACCAAAAGTACAAAAAATGTCTGACAGATGGCGCTTCATCTGATCTGAAAAGCAATAATTAGCCTAACAAATTAAGACAAAGCAAAGATGATGTTCTTTACATGAAATGCTCAATATGTTTACCATCATTCCTCAACAATAGCTGTAGTCGAGGAATAATATTCTGAACAGCACTGTAAAACATGTTCGGAGTTATGGTGAGGCACTATCAGTGCCGATCGGATGATTCACTTGAATGCCAGTCTCGTTTAAACACCTGCATAACAGCGGTGCATACACTGTTACCGAAACATTCAGGACCATATTAATAGAGGCTAAAAACATGACCTAGAAGGATTTTAGTAGTGAGAGCTTGTCATCTGCTGCAACTCTCATCATTAATGTTGTACTCCGTCTTTTTTTTTTTTTTTTTTTTTTTGTTCTAATAAAACCCCATGTCATTCCAATTTTTACGTCTCTATCTACTTTATTCCGTGATTTATTAATTTTTCAAATTTATACTGACTTTTTGATCATCCGGTAGATTCGTTAACAGCACTGACCTGTACCTTCAGGATCAAAAGGGATCGTATACTACTGTGGTTAAGTCATTAGCGCCTGACAAAAACTTCCAAATGATGATAGAAATGTTCACGTAAAAGCAAATATTTAAATAACATAACCTATTTTTCAGAAAATCTGTCAGTAAGAAAGTTTCACAACATAGCAATGTCATCACCAGACGGAAGCAAGAAACATGAAGTGAGTAGCAATAGAAGTACATATATTCCGTGTCCGGAACTAGACTTCGGAGTTCCAAAAATTAGCAGCCGATATGGCTTTGTCGTTAGCCTCCAATAAGTCTTCCATTATACAGGTCTGGTCTAAATATGGACAGATAAACAGGTGTTGTATATCATGTACAGAACCACAGAGAGTGTTCTCATTGTCTTTTAGGAAGCCCCATCGCAAGTTTGTCTTGCACTTTGGCACTTCTACCCTCATACGGTTCAGGGTTCTCCAGATTGTATATGGCAGGTAACCATCGGGTGTCAGTTCTTTTTTGCTGCTTTATGGGGACTTCCAGAATCGATGTCCCACCTTGCAATACGGTTCTCTGCGGCCGACCCTTCCAGGGCGCGCGAACACAACATCACATTTTTATATAGATAATGGGCATTCTTATTCATCAGATTTTCTCGTCTGCTATTCACTACCCATTTTCTACTCCTCAAAAGAATTGTTAATCTTTAACACATGTTTGTGGATGACATGCAAATCCGGATGATAATATTCAGTAATACGTTGTTCCATACCTCTTACGGTCCTTTGGGAACCTAAAAAACAATTTGTGGTCTTTTCCTTCTTATTAACACAACTGATTACGCCACAGAAGTTCACCGCAGTAAAAAACATTTAGAAAACAAATGAAAACAACAACAGCTGGATATCGCACTCATATAAACCGCACCGGACTGAGTAGTATACCCGGCTAGCCGCTTGGGGCGCTACTAGGCAGAGTGTCGCGACTGTACATATTAGACTAGTAAAACTATAGATTTTGTCAGTCCGCATGTGAAGCAGCAAACGCCATGCAGCATACTAATTTTAATTAGACGTTGAGATTTCTGTTGTTTTGAAGGTCAGTTTTACAAAATTTCATCTAGATCGGAGCAAAACTGTGGATTTCGTCGAAATCCATATATGAAAATTACTCTCCGCCATCCACAGAACGAAATATTTTGTGACAAGTAACGTCCTCCTGGTTTCGAAGACTAAGTGCGCAGAATTTCGTCATTATCAAACCAAATCTATACATATCTATGCGATAGAAACACGCAGAAACATTGAAAAATGCACTTTCGCTTCACAAATTTTCCATTTTCCCAACAATTTTGTTTCATACAATTACTGTTGAGTGAGTTACGAAAGCACAATTTAAAAAAAATAAAATAGAGAGAGAGAGAGAGAGAGAGAGAGAGAGAGAGAGAGAGAGAGAGAGAGAGAGAGAACAGCTAAATCGGTAAAAACAGCAATTCTGAAGTTGTGGCGTGACCAAAGAAAATGGAGATTCGTTTTTATATCTAAAGATTTACTCGTTTTTGCTTGACATCAAACGCAGAGTGCTACCTACGAGGGGGGATTGTGGACAGAGCAGTGTATGAAAGGAGAAAAAATAGAATGATACATTAAAAATAAGACTTTTTTTTCTATATAATTTCCAAGAAAATTGAGAAATTTGTCAATCCGCTTTATAAACTTCAAAAAGCCTATGGGGTTTTAGTCCCGGACATATAACATTGAAACATAAAAAAATGGTGAAAATCTTTTTCTGTACAGTTCTGCTTAGTATATTTACGAAATCAGTAGTATCGGTAACTAAACGTGACGTATATACGTCAAGTCTAGTTCTTGGAATGCACGACAAATTTCAAAACCATAAATGACAATCAGTCAGTATTAAAAAACCACCTTGGAAATGGATTCTGATATTGGAGCGGTCTGCGGCGTGCTAGTCACGGTCTGCACGGCCACTCCGGTCGGGGGTCCGAATCCCCCCTCGGGCATGGATGTTTGTGCCGCCTTTACTATAAGATAGTTCGTAAGTAGTTTGTAAGTTTAGAAACCGATGACGCCGTAGTTAAGTCCCATTAGCTCGAGAAAAAAAAAGACCTCTTTGTAAATAATTCTGGCCATAAATGCCAGATGAAAGTTTCGTGTGAACTACTAGGGACTTCCTATCACAAAATCTCTTGTTCTCTGGCCCAAGCTGGTAACGGACTTGAATTAGAATTAATTTAGCAGTGGAAGTTAAAGGAAGGTGGCCAACACACATAGTAGATCACAGTAATTAATTCTACAATTATTAAAAGACATGCCAGTACATACAAAATCATTTCATGGGGGTGGCTGAGAGAACATTTATGGTGCAATGGATATAACATAATAAATGCATCTGAAGTTGTTGTCAGCACTAGTGAGAAACAATATTAAATAAAAGGGGAAGGTATTGATTAACTACTATTAATAGGCAAAGCGAAATTGCACTGAACTTATTTATTGGGCTCAAACACAAGCAAATGGGGTACCAATTTTGTACACGATAAAAATGCATCCCACTGAAATAATGTGTTTGAGTTAGCCTATCTTCCACAGACGATGCCCAGCATTCAATTTACCACAAAGTACATTGAACTGAACTCTATTGGGGGAAGATTTACAACCATCAAACATTTATTCATTCACACACAATGCAACAGCGACACTCGCCAAAATCAGCGACTTGAAACGAATCAAGAGCCTATGCAGCTGGCGTAGACAAGGACTCAGCGAGCCGGAATGTACCACACAACATAATAAAAAAATTAACTTCGTAGGTGACTCTGGTCTGTCTTGCCCAACTTGATGGTGCGTGAGTATAGCGAGGATAATTTACATTTAAATTTGGCCGCGAGAAGCAAGCTAACCGAGACACACGGCACGCGTTTGCTGCATTACATGATCGCACCCCACTGAAGGCGAGGTGGTTAGAAATCTGATTCATTTCAACAAAATCACAACGGAATCTTAAAGTTACAATGAGAGAATACAAAATCTAGGCACTGGTTTGTGAGCAGTGAAGAGAACTCAAGAGAAATTACAAAGTTGGAGGAAGTAAAAATATGTTCAAAAGTTTGTACAGCTTATGGGACTTAACTACGGGGTCGTCAGTCCCTAAACTTACAAACTACTTATGAACTAGCTACAACTAAGGACGGCACAAATATCCATGCCCGAAGGGGGATTCGAACCCCCGACCGTAGTGGCCGTGCAGACCGTGACTGGAGCGCCTCAGTCCCCTCGGCCTCCGCGGCCGGCTTAAAAATAAGAACCACAGCATGCAACCCCTAGAAATACGTAGTATTTCATAAGCAATCTATTAAAGGAGGTTGTACAAGGCACCTCAAGTGGAACCCAAATCACTCATGGAAGGAAAAAAGACAAGAAATATTTCCCATGCACTGCACAAAATCAACATATCCCCCCTTAATAATCACACAAAGCTAGAAAAAATTTACACAGAGTTAGTACACCACCACATAATCACAAAAGGTTTGTGTATACCAGGCCGTTAACAATTTGAAACTAGTAACATATTCGATGTGTTTATCTGCAGAAAATCACCGGAATGTAAACTAAAAATATTTCCGCGCATGATCGGACAAAATATTCTGAAAATGAAGCTAAGTTCTAAAGTTGAAGGATCAGACAATGAATCGCTACCATCTCCATGGACAAGAAAGCAGAACGAACTTACCAAACTGACCAATAATCCAAGACTGACTACTGGCCAGCAGGTCGCCAAGCACCACCGGATGTACGGGAAGACCCAGAGAGAGAGAGAGAGAGAGAGAGAGAGAGAGAGAGAGAGAGAGAGAGGAGGGGCAGAAGAGACTGGCATGACACCCTAGAGGACTCGCTCCGCACATTGTTAACACAAAAATCTGACCAAGTGGTGCAGAAACCTCTTTGGTATCATCAAAAGCAGCAGTTGGTAACGACCACCTATCGACAAGAAGCCAGCGAGCATGCAAGACGATCAGGCAGCAGCTGACAACGCGAAGTTTCTCATACACAGACAGGCACTACAGAAGATTCTCATACTCGCACAGAGGCAATCACATACTCTCATAGGGACAGTGGCATAACGGAGAAGCCGTTCATGTTGCCACATAAATAGACGCAATAATAATTTTTAAACATAATAAAATAGAATCAACACTAACATAGTATTAATGGAAATAACATTAAAAGTATGAAATGAAATGCTAGTCCTCAGGCCTCAAAGTGAGCGTGCTTCTAATTCAACAAAAGGTCGACCTAGCGACCTTAAATAAATTACAAATTTAAATAATCTATGGAAGAGGACATACTATATAGGTCAGGTCTAGATAAAGATTCCCACTACATAATTCTGAACTAAAAATACCAAGAGCACGGGTTTCGTAAGTAAGCATAGATCCATATTTTATGGCACTCACAATGATGCGCAGATGAATTTGTTGTTAGAATTTCACGGGATGCGAACATGTCCATTTTTACCCCGATAACAAAGATAGAGAAATATATCTCTTTGTCAAAAATTCATAACACCGAAAAATGTTGCTATGTGATTTTTTTTCTTATATGATGCGGATGTGTACCTAAGCAGCCATAAAAATATTATCTCTGCCATAATTACAATATTATCGGCGAGTGACTAGTAGTAAGCTTACATGTAATCATATGTGACAGAATGACTTAAGATATAATGTTTTTAGTCAAATCCGACGAGTCGTATCGAACACCATACTCGACCCTGCGTGCCCGAGGGAGGACTCAAACCTACAATACATGACTAGGCGCCTTAGACCACGGATACATTCCCATGTGGCAAAATAAAATTAGAAGCGAAACAGTTTCCAGACGACTGTCCCGTTTTATAATGCAGACGGAATACAGCCCTGTCCTCCCTCAGCCCTCGCCATCTGACGTCAAGTTCGGAGGCGGGCAAGACGTCGAGTCCTGCGGAACCCACCCCACCACGACGTGAATTCCGCGCCCCGATGCCTCTAGTAGCTCACTCAATTGCTCCCTTTCCATACAGTTTCAACGAGGAGGAAAGATTCGTCTCCAAATTGTCGTTATTGCAAATCTTCCGTGAAGCTCATTTGTGAATATTTTCCATCCGTCTGCCTCTGTACGTTTGCCAAGTTATTGAATTCAAGAGACGCGTAAAGGGCAAGTCAGGCATTGCTACATAACTTTTTCGCTCTGGCAGATGCCTTGCAAGATGGTCCTGTCACGTAAAGTTATCCATTAACTGAGGCAGGTCCCTCAAGAAGCAACTGTCGACCGTGCAAAGAAGGGTCATATTGACGGCTTATACAATACTAGAAACCTTGTGAGATGGCGGTAATATGTAGTCAATTTTTTTCTTCCTTTATTTTTTGTCTTTGGGAACATGGAGTAGTTCAGTATCGTTTTGATACACATTCTTTATTTAGATTTGATACTACTCTTGTTTCTGTAGTTTTCAAAATAAAAAGCCAAGATCGCACATTAATAATTTATTAAATGACGACCGATTTCGGTGCACTGTGTCACCATCATCTGGTCTCATATATGTTATAAGCTGGTCATCTTGTTAAAAAAATGGGTATAAAATAACAAGTGCAACATTGCACTTAGTCACTATGTAGAAATACATAAGTTAAAAACATGACAGCTTACAAAATATTTGCAAGAGAGTACTGTCGCAGACGGCAAAACTTGACTCACTAGGAAGGAAGTTTCCACACACGGAAGCATACAGTTTACAACCTCGTATCTCAAAAATAAAAAATAAAATAAAAACGCTTTATAACCTAGTGCACGTTGTCTTGAGTTAGCTGATTCACCGAACCCCTATGAGTCGATACGATGAATCGCACACATCAGATACATATGAGCCACAACAACAGGGTTGGAGATTTTAACTCAAAATATGGTATAATATATAATCATTCAATATTGAATTTAATAATTAATTTCAAATTGTGTTCCACTTCAATTCCAGCTCTTCGTGGCTACGCGTTCCTGTGGCTTAGTTCCAAATTAAAGGAAAAGAAAGAAAAGAGGAAACTTACATCGATACTTAATATTATAAATGCGGAAACTAAAACTTTTAACGGATTTGGATGAGAATGGGTATGGAGGTAGCTTGAATGCCGAATAAGAACAAAGGCTCCCTTATAAAGTGTGTTGATTTTTCAGTATATAATTCGAATTTTGCAACAGCTGATCATCAACGTTTCTCTTACAGCTTCTGAGATGCTTGAAGACTCATTGGAAAGATATTTTTTCTTTGACGTTTAAATGTATCACATTCCTTAAAATATTTTAATGGTTGATATGTTGTATGTAATATTTTTCAACGTAATAAATACAATGCTAACAAGATGTCAACGTCTTCAAACCGGCTAACCGTTTTCCATGACATTCGAATCCTGCATAATTTACACTCTGCATAACGTATAGCTTCTTCATTCACCGGGTTAGTTTCTTTTTTCATCTCGATACAAAAGGACAGTTTTTACCGTCATTCTACGCATGGTTTATAGTTAAAAGGGAAAATTGGAATTATCTTAAAAAAAAAAAATCAACTACGGGGTCATCAGTCCCTAAACTTACAAACTACTTATGAACTAGCTAATCGTAAGGATGGCATATGGGGGGATTCGAACCCCCGACCGTAGTGGCCGTGCAGACCGTGACTGGATCGCCTCAGTCCCCTCGGTCACCGCGGCCGGCTTTCTTTTATCCTTATCTACCTGGTTATGGTCATTCACTCTTGTGCCAGAACATCAACGCAAGAAACTTCAAAGCGCTTTGAGGATCGGAATTGGATATAAAAGCTGCACTCCATACTTTCATTTTTCTCTGTGCCTTTCCTTAGTCTATCTCATCCTCGTCCCCCACTTTCTCTTGCTGCTGTTCGTATCTATCTCGTCTCCCCCTATCATATCTATGTCATGTGATCATTCTTTCTCTTTTCCTGTGCATCTTCACCTGCATCCCTCTTCATATTGCATGTTTATGTCTTCTATAATTATATGTATACGACCGAAAGTCTTTACCTGTTGGATCTGAAAAGAATCATTTCAATGATTTTTCGAAACACATGTAAAATAGCCAGGAGATCACCATGATAGTCTTACAGACTGGTCGTTGTTGCTCGTTTAGCAATGCCAGAGAGCACGTGTAGGGTAACTTCACTACCTCCCCCCCCCCTCCCCCCGTTTTTTCATATAATGTGCTCCATAGGTCCGGGAACCGCGCTAACCCAACACCACCTAAAGAGAAGGCCATGGTACTCTCGTGTGACGTCACACAGTGTAGGTCTCGATTGAGTAGCTGACTGGGTGGCCACCGGGGCATGGCCCACTATGCCTTAAGCCCAGTTTACACGATGATCGCGCTAGTAATGGACAGGTCACATTGCGCACCGTCTAGCGACGTAAACGCGGGACTACTAGGAATTCGTGAGCGCAGAAGGCGTTTCGTATTAGCTAGTACGCTTTATGACGGGTTCTAAATTTGCTAGTAGCGAAGTGGGTGCGCATGAGCAGAAATGAATTCTTTGTGTGG
This sequence comes from Locusta migratoria, assembly GCA_026315105.1. NCBI lineage: Eukaryota > Metazoa > Arthropoda > Insecta > Orthoptera > Acrididae > Locusta > Locusta migratoria. The sequence goes on along the minus strand of CM048745.1, from coordinate 267,067,055 downwards.
TTTTCATGTTTATGTGTGGAAATAGCCGCGTCCTTACCGAAATTGCTTGCTTTGTTGCAGTGATATGTCTTGCATCAGTGGAATGGAACAGAGCAGCAATTCCGCTTTCGATTGAGGCATATAGGGTCATTGCAGAAAATCCTCTCTATTGTAAGATGGTACAATCACTGTTATTTATGAAGAAAATAACAGAAAACTGTAGTTTTAAATGAATTTTGAATACGTCTTGTTGATTAAGTTCATATTTTTAAAATTCTATAATTTTTAGCATGTCAGAAAGTCAGTTGCACATAATCTCGAAATTGTGATGCTAAAAGCAAAGCAAAATTTAGTTGACTGAGGTCCCACTATGGATCGGAAATTGAAATTGCAGTTCAGACTTCAACGGCAATATTTGTCAGAGTTAGTTCAGAAATTCTTTGTGCAAAGGCTAGACTTTCGAAAGATTCTCCTGTCACCAGAGACCGCAATGTTATAGGGAACCTGCAAGAAATAATATTTACAGGAAGTAATTGACGCATAACTTTAACAAAGCTGAAAATTTAATAAAAGTGTAAAAAGTATTTCGCACCTTCAGCCTGGAGAAATAGTTCCCACTCTCTCGATCTATCTCATCTCTCTCTCTCTCTCTCTCTCTCTCTCTCTCTCTCTCTCTCTCTCATCGCCGTATTTTTGTCCTTGGACGAACGAAAGCAACTTGGTAAAACATTAATATTCGTAAAAATATTCTGAATTCATTGAGGTTTTCCGGTATGAGTTACTTCATTGTCTGCATGCAGTACACATCTCATTCTTCGTCTCTTCCTCTCAACTAAGGACACATCCATTCTTCTTCACGTGGAGTGCTCTGACAAATATTGCCACAGCTCCTGCCTGCAACCGCCGATAGTGTAAGCTTCTTAAGTTGAATATATTATCAGCTATGGCGTACACCCAAACGTGAACAATCCACGTATACAAACAGTAATAAGCCCGTATTTTCGCACAGGCGCTGCTGTTAGTGGAAATCAGACGTGCAGACGGAAGTTTATCGTATTAACGCAACCAAGCATATATGATCGGACGCCATTAGTACCGAGTTAGTACGCTTGGAGCGCTGCAGCAGACAGCTATCTTTCTTGTGAACTTTCGATCGTCGTGTAAACTAGGCTTTAGCGGCCAGCCAGTGAGGTACGCGATCCCGACCTACACTGCGTATTTAGTGTCAATAGCCAATTTTCTCACCATGTTGAAATTTTGTCTAAATCGCTTTGCAGTTTCTTTTCATCCTGTTGACTTCTCTAACCGATAAACGACTACATCATACGCGAACAGTCTAAGGGAGCTATTCTGATCGTCTCCTAAATTGTTTATAAACACGAGGAAGAGTAGGAGACCTATAACGATTCCCTGTGGAACGCCAGATATCACTTCTGTTTTACTCGATGACTTACCGTCAATTACAACGAAATGTGTCCTTTCTGATATGAAATCGTGAATCCAATCGCACAATTGGGGGATATTCCATAAGCACGCAATTTCATTAGAAGCCGCTTGTGGGGTACACTCCACTGTGTCTTGCAGAGTATTTATGTAGATACAGATGCGTTATTCATGACAGCACTGTTACATATATTGTATGAAACGCACACGGCCTTCGCTTTATGTGGTGTTGGCTCACCATGGCTATTGCTGCATGTCTGGCAGAGCACGTTGTTTAATGTTCAGTGTCTGGGAGGTCGTTATGCTGTTGGAACAGTATATCATTTTCCAGTTGCTAGAATGGCAATTCTGGGACGTACGCAGCGCTGCTAAGTGTTTGCTCCACAATGTGAACAAGAACTGATGACAGGCCTAGGGTGAGGCCTCTGTGTCTTGTAACGAGGCCACATGGGTTTCAGATTTGAGAATATTTCTACTTTTATGCTACATAAACGAAACACAGATTCAACGGCAAGAAGTTGGATCTTTGAACTGTTTTGTTTCTGTAAATACTATTATATATATATATATATATATATATATATATATATATATATATATATATATATATATATATATATATATATATATATATAATATAATATAATTTTGCCTTTTGATTTTGTACATTTGTCACTACAAATATTACGTGACTATTACGTGTATGCAATGTGCTGCCCCCTAGCGCTACCTTCTTAAGTCAAGCTGGCACTGAATAAGTTGCTTTTATCTACAGACTGTCTTGTATTACACATGACTCTGTAATACTAGATGTTGTTTAGTAAAACATAGCACATGTGCGTTAATGCACTAACTTGTACTGATTTCTAAAACCAAAGGTATGTAATATAAATTTTAGTTGTACCTGTTAACTTTCAAATATGAGCTTTTTTAACGCCTGTTACACGTAACATCTGTTACATAATTTGTAAATGTTTTTTAACTGATTCTCTGTTGATCGGCCCAGCCCAAAACGCGTAAGAAATTTAAGTAAAATAAAGACTCCTCCACTACCTGCATTTTCTTCCTTTCTGTCGCCCAACAGTCTTTTCATCGCCATTTTTTACTTATCATTATGGTTGCATAACTCCATAAAGACCCTAAAGTTATATATTTTTGACGACGTTACAGCGTTCAATGAATGAAATATATTGCAATATGCGATCAGGTATGGGTTCACTGTACTGGGTTTATATGGAATACCAAAGTGCGGCGAATGAAAATGTGTGCCCGGCCGGGATTCGAACCCGGGATCTCCTGCTTCCTAGGCAGACGCGATGACCACTCCGTCACCGAGGACACAGTGAACAGCCTGACTGCAGAGGACTCTTCCCTGCACGTCTCCCGCCAGACCCAAATCTCCATTCGCCAAGCTGTCTCTTTCCTATACCACAGCCTATTTGTTCTATAATGCTCGCAGCCACAATTTCATTCATTGAACGCTGTGACGTCGTCAAAAATATATAATTGCATACAATCCGAGGCTGGGCTCCTGACGACAATTAACTGTGTCTCGATACCTCATGGTCTGTTCTCCCTGATGCGGGAATACAGTATTGTGGCTGGAAGCATTACAGAACAAATAGTCTGTGGTAATAAGAAAGAGATAGTGTGGCGAATGGAGATTTTGGTGTGGCGGGAGACATGCAGTGAAGAGTCCTCTGTAATCAGGTTGGTCACTGTGTCCTCGGTGCAGGAGTGGTAAACGCGTCTGCCTACTAAGCAGAAGATCCCGGGTTCGAATCCCGGTCGGCCACAAATTTTCATTCGCCACACTTTGGTATTCCATTTAAACCTTGTACAGTGACGGCATAACCGATCGCAAATTGCGACTTATTTCATATAAAGACAAGTCAGACTTGTACTGTGTTAGGATATCATATTAAAATGAAGTTTCCTAAAATAAAAAATAAAGAAGTAAGATGTCGAAAAGGGACCGCAAAGGGATATAAATATTAAAAACCAAGATAGAAGAATTGTTGTGGAATTATAATAGTTAATGGCGTCTAGATTTAAGCAACGGATATTGTCAAACCAAGTAATTCAATACGATTGGATGTGTTATACTCGTCGGGAAATATCCCTGGAAACAAAACCGAAATTGACTACTTGTTATAACCCACAGTGTAGGTAACGCTTACCAGAATATGGGTGTGCTGGAAAGCACGGATATATGGTCCTTTCGTTTGCAGATACTTCACGAACGGAGACTATGATTGTTGGGCTTGGCGTAGACAACCAGCCTACGATCGTGACAGACGTGTGTGCCGCGTGGACATCCTAAACCTCATCTACCTGTGTGGGAATACTCACGTCAACGGCATTTTAGCACGAGACAGGAAGAACATCCAACGTATGTGGCAATTCTCCGAAACAAGCCCGCCTCTCTAAAAGCCATAATTTGACCCCTTTTAAAGTAGCTCAGTAGTCTGTGGGCAGCAAGGTTGCGTCTCTTTGGCAGGGCGATTTTATCCAAACCTTAAAGCCAGCCAGATCAACACCACCAAGAGAGAAAGCCGCGGCGCTCTCGTGTTACGTCATGCAGAGTAGGTTGCGCGCGCATAGCTGACTGGGCAGCCGCTGGGGCCCGGCCCACTATGCCGAAGCAGCGAGCCAGTCAGCTATGCGCACGCAGCCTACGCTGCATGACGTCACACGAGAGCGCCTTGGCCTTTTCTGTAGGTGGTTTTGGTCAGATACGCAAGGCTATTAACAGTCCCCATTATGAAGCGTAAACACGGGTGGCGCTCTGGAAAGTACAGTCTTAGACAAAAAAATTGATCGCCGGCCGGCCGACGCAGAGGCAAAGTCGGAGTCGGTCGCGCAGTGTGGACAATAAAATCGATCGCCCCTCAGAATGCTAAGTCCGACGATGTGCACGATCTGGCAACACTGTAGAATGCGGTACTGTCAGGAGGAAGTGTTATGTCCTTTTCGACACAGTTCTGTAGTATATGAGCGCGTGGGCTCGTGGTAAGAGTCGCATTTGCAAGTGCATAAGTAAGAAGTCCCGAGATCGACTCCAACCACCATCATCAGTTTTTTTTTAAACGCAAATCTGCTGTCTTCGTTATCAGTGTAGAAGAACCTCAAATGTAACAGAGAAAAGTGACAGAAATAATTACACAAAAGGGCTCGCTGCTGCATTAAACCTGAACTGTTTACTCTCGGGAGTATTGGGCACTGGCTTCGGCATCGCGGCTGCCGCCTGCGGACTCGGTGACAGCGGCGCGCCGCTGTGAGTATATTTACTGGCTGTTATATCCTTACTTCAAGTTTTAGTACTTTACAGTCACGTATTAAATTTTTCTGACGTATGAACATAATCTAAACGTCGTAAAGTAGAATCGGTATAAAGGGTCATAGGGGTGACTATTACCACATTTTTGTTGAACGTCATCAGGCCGCTCAATCAGGATTCCTAGCCACGATTGTTACTAGTGACGAGCTATGATGCTCTTATGCTGACATCTTAAGAAGAAATAAATGACTGAGTATTAAAAGATATTTATACTCAGCAAAGTGCAACCACAACGCGAGGGTGCGCCCATTTCTTGCAAACAACAGACACCATTTAGTCGCACTGTAAGGACAATCAACCTAAAAAATTAGAGCATGTCTTGGTACTACACTATAATAATTCCAGTTGATTTCACAAACAAAACATCGAATAGTGTGCTTTGGAAGTCACCCATTCCGCACCTATTCTTTCGATCACATGTCCTCAAATGTTTATGTTTCCCGCCCCTACTCGAATAACCTACGACAAAAATTATTTCCAGAAAAAATACACATCGAACATCGATTGGCGTCATAATTAGCTTGCAATCAGTTCGATTCTAAAAGGATAGATTTGGTAAACTACCAGAACGTTGTCAGACTTTCCCATTATCAAAGAGAATATAGCAAGTAACCACAAGAGGTTTCTTGTTGTTTAAGATGTGGATTCGTGCAATTCCTGTCACAAAAAAGCTAAAAAAATCTACTCCAATGAGACCCGAACCATTGGCCAAAGCCACCTCTCTGTGGCAGGCGACTACTTTACCGCAGAGCTAGCGAGGAGCTTGCACGCCAGGCCTTTCCTACTGCCACATATGACAATAGAACATATAACTCGCAACGTAAGAGACGAGATTAGTTAGAATTTCGCCGTGTAAACACTTTTATGGACCCAAAAGCATGAATAAATATTCTGTCGTCTCTCGACTGAGAAACCAGTCAGATTATTCAATGGAAATTACAGGAAACATCAAGTGAATTTATGAGCATAGTTCTGTGCTAACCAGGAAGTAAGACCTCGGTACCTGCGTTGACAGACTTACACTGCGATGTTGCCAAGCTTTATTCATACTGTCAACAGGAAGAATAAGAGCCGAGGTGATCGCAGGCGAGCTCGACAGAGACTTAGCTCGCAGGTCGCGCGCCTGCTGGGGGTCCGAACACCTAAAGTATATGTCGATGAGCCCTGCTCGCAATTCCGTAACTAGCTTTAATGAGCCGATCGTTGTCACTAATAAAATATACAGATGCACCGACCGCTAACATAGTAATAAATGTCTCAGTTAGTTGGGTATTCTGTCAAAAATCTTTCACCAGTGCTGTTTCACATTTCTTCGAGCATCTCCATTGATTATACTGAAAACATTAGCTGTAAGCGTTAGTTTTCTTTACAGTTATAGACTCAGAAAATATCTTGCTCGAAATCGCTGTCAGTGGCACAAACGAACGAAAAGAAATCAATGCAGCATTGTTTTCAAGATGTGAACATTTCTGGGAAGGCTTCGTAACATGTAAACTAAGAAGAGCTTCTGTTATCCAAACATAGAATTAGGGACAGTAATGTATAGATTAATTTATCTTTAAGCCAAACTGTCATCCAGTCTACAAATATTGCAAAAATTAAACGTATCACTTGTTGATTAGAGTCCCAATATATCCCCTAACAAAAGAAGATCAGCAGATATACTGAAAACCTTTTGATGACTGTGCAGAACATTCAGGGCAGAAAGAATCCTAAATTCAAAATAACTACGGGTTAACAAAGCAGAGCATAGTGCTGATATTGTATGCAGCTGTCGCACAGTGTTTGTTTGTTTTCTTTTTTTCTTTCAACCGTTGTCATATGAATACAAGCTCCAACCTCCCACAATAATCATATGACAACCATTGGGCCGTAATATGATGACACAGTTGGTTATAGAAATTGCAGTGACTGTTTTAATGCTGCCAATGGATAACGCCAAATTTTCACTATTTCGGAATATATCACAGATTAAGTTCTGTCTGTGAAACAATTGTTCAACAGTTAGTGAACAGTATCGACATTTCTGCACGTAACGCGAACCCATCAGTTATCAATTATACGCAGCTAATTTTATAATTTGATCTTCCTAGGAACGATTTAATTTCTCGCACAACAGTGTTATTACATACTGAAATAGTTCAATAAGTATGAGTGTATCACCTCTCGTTAACGTCCACTTCCTGTTCTCACCCCTACACCACTGCAGAGATCTAATAAATGATACAAAGTACAGGTTTATACCTACATTAATGGGATTATTGATATCAGTTTTCCCGCCAGTATACTGCTATTGTTCTGAAGATGAATACTCAACGTAAATAGTAATATTCAGTTGAATATCTGAGGTGTCGACTTCAGTTCCACAAACCAAAAAATGGTTTAACTAGGCGAATAAAAAGTCTATATGATAATAAATAGAAATGAAATAACTTTTGTGTCCCAACTTCGTCGCCGCTTTTGTGTCCCAGCCTCGTCGTAGGTGTCGGTGGCCGAGTGGAACGAGACCGACACAGTAACAAGACAGCACGCCGGTGCAGGTACGGAGGGTAGCAGCCAGAAACTACAAACACTAGAGTAAATTAGAAAGAGATATATTTTGCACAGAATGTAACAATACTTAACTTTTATATAGTACTGCAGAATGTTGATACATAGTTGTTAGAGGCCTGCCTAGTGCCTGTACAATAGCAAAGTCTTCACTCGTGCCTATCGGATTACGAAGGTCCTAACTCGTTGCTATCTCAGTCCGAAGTGACCGATCTCGTTCAGTGGTGGCCACGAGCGGGGTTGCAGCAGAGGGCGCTCGTTGCTGTCGTCGTAAGATCGCCGCGCCGTGCGTGCCTGACGGCGCGCGGCGAAAGTAGGTGGCGCGCACTTTGTACTTGTGCGACACCACACCCCTCCCCCACAAACCGCCGCGCCGTCGCGGCGTAGGGCTGAGGGCCACGGCGACGGCACTGGGAGGAGGGCCTGGGCGGGGGCGTTACTGGTGGGACGGGCGTCGTAGCTGAGGCCGGGATCGAGACGCCGTCCGCGCCCCGGCATCTGCCTTGAGATCCTCCAGGGAACCCGCCGAAACCTGGGGAAGGGCGCCCGCCCCCGCCCAGAGGGAGCAGGTCATCTTCTTCTGAGGTGCGTGGCCCAAGCTGAGGGGGCCCGCACGGTCCCGGAGTCCCTCTCGGTGACGCTGTCATCTGCGGCGGCGACAGCGGCGGCGACGACTGCGTCGGAGGTGCGTCCACCTCCATGGGTACGATCTCGTAGTCCGGGGAAGCTGGACCCGGCGGCTAGCGATGTGGCTGTGCTCCCTGGCGGTGAACTGGGTCTGGAATCAAGAAACCGGAGACAGGATCGCGCGGCCTATGCAGACGCAATTGGTTTGCGTGGCGCCGCAGCTCCGACCCCGTGGAAGAACGTACAACATACATATTGCTAACGAGCACGCGCTGAATGGTGCCCGGCAACCATGTCTTCTTGTTTCCAGCAAACACCCTGTACAGCACCGGCGTAGAAACCTGAAAACGCGTAGCGCCATACGAACCGACTCGGTGCGTGGGAGGCTGCAGCAGGTGAAGGAGAGTGCGGTGACGGCGGCCGTGTAGCAGCTCGGCAGGAGACGGGCCGTCACGTGGCATGCACCGATACGTAGACAGGAAAATTTGAAGAGCTTGCTGCCTGGAGTGCTGACCTTTCATCTTCTCCATGTGAGACTTGAATGTTCGAACGAAACGTTCTGCTTCACCATTGGACTGAGGGTGAAAAGGTGCGGTGGTAATATGCTGAATGCCATTCACACGACAAAACTGTTGAAATTCCGCACTAACAAACTGAGGTCCATTGTCACTGACGATAGTTTCAGGCAAGCCTTCGATGCAAAACACTGATGTTAAGGCACTGATTGTACTACAAGCTGTCGTTGAGTTCATGGCAATCACAAAAGGAAACTTGCTGAAAGCGTCTACAACAATTAACCAGCGCGTATTCCAGAATGGTCCGGCAAAGTCAATATGTAAACGTTGCCATGGTCCCTTGGGGCGTGGCCAGTCTGAGAAACGCTATTGAGGAGCCGCCTGATGCTCCGCACAAACTGTACACTGTGATGTCATGCTCTCTATCTGAGCGTCCACACCAACCCAGGTACAATGACGTCTGGCCAGTTGCTTTGTCCTAACAATGCCCCAATGTCCTTGATGCAGCAGGCGTAACACTTCTCGTTGCAGGGAACGAGGAACAATCACTCTTGTTTGGTCGTTGTCGGTATGTAACAACAGAACACCCTGACTTAAAGACAATGCATGACGTTGTGCAAAATAACGTCGAACCAGAGGCCGATCAATGTCTTTGGCTCTGGCAGGCCAACCAAAGCGAACAAAACGTGCTACCACACTTAAGTCTGCATCCGCAGCTGTTTCCTGTGTACCCCGACGAGAGTTCAAAGGGAATCAAACATGCATCACTGAGTAGTGCAGACTTTACTTTGTCACAGGCAACTTGGCAATCTTTAGACCATACAAAAGGAACATTCTTCCTACTTAAGTGATGCAGTGGAGCTGCAATCTGAGAGGCATTGGGAATAAACCTGAAATAATAGTTAAGCTTTCCCATTACTGCTTGCAATTCCTGCACATTCTTAGGAGGAAGCAAGTCTTTGATTGCTCGAAGATGTGACTGTAAGGGATGGATTCCTTGGGCATTAATCACATGGCCTAGGTACTCTATTTCAGTTTGAAAAAACGAACACTTTGCTTTATTGCAACGTAGACCTGCTGCAGTCAAAACTTTGAAAAGGCACTCCAGGTTTGCTAAATGTTCGTCAACTGTACGTCCGGATACCACAATATCATCTAAATAGTTCGAACAACACGGTACAGAAACTGTCAGCTGTTCCAAAAAACGCTGAAAAATAGCGGGAGCGGAAGAACTGCCAAAGGGTAGGCGTTGAAATTGAAAAAGGCCCATGTGAGTATTAATGACGAAAAACTTTGACTCGTCATCAAGTGGAATCTGTAAGTATGCCTCTGCTAAATCAATCTTAGAAAAGAAGCGAGACTGTCCTAATTTGTCCATCAGTTCCTCAGGTCTGGGCAGGGGATAAGTGTCTACAATTGTTTGACTATTCACTGTTGATTTGAAGTCCGCACAGAGACGAAGTTTTCCTGACGGCTTGGGTATAATTACTATAGGCGAGGCCCACTGACTCGCAGAAACAGGAGAAATCACCCCACTATCTTGCCAACGTTTAAGTTCTTCGGCAACTGTATCATGCAAGGCAATAGGCACTGGTCTAGCTTTACGAAATTTTGGAACTGCAGATTCTTTTAAAGTTACATGTGCCACGAAGTCTTTTGCACAACCTAGTTCCGGCGAAAACAAGTCACTATATTTCTCACACAATGCATTGATTTTATCCTGAGGCACTATTGACGAAATTTGAAGCACATCTCTTTGAATTGATAAACCAAACAAGTCAAAAGCATCTAGTCCAAAAATGTTCTGTGTCGATTTGGCCTGAAGAACTACAAAAGCAACTGTTTTTGTTACACCTTGAAAAGAGGCGGGCAGGCTACACGTTCCTAGCACGGGAATATTTTGACCTGTATAAGCTGTTAACACTTGCTGTGACGGCGACAATTTTGGCGAACCCAGAAGTTCATAAGTATCTTTATTAATTAATGTAACAGCGGAACCAGTATCAAGCTGAAATTGCACAGTCTTATTTTCTATGGAGAGATTCACAAAAAGTTTTTGCTTCTGGCGCACGACAGGTGCGCGAATGTGGGCAACGTCTGCTACGGTTTGTTTACTGCGCTTGCGCGGGCCGCGTAGTGAAGGAAGCGGCGCAGACTCGGCACGCAGCGGATTAACAACACTGTCACTAGATGACACTACCGCCGGATCGGCGTCCGCGCAATGCGAGGCTACTACAGAGTCACTAACTACTGCACTACACTTTTGAGTAGCTACTTGATGTCTACTGTCACTATCTACACAGTACTGGGCACTTTTACAATGAGCAGTTGCAGAAGGCACTATTTTCACTACAGGAATGCACTGTTCATAGTCATTTTGCTTGTCCCGAACCCTTTTCCGTTGCACTGTTTTACGCGCTCGTCGGCGCTTGCTACGTGGTGCACTATATAGATTTGCCATAGGCGCAGAACTACTTTCTTGCAATTGAGAACCAAGGAAAGCACTGTTCAATTCCACAGCCCGTATAACATTTACAGAATGAACTGTTCTCGCACTTTGCGAAGCACCGTTTCTAACGTTACTGTTCTTTGAGTTTTTAATTTGCATACACACAGACTGCACATGTCCCGATTTGCCACATTGATAACAGGTTGCGTTGCGACTAGGGCAATGAGCACGCTTGTGGCGAGACACACACTGGGGGCAAGATTTACGTACATTTTTCTGAAATGAGCGTTGGCGCCCGTTATTCAAATCACTGTTTCTAACACGACGGGGCGACCTTTGTGTCGCACTTTTACACTGGCTACTGTTCACTGTCTGTTCAGCACGGCCTGTACTATTGTAAGAATCACTAGTGCTACACTGAGAACTACGGCTAGGAAAGCGTCCGTTACGGCGCACTGAATTTACACTGTGGCTTTGCATTTCTACATCTGCTAAGTCAAAAGCATCATGCGCTTCTATAAGCTGCAGTACACTGTCTAATGAGGGGTCAGACTGTTTCAGAATTGCTGCTCTAATTCTGGGGTCCTGAATGTTCTGCGTAATCGCATCCCTCAACATCACGTCACTATACGAAAGTCCACAAGAGCAAGTAAATTTACATTGGCGGGTTAAGCCCTTCAATTCCGTAATCCACTCTTGGTGTGACTGCTGCGGTAATTTTTTAAGTCTGAAAAATCCGTATCGTGCAGCGGCTACAAGAACTTTCCTCTCATAATGAGCATTTAGTGCCTCTACTATTTGTTCAAAGTCTACATCACGAGGAGATACTTGCGGGAACAGTTTCTGCAGTAACACAAAAGTTTTGGGGCCCACCACGGACAATAAAAGATGCTTAACAGTCTGACCTGTAATTTGATGAGCCGCGACGAGTTCTTGAAACTGCGCGAAATAGTCACTCCATTCTTCCTCACGTTCGTTGTACTGGCGGAACGTCGGAAGCGGTGCGGCGGCAGGTGTGGGCTGCTGATGCGACGGCTGTTGTTGAGTTGTCGTCAACTGCGCCACCGCCTGGAGAAGTTGTGTTATTTGCGCCGTCTGTAACTGAATAATTTCCATTAAGTTTGGGTTCGGGGTAGTGGCCATGCTGACCGATTAGGCGCCGCGTATACAAGTAACTTATAACAAAACACAAATGCAATATGAAAGAGGACGCTCTGCAACAAAAATGTCCACAAAACACGTAACTGAAAATGTTCCCCCAAAAATCTTCTAATAAGGGTGGGTGGGCGGGAGCAATTTCTGCGTGCTCCGACTGCTGCTGTCTGGCTGCTGCAAGCGGGCTGGTCCAAGGTTCTATCACTCCTCGTCGCCACTTTTGTGTCCCAACTTCGTCGTCGCTTTTGTGTCATAGCCTCGTCGTAGGTGTCGGTGGCCGAGTGGAACGAGACCGACACAGTAACAAGACAGCACGCCGGTGCAGGTACGGAGGGTAGCAGCCAGAAACTACAAACACTAGAGTAAATTAGAAAGAGATATATTTTGCACAGAATGTAACAATACTTAACTTTTATATAGTACTGCAGAATGTTGATACATAGTTGTTAGAGGCCTGCCTAGTGCCTGTACAATAGCAAAGTCTTCACTCGTGCCTATCGGATTACGAAGGTCCTAACTCGTTGCTATCTCAGTCCGAAGTAACCGATCTCGTTCAGTGGTGGCCACGAGCGGGGTTGCAGCAGAGGGCGCTCGTTGCTGTCGTCGTAAGATCGCCGCGCCGTGCGTGCATGGCGGCGCGCGGCGAAAGTAGGTGGCGCGCACTTTGTACTTGTGCGACACCACAATAACAGTTAATGGAAGTTTACAAACTCCATCGGAAAAATGAAAAATACTTTATTGACCTACAGACTACTGCAATACAAATTCTTGGATTTCACAGAAATGAATTACTTAGGCCCTACTTATGTTTTGATGCACTTCACTTGCACTAGAGAAGGGATAAAACATGCGAATATTTCATTAGTATTACAGGTCCTGGAACTCTGTCGATTACTACCGAGTTGACAATCACTTTCCGTATGATATTCGTTGTTTGAGACTGATTAAAGGGGCTTTACGATATCCTTTTATTAATGGAATTCTTTAAACTTCTCGGTAGTTGCAGGAATGTGAATTCAGGTAGACAGCGGTAATATTGAAAATTTGTCGCACAGCGGTACTGGAACCCTGCTTTCTTTTTCCTAATACAGCTATTCTTTGCGGTCGTTGGATAGGTTTTGTTGTATGTTGATTGGTATGATTGATCTCAGTTTCCCTCCCTTAAAAAAGACAACAACAAAAAATTACAGATGCGGTGACTACTCTGGCCGAGCGAGCTGGAAGAATCGCCTCGGCTATTTATGCAAATAATATTCCATATGCTTCAAGTTTTTCAAAGCATGTTGTCACTGGGTCTCATATAGGTATGACAGCAGTGGAGATAGCTAGAAACGTATGTATGGTGCGATTACCTTTGTGCAAATCACCTCACAAAAGAGATTTCCCGTTTCAAGAAAGATCTTTCCGGTATTCATGATTTTACACATGAAGGAAGACTCGATAACTCACGTAAGTGCCAGTTAATCGCAGTGAAATGCTATATGACCGTGTCTTTCTGGCAGCGACTATCTTTTCGGTTTTTCTATTTTGCAGCAGTCTTCCACCTCGTTTTGGAAGTGAAAAACGATTTTTGCAGTCCACCACACCTTAATTCACACACACTCCCTTCATGGACAATGACAATTGCAACCGGAGATGTTAAATAAAATATGACACTGAATGCAATTCCATACCTACCCAATCTGCTTCTCGTTGTCAGCTTTATTGAGAGGTTATTGTACTTTTATTCTGAAGACGTAAACGCCTCCATTCTTACAGCTCCACCAATAAAAATGCAGTTCAATAACATAAATTCGTTTCTGACAGATAAACAATATTATAGTAGTAACTGGCAAGTGTGGCGAATTCTATAAGTCATCTGTCGAACTCAGGTGTTTCGTAGGATTCGTGTAGTTGATGTTGCAGTCGTACCCATTTAAAATACCGGAATAATAAAAACTTCCGGCTTTAAACATACTTTTGTGGTGGGATTTAACTGTACACAGGTGGTGATATATTGTTGAGTCTGTGAAGAGTTTCTCATTTCTTTAGTACAGGCTAAGTTAGAAAGATGCTGTTAGAATTATTGAAATGAAGTGATCATATGGCATTATGGTCCGGGACATCCCAAGCGGGATTGTTCGGCCGCATTACTATTTATTTTATCTCGAATTTAACATTCTGCAATAATAACAACAGAAGATAGGAAAGAACTCGCCGTAAAATGTTCAAATGTTTGTAAAGCTTATGGGACTTAACTACGGTTTCATCAGTCCCTAAACTTACAAACTACTTATGAATTACTTACGAACTAGGACGGCACAAATATCCATGCCCGAGGGGGGATTCGAACCCCCGACCGTAGTGGCTGTGCAGACCGTGACTGAAGCGCCTCAGTCACCTCGGCCACCGCGGCCCAACTCGCCGCAAAGACGAACGTTGAGTCGCAGGCAGACACAAATAAGACATTCACATTCAGACAATTTAAATTTTAGGCCGCGCCCTTCTTCAGAAAGAGAAATATTCAAACACACAGTCACTCAGACATAACTCATCCCCACACGTCAGCCACCGCTGGCAGCTCAGCACGCCCTGACATATTACAACATATTTCAAGCTCGTTTTGATCATCATCAGGCGTTTATGCGTTCTGATCCGTTAGTTAAACGCATTGTCATAGCATCGGTTTTGTTCACTCTCCGCTCTAGTGAGGCTATTTTAGTCTCAGACGGAAAGCGGTGCTAGTGAGTGAACATTGAGGCGCTATGCAACAATGCGCGAGGCCGTTCTCCGTCGGAGGCTCGCATCCTCCCTCGGGCATGTATGTTTGTGCCGTCTTTAGTATAAGGTATTCATAAGTAGTTTGTAAGTTTAGGGACTGATGACCCGCAGTTAAGTTCAAAAATGTTCAAATGTTTGTATAGCTTATGGAACTGAAATACGGGGTCATCAGTCCCTAAACTTACAAACTACTTATGATCTACTTTATACTAAAGACGGCATAAACATGCCCGAGTGGGGATTCGAACCCCCGACCGCACGCAGTTAAGTCCCACAGGCTTTACAAAAAGAGAAAAGTGAGTGAACAGAAATCGATGCCCAGCGGTGCCTTCCGCTAGCGTAAAGAAATGTCCCATCATGTGTCCTGCCAAATCATGGCCTATATGGGTAGCCGATAATGTTACTTCCTTCGTTTTTGCGTGACATCGTTTAATACACATTTTATAAGCCACTTGATCAATCATGATTACTAAATCCCACATCTTCATCCACGGCATAACAAAGAATTACGAAAATAGGTTTTCCATGCTGTAAATTACGAGAGACATTGTAATTTACTCTTCAGATGAGCTCATTGTAGACGAAGACGTAAATTTCCTATGATTATTGCTTATTACACACGAATTATATTTAACTGTTTGTCAGACAATAAACGTAATGGCACTTCAACGGTATTCATTCGTCAGGCATTGTTTATGAAGAAGCCAAAACATGTCCAATACTTGTGTCTCGGAGTGGAAAGTGTATTTATTCAAATAACTAATGGGTCATACATTTCTTAACAGTGGAAATACTGCAGCAAACTGATTACTTAATTGTAACATATAAACTTCGGTAATGGCTGTCATTTAAATTGCGTAGCAGACGGTAATTTGCCTAAGCAATTATTTGCAGAATTCGTTATTTACCGTACGATTTAACTTTGTCTCTTCTTATTCCTATTTAGCACGTGTATCGTATATCGGACTAGAGCAGACAAACGAGTGTTTTCTTTCAAATATTAAGGGTTCTTGGTTCCATTCTCTGCATGTTCTTGATGGTCTGCTGGTCATAAGAAGAGAAGACGCCACCGACTCTTACGATATCAGCGCTAGATTAAGCCCACCAGGAATACCATGTTGTAAAGCCGGTAGACAGCGTGACGCCGTGTCGCTCTCTAAGCATCCCTACCGTTCTGATATAGAAATTCTACTGTCCAACATTGGCGATGTTTTATAATATAACTGCTGCTGATGCTTTGCCGCGAAACGTGAGAAGCGCTTTACAGATTAGAATTTTTGTTTCAGCATTCCTCGATTCTTGAGTTTGTTCTAAACAAATTCCAGGCAGCTCCACACTAACGAACAAATTAAACGCATAGCAATTATCCAAGTGTAACTGCTGGATCTGTTTTAAGTAATATTCAATTTTTGAATGAATATGGCTCGGAAAGCAACGTCAATTTTATTACAGTCCATCTCCTGTCTCTGAATGATTTGACAATTACGTTAATTCTATAAAGCGTTGTGGCAACTGTGAGTCAGTGATGAATGAACACATGCGCAGTGATATTCACCGATAAGAGGAGGGGGCGGGTGTACTTCCCTCCTTATGTCCCCACGTCTATATATAAAAATGTTACGCGTATAGCTGTTAATCTCCGAAAGTTCTTGACCCATTTTTTGAAATTCTGACTCGACGGTGCATTGTAGCCCAGGAAGGTTTTTAGGTACACATTTCTTGAATATAATATATATAACCTATAAATGCGTTACTTTTGCGATTTTTAGTATAAGCCTTTTTCCAATTATAAAGTTTATATAAATTCATATATGATACATATTGAAAAAATCGGGATATGAAAACATGCACATATTTTATTAGAACATTGTGTCAACATTTCAAAGCTTTCGGAAATATACGATTTTGAACATAACACTAAACATGTCTCTAGGTTAGAAAGAGTTCTAAGAGGAAATAGAAGTGAGGAGGAGACGAACAGGGAAAGCGTAATTAGGAGATATAGAGGGAGAGGGAGGAGGTACAGATGCACAGAAAGAGGGAGAGGAGGATCGGATAGACAGAGAAGGAAGTAGATGGGGAGGAGAAGAAAAATGTTCAAATGTTTGTTAAGCTTATGGGACTTAACTACTGGGTCATCAGTCCCTAAACTTACAAACTACTTATGAACTACTTACGAACTAGGACGGCACAAATATCCATGCCCGAGGGGGGATTCGAACCCCCGACCGTAGTGGCCGTGCTGACCGTGACTGGAGCGCCTCAGTCACTTTTTTTTTTTTTTTTTTTTTTTTGCAGTTTATCAATGTTTTATTTCAAAATAATGCAAAATGTTTCATACTCAACGAGTATATTGTACAAATTTAATACTATAACATGAATATACTGTACATAAGTTGTGTAGCACAACTGAGGTAATAGAAATCTGATTCTGTTTTGACATTTTACAATTTGCTACATATTCTGATACTTTCCTCAAAATAACAGTGCCAAAATTGAGGCATTTTAATAACTATCATGTATTTACAGTCTTAAAATTTTAGAATAAATTAGAAGTTTCAAAATTTTGTTCACAATAACCCACAAAGTACATGCTAAGCATGCAGCAATTACAAACAAAAGGTATACAATAAATGTCACTTCGGCCACCGCGGCCGGCGGGAGGAGAAGATGGACAAGGAGTGGGGAAGTAGGAAGTTATGGACAAAGAGAGGGGAACGAGGAAAGGTGCAGAGAGAGGGGACAGAGATAAGGGGAGCAGAGAATGTAGGACGTATATCCAATCCCCGTCCACAAGGCAGTAGGAAATTACGTATATAAGAAATGAATGGTTCCTCTTATCTGTCTAACAAGCCACAGCCACGCATGGACGAGTACAGCTAGTGCCATAGTTAGTAAAGTAACACATCGTTCATTCACAAGAAAAATTTGATGTCCGCAATTACATAAATAAAGAGTTGTGAGGAATAGTTATGTAGAAAGGAAAGTCCTGGAGTTTATGATATTTATGATCCGGACTACTATTACGGATAGGCATCATATCAGACTTCGCAACCCCAGCATGTTTATAACTTCACACTGACACAAGGGCTGTTATACGAGAGAAGGAAATTTATTATATGCTTCTCACAAAAGGTGGTACCTGTGTACCACTATCGAGTGCAGGAAACCTCCTCAATTATTTTCGTCTGTGTTGCATGAATTTTGGTCTCACCTAGGTTGTCTTCCTGTGCGGGTAAGAAGAGAGTCATCGGAATAGAGTCTGATTTTAGTTACGAGAAACCTGGGCAGATAGTGTCGGCACACTGCGTTCAGAACCAAGACGACGTCTTCCTCTTCGTGTCTTGGCGTGTGCTGGAGTGGGGTGCTGTTTACAGAAGCACGTGTTGCGAGTCTCTACACCCGGAATGCACTGCCTTTGCCTACTACTTTAAAAACGTAATACATTATCTGTTATTTCATGTTATGTAATTTACAGGAAATTGTTTGGGTAATCTTGAATTTTGTAGCTTTAGAAGTCATTAAAACATTCCACACTGATATTATATGCATTTTTATTGTTGCTTGTCTTTTACATACTCCCACACACGCACACGCGCGCACACACACACACACACACACACACACACACACACATACTTACATACACACTGCTTGATTTTTTGAGAAGGGACTACTCCTATTGCCTACACATCCAGCAACATTTCGCCATCCAGCAACATTTCGTAATATTTTTCTAAGGCGTCTTGGAACTGACTCTACTAACTGCCTTGATAATGTTTCATAGTGGTTTATTTGCCACCATGTATGTTCTATATTTTCCCAATAGTCGCTTACGTTTTCTTGATCCAAGTGGCAACGACCTCGTTACTTCCGCCCACATATTCTCAATAGGATTAAGGTCCGGTGACCGTGGAACGAACTCAATCAGCTTTATGCGATCTTCGCTGCGAAACTATTCTTAAACGGCGCAGCTTTCATGGATGGGGCTGTGGTCCCGTAAATAAATAGGTATCAAGTTATTTCATCTATTTATATTTGAAGAACTTATTTGTAATTTACGCACTGTATTAATGTGTTGTATACGATGTCTAACAAGTTGGGTTAAAATATCGCTAAGAGTGTCATTTAAACATTTCCGTGTCCATCATGTCAGATTGAGCATGACTGGCTGAATCATACCAAACGATGCAGTTTGGTGATGATACGAAGACCATCGCACCAGTTACCCAACCACGAGGAACCTCTACTCAATACCAGGCTTCTAACTGAAGTATTTTGCGTACCATCTATACCACTAACGTGATACCTATATTAAGCAACTAACAGAAGTGCAGCGGCTATACTCCGAAGTTATCATGCCGACAGTAAACGTCAGAATCTGCATAAATATATGAGTAGCTTCTTATCTGTCGTTTACAAATAATTGAGATAAACGTCATTTTAATTACGAAACATGTATTTCCATGCTGCTTTGGTGATCATTTGCAACTAAGTGATGACCAAACTAACATGCATACATATTAACTCCACGTTTCGTAATAAAAATGGTTTATCTCAGTTATTTGCAAAAGATATATGTCCGCCTTTGATAACAAGCTACTCATATCATCGTACAGCAAGACCGCAGGGTAGTATACAATTTGTGCAAACGCCAGTCATCTTTTGTGAGAGCCGAAGAGCATGAAAGGGACGCAGTAGTTGGGAAGGAAGTAACACAGGCCTGTAGCTTTTTCCCAAATGTTGTTCAATCCGTTCATTGAGCAGGCTGTGAAGAAGAGAAAGGAGAAATTTGGAGAAATGAGTAATGTTCAGGGACAAGAAGTAAAGATTTTTCGAATTGCCGATGACGTAGTAATTCTGTCAGAGTCTGCAATGGACCTCTAAGAGCAATTCTATGGAATGGACGGTGTCTTGAAAAGAGGGTATGAAATAAAAATAACAGCAGCATAAAAAGAGTAATGAAATTTAGTCTAAGAATATCAGGTGATGTGGAAGGTAATAGATTAGAAAACGTGACATTAAAAGTTGTAGATGAGATTTGTTGGTTATCTGTGTGAGGGGGAGGGGGGTTTGGAGGGTTGGGCTGTGGTTTGGAGGCACTAGACAGATCATCAATCTCTATTTCGGATAAGGATGGGAAAGTAAATCGGGCGTGCCCTTTGAAAGGAAGCATCGTGACTTTCGCCTAAAGTGATGTAGGGAAATCATGGAAAACGTAAATCAGGATGGCCGGAGGTGGATTTGAACCAACATACTTCCGAATGCAGATCCATTGTGCTAACCACTGCTCCGCTGAGTTATGTTGTTTGGATTGTAAAATAACTCCTGATGCCCGGAGTAGTGAAGACATAAAATGTAGAATGCAATGGGAGGAAAAGTATTGCTGTAGAAGAGAAGGCATTTGTCCGAAGTGTGGCCTTATACGGCAGTGAAGCGTGGACGATAAAGCAGTTCAGACAAGAAGAGGATAACTTTCTAAATTTGTTGCAACAGGAGAATGCTGAAGAGTATATGGGGAGATAATGTGAGTAATGAGGACGTTCTGGACAAAATTGGGGAGAAAAGCGATTTCTGGCATATCTTGTCTAAAAGACGGGATCGATTGGCAGGCCACATTCTGTGACAACAAGGAATCGTCAATTTAGGGGAGCGGGTGGGGTAAAAATCGCAGGGGTAGACGACGAGATGGATAAAGCAAGCAGATTCAAAGGGATGCGGGCTGTCTTTCTTACTCAGAGACGAAGAGTTTTGCGCAAGATAGGGTAGCGTGGAGGTGGAGAACTGCATCAAATGTTCAAATGTTTGTAAAGCTTATGGGACTTAACTACGGGGTCATCAGTCCCTAAACTTACAAACTAATTATGAACTACTTACGAACTAGGACGGCACAAATATCCATGCCCGAGGGGGGATTCGAACCCCCGACCGTAGTGACCGTGCAGACCGTGACTGAAGCGC
Organism: Locusta migratoria; assembly: GCA_026315105.1. Classification (NCBI taxonomy): domain Eukaryota; kingdom Metazoa; phylum Arthropoda; class Insecta; order Orthoptera; family Acrididae; genus Locusta; species Locusta migratoria. The sequence continues at coordinate 267,046,276 of CM048745.1, read as the reverse complement.
CTCAGTGTCCTTGGCCACCGCGGCCGGCTGAGAACTGCATCAAACCAGTCTACGGACTGAAGACTACAACCACAACAACAACACACCACATCATTAAGTAGTGTATGTCGTGTAAGATTATTCATAAGTAGTCATTTTAGACACAGTAATTTCATTAATAAAGAACCATCATTACAACAGACTTTATTCAAATGTGTAGTCCGTTTGTCACGGAATGAATTGCAGTATCCTCTTAGGCATTATCGTTTGCTATACCAGAGAGGAATTAGGAACAGAATTTGTCGCACAGGTAACTGAAACACCAATTTTTCGAGAACTGTTCATATTTCATGGAATATGCAGGTGATACCCGAAAACATAGTTTATTTAAATTCCAAAAAAGATTATTAATGATATATATATATATATATATATATATATATATATATATATATATGTGTGTGTGTGTGTGTGTGTGTGTGTGTGTGTGTGTGTGTGTGTGTGTGGGTGTGTGTGTGTGTGTGTACTGCTTGGGCTTTCCTCTTTCGTTATTATATCCTCTCTGACTTGGTTCAGTACTATAATACAGTATCTCTAACACCCACACTCCGTAACACCATCCTCATGACCTAGGGCGGGAATTACCTTCCCTTCCCGTTCCCATCCTTTTATCTTCCCTTCTTTCCCACCTGAAGCAGGAACTGTGTTCCGAAAGCTAGTCTTTTCCGTCAGTTTTTTTTTCTTCATTTGTGTCACTATCGGCGGTACAGCACAAAGGTAAGTACCGGCCAGTCAATCTATCGCTTTGAAGAATAATTTAAAAATTATTATTACTGCGATCAATTTTGACGTTAACCGCGGATATCTGATCATTAGTGTGAAAGCAGGCACGTTAAACAGATGCAGAACAGAATGTTGTATTTCTATAGAAACTTCCCTCGAAATATTTTCTCCATTAGGCTTATGCAAGTCGCCTGCTTTATACATTTTTAGTGAAACCTTCAACCTGCCTGCAAAAAGAAACATCACAGGTTAAGTAAAGTGGAGTACCTGTTCGCGGTACAATTTTACAATGCAAAAGCCTACGTTTCTTCTCTCTACAAAGCTTTGATGGAAAAGTGCCTGATCAGAATGTTATCCACACACGTGAGACTAACTACCTACCAGAAATATAATTCATGTTTGAAGAAAGATTGTTTATTAATGCAACTACTACGACCAAAGCACTTGTCTGCATGATTTTCCATGGCATATTATAACGATGATCTGTACACGTCCGCATGATAACCGCAAACCATAGCCACAGCACCACTCCCTCTATCTCAGAACAATACGCACGTTAATACTATAGGAGATGCGCAAAAACAACATCTATATCGTCGGAAGAGCCACGTATGATTTACGGGTCTAACGGTCTCCTTAGAAACACTGGACAGTTTGATATTCTATGTTTGCAAGAATACTGAGCACATAACTGCCATCGATGTCCTTACAGGTAACGACAGCACAAAAGGCGTTGAAGATTATAAATAGTGCCAGCATTGTATAAATTCTTATACATTATGATTATGTGATGCTAATACTAGAATGAATATTAAATATTAGTTTAAGTGTTGCAAATATACACCTTAGCAAATGTGGAGACGACACAAAAATAATAGACGGATTATAAGAAAGAAAATGGGTCCAAGAGAAAATACAGAAGTTTGGAAAATCCATAGTAATGAGACCTACAAAAATATGGAAAGAAATATCAGTCGGACTGGTGAAGTGAGGGTTAACTTTTGTTGGACACATGTATTAAATGAATGATAAAAGGCTAAAGAAACAATTATTCTTATACTTCTGGAACAATTAATCAACAATACCATGAGCAAAGAAGAAAATAAGTACTTAGAAAGAAATATCATCAAGTTATCTTAACTAACCACAAAATGAAAATAATAAAGTTAAAAGCTATTGATAGAGGATGAAATAAGAAATTGGAAACATCCTAAAAAAAAAAAAAAAAAAAAAAAAAAAAAAAAAAAAAAAAAAAAAAAAAAAAAAGTCTCATTGGAGTAGATTCTTTTAGCTTTTTTGTGACAGGAATTGCATTAATCCACATCGAAAACAACAAGAAACCTCTTGTTGTTACTTGCTATATTCTCTCTGATAATGGGAAAGTCTGACAACGTTCTGGTAGTTTACCAAATCTATCCTTTTAGAATCCAACTGATTGCAAGCTAATTATGACGCCAATCGATGTTCGATGTGTTTTTTTTTCTGAGAATAATTTTTGTCGTAGGTTATTCGAGTAGGGGCGGGAAACATAAACATTTGAGGACATGTGATCGAAAGAATAGGTGCGGAATGGGTGACTTGCAAAGCACAGCGCCGCGGTGGAGTAGCCGAGCGGACTAAAGCGTCTCGCTGCGGAGCGCGCGGTTGCTCGCCGTGGAGGTTCGAGTCCTCCCTGGGGCATGGGTGTTTGTGTTTGACCGTAGGTTAGTTTACCTAGATTTAAATAGTTTGTAAGCTACGGACTGATGTCCACGCAGTTTGGTCCGATAGATTTACAAACATTTGAACATTCCAACAAAGCACAGTATTCGATGTTTTGTTTGTGAAATCAACTGGAATTATTATAGTGTAGTACCAACACATGATTTAATTTTTTAGGTCGTTCGTCCTTACAGTGCGACTAAATGGTGTCTGTTGTTTGCAAGAAATGGGCGCACCCTGGCGTTGTGGTTGCACTTTGCTGAGTATAAATATCTTTTAATACTCAGTCATTTATTTCTTCTTAAGATGTCAGCATAAGAGCATCATAGCTCGTCACTAGTAACAATCGTGGCTAGGAATCCTGATTGAGCGGCCTGATGACGTTCAACAAAAATGTGGTAATAGTCACCCCTATGACCCTTTATACCGATTCTACTTACGACGTTTAGATTATGTTCATACGTCAGAAAAATTTAATACGTGACTGTAAAGGATATAACAGCCGGTAAATATACTCACAGCGGCGCGCCGCTATCACCGAGTCCGCAGGCGGCAGCCGCGATGCGGCCGCTGGCTCGTCGCCTTAGCCGGTGCCCAATACTCCGGAGAGTAAACAGTTCAGTTTTGATGCAACAGCGAGCCCTTTTGTGTAATTATTTCTGTCAGTTTTCTCTGTTACTTTTGAGGTTCTTCCACACTGATTACGAAGACAGCAGATTTGCGGTTTAAAAAAAAAAAAAAAAAAAAAAAAAAAAAAAAAAAAAAAAAAAAAAACTGATGATGGTGGTTGGAGTCACAAATGTTTTGACTTCGACGTCATCATAGAAAGGTCATCCCGCTAGGAGGAAATCGTAAAGCGTCTGTTTTCTCTCACCTTATTGTCCACTTCCTGCACCAAACTTTCATTAACGACTGAAAGACGCCCACTCCGTTGTTCATCGTGCTCATTTGCGCAGCCATCTTTAAATGCTCTCATTCACTTTCTTACAATTCCATCACTCACAATGTTTTCTCCGTAAACTGCATCAGATCACACGATGAATATCTATCGCTTTGTAACATTACTTTTGTGTTGTTGCCTGTACGCATTAAACTCCGCGATTAAAAGATTAAGGCTTTTTGTTGAAATGTCTATCATAGAAAAATCGGATAAAAATCCGATTAAATACTTTTGACAAGGGTGGATTAAATTAATACACGAAATGATTGAATAGATGAAATGGCCGAATACAGATTGGGGTTGAGGCAACAAAATGTTCAAATGTTTCTTAAGCTTATGGGACTTAACTACGGGTTTATCAGTCCCTAAACATACAAACTACTTATCAACTACCTTATACTAAGGACGGCACAAATATCTATGCATTAGGGGGGATTCGAACCCCCGACCTTAGTGGCCGTGCAGATCGTGACTGGAGCAACTCAGTCCCCTCGGCCACCGCGGCCGGTGGTTGAGGCAATACCCAAAAGTAACGTTACAAATAAAACTTACGCAAAGTACCTATTGTAGCTTCTTTCTGGAAATGTTGATCACAGCAGCTGAAACTGTTGAGCTGTTGAATGGTTTAGATAAACTTTATGATACTTTCCACAGTAAAATAATGTTCAGACTGCTCGCCTCGTAAGTCATTGTTGACGGACCCTGTACTAAAGTTTGATTATGTTGTTTCAAATGTTTGTATAGTCTATGGGACTTAACTATGGGGTCATCAGTCCTCATCAGTCCCTAAACTTACAAACTACTTATGAACTACTTACGAACTAGGACGGCACAAATAACCATGCCCGAGGGGGGATTCGAACCCCCGACAATAGTGGCCGTGCAGACCGTGACTGGAGCGCCTCAGTCCCCTCGGCCACCGCGGCCAGCGTTTTATTATGCATATAACAGAAATAAACATGCATAGGACTTCGCGAAACTATTTATACGAATACAAGTTCTAAAAGGACGAAAGATTATGATTTCAAGTAACTGACAGGGATTTAATCAAGGCAATACACGAAGCGAAAGTGATGGCGTCTGAACATCATGTTACGGTGGAATATGGAGGAGCTGAAAATCTAAAAGAAAATGGATAATTAAGGAAGGCTGGGACATTATTAAATGAAAACAGGGTGGAGACATGGCTCTTTACAAAAGAGGGTATATTTTAAAGTAAAATTTAACAGCACTCAGACTTACAGCACAAAGCAGTCTGCGTACATGTTCACACGTAACAAGCTCAAACAAGAGAGAGTGAATGAATGCGGTTCCGGCCTCTCGACAAGCCGGAAGAAAACGAAAGAGGAGCGAAGAAACCTTTCCACAGATAAAATATTTCGAGAAGGAGAGAAACACGGCGAGAAGCGTCGCTGATTGATGAAAAATATTAATTATGTATCGTTACGGTGCGCCTCGGTTGCAGAGTGGTAGAGTGCCACATTACAAATCCAAAGGTCGTGGGTTCGATCCCCGCCAGGTCCTAGGATTTTTATCTGTCACTTTCCACTTCTTTCACCTCTGGCAGTATTGCTCATGTGAAAAATACCGAGTAGCACCGTGGTTCGGAACCCACGTTAAACTGTAGGTCCCCGTATAACTGGCTGGGTAAGTCAGTTCGAAGGTCGGAGGAAGGCAACGGCATACCACCTCCAAACAGGACCATGCCTAGTAAAGCACTGTGGTGTTCAAACCAATCTTCGGATTGTTGACTGCTTTACCTTTTTACAGCTTTTAGGCCTTTAGCACTAAGAAATTTTATAACTACCCTTACTTTACAGTCGGCGGTACTCGACGATTATCGGAGGCATCTTAAACACTCAGTACACAACGTAAACAAGACTGTACTGGCGTCAGTGCGTAGACAACGGATGTAGGTACCTAGTGCGCATGTGCAGAACGCCGACCGTATCGCTGCGGCCGCGGGGTGGCAAAAAGATACTAACTTCAAAAAACACGCCAATATTTATATTTTGTAACACCCAAGATCTCTTTTAATTTTTATTTGGATAATCGGTTTCGGCAGTTTTATAACTGTCATCTTCGAATCTCTCATTTCATTCCTCAGATCGTCACTACTAAAAATTTTTAAAAGCACACTTATTCGCCAACATTATTGTTGGCCAACAGTTTTAAATTGTGAGATGTGAGAAATGGTAGATCCGAAGATTAAACGCTGTCTTGGCTGTTGTTCTCAATAAACTGATTGAAACGACTGTCCCCCAAACGTGACAACCTTTCATGATATATTTTACCATCTGTATTTGCGGTATAACAGTAGATAAATAAATAATTTTGCTGTAGTTGCTCCTGGTTTATAATTATCTGCTTATTTATTTACCTCAGGAGGCCAATTTCACTTCCTTTCTAGATGGTACTCCTGTGCCATATTTTCCCACAGGATCCGAAATGCCTAGTCCAAGTGCGGGCACTGAGAGACATTTAACAACAAGCAGGGCAGCGCCACCCAAATTTGCCGGAGTGTGTACTCTGGCAATTATAGCGAATGCCCCCCCCCCCCAACTCCAGGGGACGCGCAACTCGAGACGCTGGCTGTCGTCGCTTCGGTCCCTCCCCCCCTCCCCCCCTGCTGACGGCGGTCTTGCTGCGCCCCCGGCCTGTGGCAAACGTAGCAGAACAACAAGTTGGCCTGGCGCTCAACTGCCGCCAAGTCGCCCTTGTTCGACCCGCGAGAAGCGTTTGGCCGCCCCTCCCACAGAACTTCGCCCTCCCCCCCCCCCCCCCCCCAACAACCTTCCTTGTCCTCACGCCCGCCAGACAAAGCGAACAGAGGTTGCTCTCTCCGACTCCACTATTGCGTACTGGGAAAAGGCGAGCGATTCACCTCAAGTTTGGTTCCCAGAAGCAGCGAATAAATTTCCGAGCTTTCATTTTTTTTGGCATTATCTGTATAGAGTTATCAAGCAATAAAGACGACAAATTCATATGCTTCTGGCACTTTGTCGTTACAAGAAATATAAAGTGTTTGTTTATATTGTGAGGCAGCGATCCAATATTATGATACGTTTCACTTATAGTGATATTATAAACTTTTATTACAATTACATAGTGCACAATTCGTGCAACATTTTCGTGACGCTTTCGCTCCCGTCACGTGGTAAAACCAAACGAGCTGCCCTTCTCTGAACCATCTCAATGTCTTCCGTCAGTCCCACCTGGTCAGGGTCCCACAAGGGGCAACACTACTCCAGGAGAGGAGGCACAAGTGTGATGTAGGCAGTCTGCTTGGTGGAGCTGTTGCATCTTCGAAGCGTTCTGCCAATGAAACGTAACCTTTGGCTCGCCTTCCCCACAATATTTTCTATGTGTTCTCTCCAGTCAAAGTTGTTCGTAATTGTAACTCCTAGGTATTTGGTAGAATTTACGACCTTAAGGTTTGACTGATTTATCACGTAATTGAAGTTCAGCAGATTTCTTTTAGTGGTCATGTGTATTACTTCACACTTTTCTTTATTTAGTGTCAATTGACAATTTTCGCACCATGTAGAAATTTTGTCTAAATCGCTTTGCAGTTGCTTTTGATTCTCTGTTGTCTTCACTAACCGATATACGACAGCATCATCCGTGAACAATCTAAGGGAGCTATTCAGATTATCTCCTGAATCGTTTATAAACACGAGGAAGAGTAGGGGACATATAACGCTTCCCTGTGGAACGCCAGATATCACTTCTGTTTTACTCGATGACTTACCGTCAATTACAACGAACTATGTTCTTTCTGATAGGAATCGTGAACCCAACCGCACAATTGGGGAGATATTCCATAAGCACGCAATTTCATAAGAAGCCGCTTGTGGGGTACAGTGTCAAAAGCCATCCTGAAATCCAGAAATATGGAATCGATTTGAGATCCCTTGTCGATGGCACTTAACAATTCATGTGAATAAAGAGCAAGCTGTGTTTCGCAAGAGCGATACTTTCTGAATCCGTGCTGACTATTGGTTAATAGGTCGTTCTCTTCGAGGTAGTTCATAATATTCGAACAAAGCATATGTTCCAAAATCCTACTGCAAATCGACGTCAATGAGATAGGCCTGTAATTTTGGGGATCACTCCTATTGCCTTTCTTGAATATTGGAGTAATTTGGGCAACTTTCCAGTCTTTGGGTACGGATCTTTCGCTGAGTGATCGGTTGTAAATTATAGCTAAGTATGGAGCTATTGCATCAGCATACTCTGAGAGGAATCTAGTTGGTTTACAATCTGGCCCGGAAGATTTGTTTTTGTTAAGTGACTTAAGTTGTTTTACTACTCCAGGAACATCTACTTCTAAGTTTCGCATGCTGGCAGCTGTTCTTGGATTGAATACCGGAGTGTTCACTCCGTCTTCTTTGGTGAACGAATTTCGGAAAGCTGTGTTTAGTAATTCTGCCTTAGCAGTACTTTCATCGGTAGTATTACCATTGGTATCGCGTAGTGAAGGTATTTTTTATGTTTTGCCGCTAGTGTACTTCACATATGATCAGAATTTCTTTGGATTTTCTGCAAGATTAAGAGACAGGATTTCGTTGTGGCAACTACTATTGGCTTTTCAATGTGTCCGTGTAAATCTATATCTTCGCACTGATCTCGATGAAATTTTGCACAATTGATCTTCAAAACAAGAGGAAGGGCACTGTCTACATAAAATTTCGTTCAGTCCATGTTGGAAGGTACTTATGGATTTCGCCAAAATCCACAGTTTTGCTCCGATCTTGATGAAATTTTGTACACTTGAACTTGAAATGAAGATGAAGGTTACTGTCTACATAAAATTTCGTTCGGTGCATGGGGGAGAGTACTTTACTTACAGACTTCGATTGCAATCTCTTTACATATAAGACGCATTTGTTGTCAGTTTGTCTGTTCCCTTATAAATCAAGATCCAGACAACGAAATAACGTGATATTGGTACACGTACACAAAATTACAACAAAAAAACCTTATTTTAAACCCGGGCAAAGCCGGGTACTTGCAGCTAGTTAGGTATGTCGCGTATTTGCGACAACAGGCATTTGAGAAAGTAAACACATACTTCATTTAGTACAACATTTAACATTTTAATAGTACAGTGTCAGACATTACATTAGCGCAAATTGAACTTCCTTAATTTAAAAATCGAAACACTGTTGCTTTCAATGTGACTATAGATATTGCATGTAGCCCCCTATCCATGAAACTCGAGGAAATAGTTTTTACTCTTGTTCAAACAGAGTTTTACGTTACATTGGCTACACATGAAACCTGTCTGCCCTGTACTGGTATTTTTACTTCTTTGTCTTGTCTCTGTAACTTGTGGTCTACTGCATCAGTGCTGATAGACACGTATAACACAGTGCCAAGAAACTACTCAAGTTCTTCTTTAGCCAGTTGTATAGGCTTATTTACATTATTCTGCACAGAAAATAAATTACTGTGATAAACAATGTGCCGGAACAGCGAGTCATCAAAATACTCTCGTAAATAATCAGTTGGTACTTTCAGATCATTTGTATCTGCCGCGAAGCCGCACCAAACATGGACAATTTTTGCACTGCACTCAGCTTGTACAGTTTTCCATACAACAGATCTTTTGACTGTACTGTTGGCACCGAATACACAGGAAGCCGCTGTATGACTGTGACTGATACTTTCAACGGCACTTTTATTACTAACATCTGCAGCAACCAAAATTTACGGAGCTCTTATCTGTTCAGATTGTGTCATCCAAACCAGTTGGTTCGAAATGAAAATCTCTTTCGTCACTGCCACTTTGACAGCAGTCGTCACTCTCTGCAGGTGGTGCACGAGCTACGAAACGCACTTTAGCATTTCGTGGGGGATAAAGCCTCTGTCGAGCCATCGGTAATAAAATTAATGCGCCACAGTATCAACAGTTCAATAGAATTTCCACGTCGCATTGAAGATCAATGTACTTTGTCAGAACATTGATGAGGTGAAATGATTATTTAAAATTAATAAAATTACATACACATACATAAACAATGAACATAAATTTGCAACTGAAGAAGTCTGGTAATGTACATCGAGAGACCTATCCATTTACACTTAATCTGTTACACGGACACACAAAAGAACACAAATGCCCAATGATGCATATTGTACACAAACCGTATTTTCCAATTTACTTATACTTTCAAAACCATTATTACATCACAGATACTAAAGAATACATAAATAATTTTCAGAACCGAACTTGCCTCTTTATTCTGCCGTTATTTCACCCCACTCCCCCCCCCTCCCCGGCCGCACAGAAAAAGAAACGAATACTTTATATGTGTGTGTCGTGAACAAATGCGGGAACATACAACATCTGTAGCAGCCTCCGCACCACCCAGAGAGGAGTTAGAAACATTATCCGCCTCTTGTAGATTCGGCATCTATCAGAACTGGCGTTCAAAATCATTTATCCTTCCATTTATAAGCATCACAACGGTGTGATGCGAATTCGCGACATTGGACATTAAGGGGTTAAATAACGTAACTATACGACGAAAGGTCCGGATACTTGTATGATGTCTTCCAGGATAACGATAAACATACATACCACACCGATCTTTCCTGCAATTGGTAAACGGTCCATTTTAACACGAGTAATGTATCACGAAGCAAATACCGTCCGCACTGGCAAAATGTTACGCGATACCAGGTATTTATACGTTTGTGACTATTACAGCGCCATCAATGACAAATAAAACATTCATATTTATTTGCATACTAGACAAATATGTGATGAAAATGGAGATACCTATTTTAAAAAATGCAGTTGATATCCGTTTGACTTATGACAGCGCCATCTAACGGGCCAACCATTGCGCCATCTGTTTTTCCCCTTCAAGCTAGAAAAGTTTTGTAGTTTTTTTTCGTTTGATGCTTATTTCGTGAGATATTTGGCTCGGTCACTATCAATGGACCATCCAGTATACGTTTTATTCCACATAGTTTCTAAGTTGTCAACTTGCATTTTCGTTAAAAACACGTAAGCCTTATTGATATATTTTATACCATAACATATTTGATATAATACTATTATAAATATCGAGTCTTTTTTTTTTTTTTTTTTTTTTTTTTTTTTTTTTTTTTTTTTTCACTTGACATTAACAGCCGTATACTACGAATTCGAAATACTCAAACACCTCGACTACTACAGACCACTGAAATAAATTCAATTGTGAAACTGAAAATTCTTGGTGGACCAGCATTTCGAATCCACATTTCCGCTTTCTGCCAGTCCTGCCCAAATTATCAGCTTACTGCCCAGTACGAATACAATGCCCTCCGCCCATTACTTTCCCCTGCTCGTAGTGTTTACTGTATTTTCGCAAAGCATCGGAAGTATGCGTCACTGCGGAATTTGCGGCTGTTAATGTCACTCAATGATGTCTGTTTAATCTGACATGTCCGATCAACCGATGCCGTATGTATAATAGTTTGTATACCTACAACAGGCAATTTGTGCGGACGCGCCAATACGTTCGATCCGTTGCTGGAATACAGTTAAAGCTGCGAGCAAGAGGAAGTCATGGTCAGAGGGCACTGAGATGGTATATTGAGATTTTGGACAGGACAGGAAGCGTGTCTGGATAGCTCACTTTGTGCATGTTCAGTCAGATGGCTACCTGTTCTCTGTATTTAAAAAAAAAATCGAAACCAATAACTCAATGATTAAGATATATATAAAAACGCTGTCCCACATGCGGAAAGTACCGAACTACAAGTCCAGAAAAGAAATGAAAAAAGGTTTAAGGCGACGGATGCCCCAAAGCTGGAAAGCCTCTGCTTAATACCTGTCCAGCAAAAATTTTCAACTTCGCCATAGGACTTTCTTTCTATCCCCAAGGATTGGAATATTTACATTTGACATAATACTGTATTACGGACAAAGATAAATTGAAAGAACTTTACAGACATATGATAAACTACAGAAAAATATTATATTTTTGATCTGTGAAGCTCTTATTGTTGTTGTTGTGGTCTTCAGTCCGGAGACTGGTTTGATGCAGCTGTCCACAATACCCTATCCTGAGCAAGCCTCTTCATCTCCACATAAGAATGGCAACCTACATCTGTCTGAATCTACTTACTGTATCCATCTCTTGGTCTTCCTCTGCAGTTTTTTCCCCACACACTTCCCTCCAGCGCTAAATTCACAATTTCTTGATGTCTAAGAATGTGTCCTACCAATCTATCTCTTCTTTTAGTCAAGGTATGCCAGAAATTTCTTTTCTCCCCAATTCTGATCAATACCTCCTCATTAGTTACGCGATCCACCCACCTAATCTTCAGCATTCTTCTGTAGCACCATATTTCAAAAGCCTCAATCGTCTTCCTGTCCGCACTGTTTATCGTCCATGTTTCAACCCATACAAGGCAACACTCGATACAAATGCCTTCAGAAAGGACTTCCTTAGGCTTAAATCAATATTCGATGTTAGCAAATTTCTCTTTTTCAATAACGCTTTTCTACCCATTGCCATTCTGCATTTTATATCCTCTGTACTGCGACCATCATTTGTTATTTTACTGCCCAAGTAACAAAACACATCTACCTCCTTTATTGCTTCGTTACCCAATCTAATTCCTTCAGCATCACCTGATTTTCTTACACTGCACTCCATTACCCTAGTTTTGCTCTTCTTAATCTTCATCTTATATGCATCTTTCAGCACACTGTCCATTCCGTTCAATTGCTTTTCCAGGTCCTTTGCTGTATCTGACAGAATTACTAAGTCGTCGGCAAAACGCAATGTTTTTAATTATTCATCCAGAACTTTAATTCCTTCTCCAAATTTCTCCTTGCTTTCCTTTATAGCTTGCTCAATGTACAAATTGAATAACCATGGAGAAAGACTACAACCCTGTCTTACTCCCTTTCCAACCACTGCATCCCTTTCATGCCCTTCACCTCTGATAACCGCTGTCTGGTTTTTGTACAAGTTGTAAATAACCTTACGCTCCCTATATTTTACTCCTGCTTGCTTCAGAACTTGAAAGAGTTTATTCAATTAACATTGTCAAAACCCTTCTCCAAATCTACAATAGCTAGAAATGTAGGTTTGCCTTTTCTTAATCTATCTCTTATTACAAAACTGAAATGACTTCGCTTCCGTCATTTATACAACTGTAATGTAATGTCTATAACTATGTTGAGAGGTTATGCTATACACGTTATTAGTTTCATAATATGTTCTCCTGTGTGGTTCTTGCATACTTTGCTTACTTTCATTCCATAATGTCATATGGTATAATATTTTGGGGTAACTCTTCAAGTCAAGCAAACGTTTTCAGAGTCCAAAATAATGTAACACATATTATTTGTGGTGTAAATTCACGGACATCCTGCAGAAGCCTCTTCAAAGAACTGGGTATATTAACTACTGCCTCTCAGAATATTTATTCCTTGAAGAAATTTGTCATATATAATATAACCCTTTTCCCGACAAACAGCTCAGTTCATATCTACAATACTAGGAACAAAAATGATCTACACAAGGACTTAAAAGCACTTAAGTTTAGGTCAAAAAGTGGTCCACTACTCAGGAACACACATTTTCAATACTTTATCAACAATCATAAAAAATTTAGCTACAAATAAAGATCAGTTTAAGAGGAGCCTGAAGGACTTTCTAGTGGGCAACTCATTCTACTCCACTGACGAATTCTTAAACAGAAGCAAATGATGTACGTATCTGTATCCATATTAATAGTATTATTGTATTATCAGCTTGTAAAAGTGTATGTACCTGTATTAGTAATATTTTATTATCAACATAGGGAACGAACCAACTAATCTAATCTAATCTTCCCGAGATACGCTTTGCCTCTTGTAAATTGCTTCTGTGCTACGTGTCGTTTTCTGGTGTACCTCATGCTGTGGAGATGAAACATTCTTTTTCTTTGCTTTTCTCGTATTGTATGACCTTTAATTTTGCAACACATGGTATGTCTCTTAATTTTGGTTATGTTGCTGTAAGCGTTTGTATTGATCTCGTATTTGTCACACATCCGGATCTATTTTGCTAGTTACGCTTTGAAATATTTGTGGCTTGGAAGCTGCTTTCGTTGTTCTGCAGCATAATTTATGCACCAATTATGCTGTACTTGCAATTTTCATGACAGTACGAGAATATATTTAAACGAACATTGATTTTGATGTACTTCGTGACTGCAGGAAGGTCCAATCTCCCCTCTCAGAATTCTATAGGAATCAGATTTAGAGCACTTATATTTTCGTTGGAGGGAAGTGTGTGGGGCAAAAACCGCAAAGGAAGACCAAGAGATGGATACAGTAAGCAGATTCAGACAGATGTAGGTTGCCGTTCTTATGTGGAGATGAAGAGGCTTGCTCAGGATAGGGTATTGTGGAGAGCTGCATCAAACCAGTCTCCGGACTGAAGACCACAACAACAACAACAACAACAACAACAATATGTTTTAAGGTTTCAAGAAGCCAGCCGCGGTGGAGTTTTGAAATTGGTGTGGGCATATGAAGTTGAAAGAAAAGAGTACTTACAATTATTTGAGGAAGCTTACGATTTTTTGTCTGATTTACCAAATCACGAGACGTGTAAGTATCATTATTTTCATTTATGAAAGTTCAAGTGCCTACCATTGTGGTATAGGTATCAATGATATATATTTTGGAGTTTGATTGTAATTTGAAAGTGCTTGATGTTCATACAGAAGCTATTGAATTAACGAGATAGTATTACATTGTTTTCCACATTAAGAGGGGAAGGAATTTATTGTTGAATTTTTTAAGGAAAGTGTTACTAAAACGTACTGTTCTGCACTACAAAATTGTTTACAATTAATCTGAATGAATTAATTGATTTGGCGGAGTTATGAGTATTTGTTCAGATAATTTAGCTCAAGATGTTCGTGCTTTTACTCTTGATTGTGTTAGGAATTCAGCTTATTGTTATCATGGATTGCCGCATCTTCATGGTAATTGTGGTAAGATTTATTGTGTATTCGCCTCTCCGAAGGTAGAGATACCCGCTGGGCAGGTTAATGCAGATGTTGGTACGCCTAGCTGGTGCAGCTGCGGAGCGCGCGGTTGCTCGCCGTCGGAGGCTCGAGTCCTCCCTGTGGCATGGGTGTGCCTATTTTGTTCTTAGGTTAGTTTAAGTTGATGTAAGTAGTTTATAAGTGCAGAGTCTAATGACCACAACAGTTACATCCGGGAATTTTACAAATATATGAACATTTTTTTAAAGAAACAATTTTTGGGTCACCTTTGTTTCTCACAAATTGGCTGTCGGTCTTAATGATTTCTGTCATTAGAAATCTTCAGATCAATAATTTTAACGGTTTAACTTCTTCTTTCGTGTGACAATAGCCTACTTCCTCATTTGTGTTTAGTATCTTGGCAATCATAGCATCTGGTTGTATTATTGTAGGCTATATACGAATCGCTGCTGCAGTGGAGTAGCCTAGCGTTCTACAGCGCCTTGCTGAGGAGCGTGCGGTTGCTCACCGTCGGAGGTTCGATTTCTCGCTTTGTCATTGGTGTTCGTATTATCTTCAGCATAAATTGAGTTTAAGTAGTTTGTAAGCCTAGAGACAGATGACAGTTTTACTTAAGTCTCTTAGATTTATAAAGATCTGAACATTTTATTTTCATGTACGATTCTTCCATTACTACTACTCCTCCTCCTCCCTTGTTTCTCTGTCCCCTGCTCCATCCCCATCCCCCGTCTGTTCATCTGCTCCTCTTATGTGTACATCATATCACCGACCCCACCACCTCTACATCAGTCTCCTTCTCTCCTTGTTCATCATACCCTATCTTTGCAAATCTTCTCCCTCTCTTTCTATATATGATAGCCTTCCACAGTTAACACATTTCTTACTCTCTCTATGAAAACTGACTTGGCTAAAACTTTATGAAAGTTAACTGCATAAGGTGGTTTCCAGAGTTAAAAAACAAACCTTCGCAATGGAATCATAATTAGCATTCATGTGCCAACCAAGGTTGCAGGATGTTGGGTATTTGGAAAAACCGGACAGTACCTTTCTCGTGTGGGCTATAGAAATCCCCTCATTTTTGGTGGTCACAATACATAGGTTTTTTAGTATTCAGCGTCATGGCTGAGGTATAAATTTTGTTGTTCGATCCATTGCATTAAAGCTTCGCCATTCTGATCATTAGTACTGTATCCACAGCTCGTGTGGCGGCTGTTGAAGTCCCCAAGGAAGATAGTTGGTTTATCTTCAGCTTGCAGTGGAGGATTTGGCCATCTTGTCTTTGGTGGTTTATATACTGACACCAAGTCTAGCTGTGGGAGTTCTACCGTTATCGTTTCAATATTGCGGGTGTTGGACTTCTTTACCACTTTATAGTTATTGATGCCATAAGTTTCTGAGAGAACTGTTTCCACCACTTTATATCTAGCTAAGTGAATCCATGAGGACGACAACAGGGACATACAAGTCAACACCTCTAGAAGGCTTCATGTCCTCACAGATATTACTCCGCCTCAAATCCGAAGACAGCAGGCACCGATTCTGAAATGGCAAAGTATAAATTAAAAGCTGTACGTGTGTTGTGTGGGTGTTGAACCTGTCGTTAGATCAGACAACAAATTGTTCCTTGACACAGCAATTTGGTTTAATTATGGCCCTGATACTGATGTACATGCTATTAAGTCAGAAACAGTGCATGAAACTGATTATGTGCGCAACGGATATTTTTAACAAAACAACTGTGACATGTAGCCTTTTGAAACAGACACTGACTATACTCAAAGATTTTGACTGCGAGAAAGATATAAAAAAAAAAAACACAAATCACTTTCTTAATGCTTGACTGTGAGAATTTTATGCAGATCAGTTTCTAATTATTGAAATTTAGTATCAATTTAGTATCATAGTCAATTAACTATCATTTACTATGGCACCAATAATGAAATACGTTCAACAATATTATTCACATCAATACTGCACTTTAAATCCACTAATAATTGATTATCAAATGAAGGAAGTAGGTTAATTTTCTAACTACGTAAATGAGAGATGAAAGAAAGTTTAAGTTACTTATTATTAATAATCAGCATTACATTACCTACATAATACAACTTCTGACTTGCTGGCAAAGCAGCCTCTGCTCTACATCGGGGCCATACACACAACCCAACCGCTCTCCAAGCGAGCTGAACCACTAGTCCTACTCTCTCTCAGTGCGAGCTACAATGCTATGCAATACATGATCTTTGCCAAAGATGAAACTTCATAAAGGACACATATCGATACATACAGTAGAAGCGATATTATACATTTTCTTGCAAGCAAGTTACTCGATACAAAACAGGAGGTACAATATTGGACATTTTCTTACAAAATAATTTTTATGGACACTTTTCAAAATCATCCTGATAAGGCAAGAGTACTACTGATACGCCAAGTAAGTACTAGATGACCGTTCTCGATATCGCCTCAAATAAAGAGCTCCAATATGGGAAGACAGAACACTACCACAAATCCTAAGTGGGACAATAGTGACATCGACCAACAGAACATAGTGAACCCCAGCCAACAACTCCCAGGAATGCAATTTCCCCGTAGAATTTGGAGCCAGCTTAACAGTGTAAGAACGGGACATGCAAGAACTAAATACATGCTGTACAAGTGGGGTGCCAATGGTAACCCAATGTGTGACTGTGAACCTGACGAACAAATATTACAACATATAGTGCAAGATTGCCTACTGCGAAGGTTCTGTGGTGACTGGAGACACTTTATGGAAGCCAGCCCTGCTGCTATTGAGTGGCTGTCGCGTTTGGACATAACTTTTTAGTTGAACTGTAGCTGCCATTCTATTTCAGCTTTGCCCACATTTAATAACCACTGGTGTTTGATTTTTCATATTATTGTTTATATGTGTATGTTTATTTTTACTTATATCTTTTGTTATGTAAATTTATGATGTCAACACCGCACTTGCACTTGTAAAGCCGTACGATAAATAAACAAATAAATGTGCCAACTAACAAGGTGATGACTCAAAAGGTGTAGAGGTCCGTTCAAATGTACCTTGACCCAATATACCGTGGCTTGCGGACTACTGAAGCCTTCTCTAAGAAAACATTATGTGTCAATATGGACCGTTCCACTGCCATAAAGAAAAAAAAACCAATGCTTGTATGCTTCCGTACGACCCCTAATCTTTCTGATTTTATCTTTTTGGTCCTTAAAAGAAATGTTGGTTGTCGCCAGTAGAATCCTTGTGCAGTCCGCTTCAATTACCGGCCATCTAAATTTCTTCAACAGCGTTTCTCGGAAATAACATCAACTTCCCTTCATCGACTCCCATCTAAATTCCCGAAGCATTTCAGTAACATTCGAGCGCCGATCGAATCTACAAACCTAGCTACTCCCTTCTGTACTGCCTGTAAGTCCTCTTTCAAACAGATCTGGTTGGTATTCCAATCACTTGAGCAATACTGAAGACTGGGTCGCACAAGCGTTTTAATTGCGGTCTCCTTTACAGCAAATCACACCTTCCCAAAATTCTCCCAATAAAGGAAAGTCGACCATATGCCTTCCCTATATACTTGTTCCATTTCACATCGCAATGAAGCGTTACGCCTAGGTATTTAGTTGATGCGATTCTGTCAAGCAGCACACTATTACTTCTGTGTTCGAACATTACGGGATTGTTTTCTGCTACTCATCTACATAACCTTATATTTTTCTACATTTACAGCTAGTTGCCATTCATAACACTACCTAGAAATTTGGATCAAGTCATCCTGTATCCTACTACCATCATTCAAAGACGACACCTCTCTGTACAACAGTCACTCCTGAAGTCATCTGTAAGACACCTTCCTCCACGCATAGTACGAAACCTTACATAGTGCTATTCATCTTGTTTTTAAGGTGAAGTGTGCAACGTTTTAGCAAAATCCGAATAAAACTGTACACAGATCGTTTATCTCACATAATTAATGGCCTTCCTCTTAAAGCTGATTGTCTTCTGCTGTTGCAGATAAAAAAAGGGAGAAAAACAGGTGGAGATCAAAAAGAAAAAAAAAATCTTAACAGCTCTGACCTTAGCTAGCTAAGGGGTAGATGGGAGTAAGGGGGAAGAGTTTAAAACAAGGATAAACAGAAAAGCCACAAGAAAGCTTTTCTTCTGCCGACAGTTTTTTAACAAGCAGGAACGGCGAGTCTTAAGAGGTAGTTTGTAAAGGCATGAATAAATTAGAAACTTCAGACTCGGGCTTATGAATAAACATTGGAAACAAAAATCGTGTACAACAGTGGAGATTATATTTGCAGTCCATGAAGAGGGAGAGGGAGGAGTGAGAAGCCGCCACGGTACGACTGGGTGAGAAATACGAAATAAATTGTGTTCCAAAGACGATTGAAGGTCTTGACATAATCTCAGTTATTCTTTAAAAAACAAAACTCTTCGTTTATCTCTCGCAATCTTTTCACGTGAGGGTCGTCCAGCATTTTCTTCTTCCACCAGACTTTTGAGCCGTATTCCTATGTGATTACTTCATATGTTCGTAAATTTGGTATTCACAATGACCTTCCAACCGCTCTCCTCAATATTTCCAAATTAAAACTGCATGTATTACGAAATACAATATTGAACTGCTGCTTTTGTATATCGTCATTTGTATAAAAATTTGTTTCAATTATATTTTGCCTGTTTATTTAAAGAGTGGTTTTGCAGTGTTATCGACTTGTCGCAATCACCTTCTGCAAGCAGTAGACACGAAGCTCGTATCTCCACGTCCAATGAATGTCGTTTCATCCCCTTCCTTACACAGAAATCTGAAATGCACACATTGCGCACATATTTGAATTTACGATTATATTCATCAGCTTCGACCAGTGACGTCCTACCTAAACTAAAGAACACCCCCCTCCCCCCCCCCCACACACACACACACAATATATTAAGGGTATGAAAATTCATAATTGTGATATAAAGTGACGGAAGAGGCAAGCGAGGATGATTAATAATAAATGAAGTCTGCAATAAGCTGCATAAGTAGCTGTATTGATAAGTCATGAAGTGGTCACAATATGACTTTATTTGACGCGTTGCGGCCTGGGCCACCATCAGAATCTGTCAAAGAAATATAATTAAACAATATGACAACAGAAATATTGCAAAAAACAGTGTACAATCTTTTTTTGTAATGTATACCCAGTATACATTGATTGCAAGTTGGTCAGTACTAACCGTTACATGTTCTTTACGTAACATCAAGGAGCAGACTGAGGGCACGGTAAAGGTACAATACATGTTTACAGAATTTAGTCGCCAGATGGTGTGCCGTTCTTAAACGTGATGTCTAGTGGCCCCGTGCCAGGTGAAGTTAGGCTAGATAAAATTAAAATTTAGCAATAAAAATTAATATGAATATTATTCACGTGTATTACTCGTCAGTAATCGAATACAGAGCAGACAAAGAAGATTTCTGTATATACAAATCGATTGCTGTGAGTTAGTCTGGGAAAAACTGAGATATGGCTTGTCTGATTTGAATAAATGTATCTCTATTTTGTTCGCTTTAACACAGGGTTAGTTTATATAAAAATAGAAGAACAGGTGAAAAATCGAAAAAATTGAAATGGGAAATAGGAATAACAATTACGAACAAGTAAAACTGGAAAGAACTCATAGAATATGTTGTAGGGAAGGCTACGTTTTATTGGCAGAACACTTACAAGATGTAACAGATCTACTAAAGAAAATGCCTACACTACAATGGGGCGTCTTATTAAGGTATGCTGAGAGGAGGCAACACTACTTTTTGTAATTCTTGCTCTGGTCGGAGAGGTTGGTTGTCGCGAACTGTGGGACGTCGGTAGCGAGTAGGCGTAGGTGTGAGTCGGAAGAGAGTTGTAGTCTGAGAGAGACAGTGTATGGAGAAGACAAAAGGATTGTTGGTAACTTCGATTTTGTTGTGTATTTTTTCATTGTAGTTCTGATGGTGTTTGAAAAGTAATGATAATGGTAATAACAAGTAATTTTGTTTCGTTTCAAGTTAGATGCAATAGCTCCATACTTAGCTATCATATACGACCGATCACTTAGCGAAAGATCCGTACCCAAAGACTCGAAATTTGCCCAGGTTACTCCGATATTCAAGATATGCAATAGGAGTGATCCCCAAAATTACAGGCCCATGTCGTTGACGTCGATTTACAGTAGGATTTTGGAACATATATTTTGTTCCAGCGTTATGAACTACCTCGAAGAGTACGACCTATTAACCAGTAGTCAACACGGATTCAGAAAGTATCGCTCTTGACACTGTACCCCACAAGCGGCTTCTCATGAAATTGCGTACCAATGGAATATCTGCCCAATTGTGCGATTGGATTCACGATTTCCTATCAGAAAGGACACAGTTCGTTGTAATTGACGGTAAGTCATCGAGTAAAACAGAAGTGATATCTGGCGTTCCACAGGGAAGCGTTATAGGTCCCCTACTCTTCCTCGTGTTTATAAACGATTTAGGAGACAATCTGAATAGCTACCTCAGAGTGTTCACGGATGATGCTGTCGTTTATCAAAAGAAACTGCAAAGCGATTTCCACATGTTTTCGACATGGTTCGAAAATTGAAATTAAGCATAAATAAAGAAAATTATGAAGTAATACGCATGACCACTAAATAAAATCCGCTGAATTTCAAACCTTAAGGTCTTAAATTCTTTCAAATACCTAGGAGTTACAATTTCGAGCAACTTAGGCTGGAGAGAATACGAAGAAAATATTTTGGGAAAGGCAAACCAAAGGTTACGTTTCATTGGCAGAACGCTTCGAAGATGCAACAGCTCCACCAAAGAGACTGCCCATATCACACTTACGCGTTCTCTCCTGGTGTCTGGAGTACTGTTGCCCAGTGTGGGATCCTCACCAGGTGGGGCTGACGAATGAAATTGAGAAGTTTCAGAGAAGGGCAGCTCGTTTTGTTTTATCACGTTACAGGGGGAAAAGCTTAACGGAAATTTTGCACGATTTGAGGTGGAAATCATAAAAGGACGACGTTATTCGTTGCGGCGATATGTATTTGCGAAATTTCAATCACTGACTTTTACTTCTGAATGTGAAAATATTTTGTTAGCATCCACCTACTGAGAGAGACATGACCATCCCAATAAAGTAAGAGAAATAATATGGAAAAGAGAACGATTTAGGTGCTCTTTCTTCCCGCATGCTATTAGAGAATGGAACGATAGAGAACGGTTATGAAAGTGGTTAATGAACCCTCTGTCAGGCACTTAAATGTGATTTGCAGTGTAACTATGTAGACGTAGATGATAGCTTCATTTCCCCTACAGATTGAAAGATATCAGCATCATCAGCAAGCTTAACAGTAACGATAGGACAGATGGAAATTTAATCCTTAGTGACTATATTTCGTCATTAATGTACTGCACGTGTCCAGGCTCCTGTCTAGAGAAGAGAGGTGAGTGAATTTAAATTTATTTATGATTCGTATTCCGAGTATGGAGGCAGTTTGTTGTAGGTCTGTTAAACATTTAGCACATACGTATTAAAATGTTCAAATGTTTGTATGGTCTATGGGACTTAACTACGGGGTCATCAGTCCCTAAACTTACAAACTACTTATGAACTAGCTAATCCTAAGGACGGCACAAATATCCATGCCCGAGGGGGGATTCGAACCCCCGACCGTAGTGGCCATGCAGACAGTGACTGGAGCGCCTCAGTCTCCTCGGCCACCGCGGCCGACCATACATACGTATTACCCCGGTTTGTTATGCTCTTCCATTTTCGTTACAGAAATCGTAATCAACCAGTTTATCATGTAGCTTCGTAACCAACTATTTCATCAAGCAGCTATTAGCATTTCGTGTCTATCGTGTGATGCGCTTTTTCATACAAATATTGATTACACCACTTGCTGACAACAAAATAATTAGTTTATTAATAAAATTAGGTCACACAATAATTATATCCAAGGTCGGAACAGAATCCAGATTTGGTCAGTTTTGTATTTTATAACCTAAAATAGATCTTTACATTAAATAATCAATTTTAAAATTGTCGATTTGAGCCTTTCCACAGTATGCTACCTTGTACAAATTCTTTTATGCTATCAGTACTGTTACAGATTGTCTGCCATTCTACACTTGATCACATTTATACTCGATATTACTCGGTTTGCTTTCTATTTAGGTAATGAAATATTTTGACAACATAACTGTTTGTTTGTTAAAGAGATAAATTTAATCACAGCACGTATCGTTGCATGTAAGAGCCATTACTAATGTTACAATAGAAGTCATTCTTAGTTTGTGTCACATTAGTAATCTCAACTTTGATCATGATTAATTAACGTATACATAGTTATCAACTTACGCGTTTTCACACTGCCATACCCTTATATGACATTGTGCTGCTTTCACTCGCAGTTAAAAACACCCATGATCACCTTCATTTACGCCATCACACTCGTGTTAAAAATGTTCAAATGTTTGTATAGCGTATGGGACTTACCTACGGGGTCATCAGTCCCTAAACTTACAAACTACTTATGAACTAGCTAATCCTAAGGACGACACAAATATCCATGTCGGAGGGGGGATTCGAACCCCCGACCGTAGTGGCCGTGCTGACCGAGACTGGAGCGCCTCAGTTAGAGGTCTGCTCCTCGCTCGGTTGTTCACTCGAATCGCGTGATACATGTCGTCCTAAGACTAGGGTTGCCAGACCTCCGGGCGCCGCCCGGAGTGCCCGGGTTTGGAATGAATTCTCCGGGTCTACGGGACAATCACTCTCATCTCCGGGCTTGAATGTAACCTTCATCTTAACTTCTTTTTTTTAATTATTTTATTTTATTTTATTTTTTCTATTTTACGACGCTTTTTAAGTACTATCCTCATGTAGTGACGATCTACATCGAACTTAACGTAACTTTAACTATGGACGAACACAACATCCATGCCCTAGGGGGGGATTCGAACCTCTGGCGCGAGCAGCCTCGCGCACCATGGAAAGACGCCTTAGTGCGCTCGGCCATTCCCGGCCGGCTCCTCTCTAGTAATATGAATAACTTTATATAAATGTCAATTTCTTATTGCAACAAAACGCTACTTTTCTATTCTTCCTCTGAAAACTTTTCATTGTTGCGTCGGTAGTAATCGGCTAGCGCAATATTAAGCAAACTCTGTTACGGCAACGTGTCACCTGGCGACATCTATTATTTGTGTTCGTTCGTTCATTGTTTGTTATCAGTTTACCGGCAATTTTTGGAATACTCGGATCGTGTGTGAACAGAAAAGCTTACATTAACTCAGATTAGTGAGTAATAACAGTGAAATGAAGAGACGATATCTAAGTTCGTTCCGTGAAGAATGGTTGCAGGAAGAAAATTATAAAGAGTGGCTACAAAAAGTCGATACTGATGAGTGTATGTGTAAGTGCAGAATATGCAATATCTGATTTACTGTTAAGTACGACGGAGTGAAAGCTGTGAATAAACATTTACAATCAGAAAGACACAAAGCGAATATTACCACGCAAAAGAAGAATCACTCGCTCTTAAATTCTTGCCGAAACAATTTTCTGCAGAAGACGACAAAGTCACTGCAACGGAATTAACTTTGACTTACCATGGTGTGAAACACCGCCATTCTTACAATTCTCAATATTGTGGTAATAAGCTATATCCTTATGTTTTTAGAGATTCCTCAGTGGCAACGAAAGTAAGATGCGGCCGAACAAAAAGCGAGGCATTAGTAAAAAAATGTGCTTCTGCCTTATGCTAAAGAGAAGCTACTAAGCGAATAAAGCAAAATGTCCCATTTTCATTAGGCATTTTTTTCCTTTTAGAATTCACGTGTATCCTGGTTGGGGGGGGGGGAGTTCGTCGCAGTTGTGGGGGGGGAGTCATTGACCAAGGGGGAGGGGGGGCACGTCTGGTCTCCGGGCCTGCCTCGAGTTCAATCTGGCAACCCTACCTAAGACAGGCCGACAGGTGTCACCACTGCAGCTTGCGACAAGGCGTGTGCCTGCCTCGACTTCCTGCACGCTCGCCCACTGCATCGCCACTCGAGTACAAGGCGAGTGTCGGGAGCAAACTAGACGCAAGAGAATAAATCCTGACTGCGAAATTTGTAATACAAGTTATTATACGTGATTAATATAAAGTTTCTGTGCTAAGATCGTTTACTAAATGCGTTATCCATGATCATTCTTTCTTTGTAGTTCCCATTTTGTGGACTGTTAGTTCCTGTTTAGTGGTAGATGTTACTTGCCGTCTTAACGAGGCCGGCCGCGGTGGCCGAGGGGATGCCGGGCGCCATGGCTCAGCGCGCCCGGTCAGAGGGCTGAACGCTCTCTGTAATAAAAAAAAGCTGAGCCAAGAACTCATCAAACAAGAACTACCCATAGAGCAAAAAAAAAAAAAAAAAATGGAGACTGAGGCGCTCCAGTCACGGTCTGTACGGCCACTACGATCGGGAGTTCGAATCCCCCCTCGGGCATGGATATTTGTGCCGTCCTTAGTATAAGGTAGTAGATAAGTGGTTTGTAAGTTTAGGGACTGATGACCCCGTAGTTATGTCCCATAAGCTCTACAGACATTTGAAGATTTGATGAGGTTTATAACCACCTGTTCTTCTTGTGGGATATGAATTCTGCATTTTCTGTGGCTCATGAGATATCCGCTGGCCACGGCAGAAGTTAGTACAGAAGGCTACAGCATGTCACAAGACACAGCAAACATTTGAATTTTCTTAACGAGGAAATGATTGTATTTTATATACATTCCTCTTATCACTCTCAAGTCCTGGAATATTTTGTCCGTCTTTTATATTGATATTAAATACACGATATTGATGTACACCCGTAAGGTTCGGTTTGTGTATCTCTCTGTTGAACCCCGTTAATATATATTCTCGTAGCATTTTGGCACTCTGCGTGGTTGTTGCGCCTCTGCCTTTTCCGAGCGAGTCCTTAACGGGAATTTTTCCAATTGCAACATACATATATCCCCACTGTCTGTCGTCTTTCTTATCTACATAATAAAGAACGCATGCAAGCTTTTGTGCAATATATAGGATCCGCGCTTTCCTCCGTCGTCAGGGTCATATGCCGGTCTAATGCTCATATATTCGGTACCTGCTTTAAATCTTCTTATTCCAACTGTTTACTTTACACAGCTGTACGAATATATGGTACTCCTGCTGTTTCAATGATATCTGTATTCTATTTATTTAGGGCCGTCTGAAGTATGTCACCCGGCTGCACCAGCCAAAAGAATGAGCTGCATGTTTTCGGAATGGCTGGATAAGAGATCGGCCTAGGTACATTGCAGGCGTAATGACAATTAGGGTGACAACTAACCATAAAGTGACCAATTTTTTGTGCTAAGCCGGCCGCGGTGGCCGAGGGGACTGAGGCGCTTCAGTCACGGTCTGCACGGCCACTATGGTCGGGGGTTCGAATCCCCCCTCGGGCATGGATATTTGTGCCGTCCTTAGAAATAGTTAGTTCATAAGTAGTTTGTAAGTTTAGGGACTGATGACCCTGTAATTAAGTCCTATAAGTTGTACAAACATTTGAATATTTTTGTGCTAAAAAATTGTTTTGATTTAATCGAAGTTGAATCTGTGAAATTTGTCTTTTATCAAAAGGTACATTCATACAAAAAATCATTACAATAGCTTCACTAATCTTTAAGTTATCGCCATTTTTCTATTTTAGCTGCAATTTTGGAGGGACCGTTTCACCCCTTAAATATGTTTCTCCGCCGCTAAAAAAAATTACGTGTCCCATAGTTTTTCATGTATTCTAACATATGCAAATTTCATAAAAATCGGAGAGTGACACTTGGGTAGGTTTCGTTGTGAGTACAGCGGCAGCACTACGCTGCCCGCCCTGCCCCACGCAGCCTGGTTCGAGTGTCAACACGCTCGCTGCGAGCGTAACACACTCGCCGCGCTACCGCCGAGCGTTGCGCACTCGACCGAGTACGAGCGAGCGAAACCGGCGATTTGCAGACCTATAGCCTCAGTCCCCTCGGCCACCACGACCGTCCATTGGTCTGTGTTTTGTATAATTAATGCATTATTTGTCTGTCTAATTAACGAATCCCACCTTCTTACTTGAATTACAAACATTCAGATAAGTTTATATCACAGTGCTGTTCCAGTCTAGATACGGACTGTTGCACCATCCACACACACACACACACACACACACACACACACACACACTTAGTTTCCGAGCATTATTTTATTTTATTTTAGTATGCGTTACAGTATTGCTTCGCATTGTGGGACGTACACCAGGTAGGACAGACGGACGATTTAGAGAAAGTTCAGAAAAAGGCATCTTGTTTCTTATTACCCGATATAGGGCAGAGAGCATCACGAAAGTGATGCACCAGTTGGGGTGGAAATCTTTAAAAGAAAGGCGTTATTCGTTGCGGCGATATCTATTTGCGAAATTTCTTTCACCAGCTTTCCCTTACGAATGGGAACATATTCTGTTAGCAACCAACTACTTAGATGGACATGGTCACCGCAATAAGAAGAGGAGTCAGATCGAAAACAGAAAGGTTTAAGTGTGCCTTATTCTCGCAAGCTATTAGAAAATGTAACTATAGAGAAATATTATAAAAGCGGTTCGATGAACCCTCTGCCATGGACTTCAGTGTGACTTATATACATGTAGATGTAGATATCTGTGAACATTCTTTAGAAACAGTCTAATATTCACTGGTGTCCTCTGCAATTCACTGTGTTCTGAGTTTCGCACGACTAACCTTCCACTCGGACGTCCCTCCACTGTAGCTGTTTCACAGATAACATGGAATATTAATGAGAGTGTAAGGAAGTCTTTTCTGAAGGCATTTTTGTAGAATGTTGCCTTGTACGGGAGTGAAACACGGACGATAAACACTGCGGACAGGAAGAGAATAGAGGCTTTTGAAATGTGGTGCTACCGAAGAAAGCTGAATATTAGGTGGGTAGATCGCATAACTAATGAAGATGAACTGAACAGAATTGGTGAGAAAAGGAATTTTTGGCATACCTTGATTGAAAGAAGGGATCGCTTGGTTGGACACATTCTTAGACATCGAGGAATCGTAAATTTAGCATTGGAGGGAAGTGTGTGGGGTAAAAATCGATAGAGACGCATATAGTAAGCAGATTCAAATGGATGTGGGTTGCCGTTCTTATGAGGAGATGAAAAGGCTTGCCCAGGACAGAGTAGGGAGGAGAGCTGCATCAAACCAGTCTCCGGACTGAAGATTGAGATGAAAAAAGAAAATCCTTCACTGTTTGCGATTTGAAACCAATTCGGTTCCACTGAGGTTATGCTCATGCAATAGCTCCATACGTAGTTATCATATACAACCGCTCAGTCAGCGAATGGTCCGCACCAAAAGACTGGAAAGTTGCACAAGTAACTCCAACATTCAAGAAAGGCAATAAGAGTGATCCGAAAAATTACGGGCCTATATCGTTGACTTCGATTTTCAGCAGGATCTTAGAAGATATACTTTCCAAAACATTATGAATGATCTCTGAATCCACACTAAAGAAAGTATCGTTCATGTGAAACACAGCTGGCTGTTTACGCACATAAAGCGACGATTGCTATCGACTACGGATCTCAAATCGTTTCCATATTTTTATATTTTCGGAAGGCTTTTGACACTGTACCTCACACGCGGCTTCTAATTAAATTTTCAAATTGAGTGTCAATGAAACATCGCCACAGTTGTGCGATTGAATTCGCCATTTCCTGTCAAATGGGACACAGTACGTTGTAAACCACGATAAAAGTCATAGCGTAGGTCAGAAGTGATATCTGGGGGAAGTGTTACACGCCGGCCGCAGTGACCGAGGGGACTGAGGCCCTCCAGTCACAGTCTGCACGGCCACTACGGCCGGGGGTTCGAATCCCCCATCGGGCATGGATATTTGTGCCGTCCTTAGTACTAGTTCATAAGTAGTTTGTAAGTTTAGGGACTGATGACCCCGTCGTTAAGTCCCATAAGCTACACAAACATTTGAAACATTCGGAAGTGTTACAGGACCCCTACGGTTCATTAATTTTATAAACGACTTGCTTAAACCCGCGGCTCCGCTCGCGTGTTGGTTGATTGTAATAGATAAGCTATCTTTCAGTACTGTGCTATTTATTTATTCTTGTATTTCCTTATTCGTATGGTTATCCTTACAGAGAAAGAGCTGAAGACATTGTAGCACGCTTAGACCAAAGATATGGCCTGTGGCATTACGTTTCGCTGTGTTTAACCTCCTTGCTATAGAGTCGCAAACGTCATCGCTGGTCGAATAACAATTACACACAGGCCATTAGTTTGCGTTCTGTAGTTTTCGCTGCAGAGTGAAATATTAACACACACACACACACACACACATACACACACACACACACACACACACACACACATACGTAGAACTTTATGTACACCGATAACTTTCCATCCAAATATACTCCACCCTTTTATTATTATCAACCCTTAAGCAACAATGCTACCAATAAAACCATTTTCAAAGAGTAAATATAATGTTCAAAGAGTAATTATTGTTCCGCATTTCACGTTAGATTCTTCAAATTACTAAATGTCTATCAAATCGCTATAAAACCGTGCTTAAAAACTTCCCCGGATAGACATTAGTAACTGTACAAATTCTTAGCTCTTTATGCCTTGTGGTTCAGACGTGATAAACATACACCGAACAGACATTCACATTTATAGATATAGATTTAAGAGACAATCTGACCAGATCTCTTAGGTTGATGGCGGATGATGCTGTCGTTTATCGGTTAGTAAAGTCGCCGGAAGATCAACAGCATCTGCAAAATGATTTAGATATCTGAGTGGTGCAAAAGTTGGAAAATGAAAAATGTGAAGTTACCCATATAGGACTAAAAGAAACCCGTTACCGATAAATCAGTCAAATCTAAAGGCACAAAGTCAATTGAATACCTAGTTATTACATTTATGAACAACCTTAAATGAAAATAACACATAGTAAATGGCGAATCAAAGGCTACGCGTCATTGGCAAAAATATCAGAAGAAACCCCTAAAAAACTTCCTACTCCATACTTGTAAGTCCTATTTTGAAAGACCGTTGCCTGTTGATCCCCATCAAGTGGTACTTACGAATGATAGAAAGTTCAGAGAAGGGCAACCTGTTTTTTTTTTTTTTTATTATTTATTTATTTTTAATTTTTTTTTATTATAGTGATGTAGGGGTGTGTGTGTTACGGCAATCATGCACGTTTTTAAGTCAAATCATTAAAAGAAAGGCGTTATTCATTGCGTCGAGCTGTATTTGCGAAATTTCTTTCACGAACTTTTTCTTCCGAATGCGAACATATTTTGGTAGCACCCATCTACATAAGGAGACATGATCATAATAAAATAAGAGAAATCAGATAGAAAACGGGAAGATTTAGGTGTTCATTTCCCTCGCGCTATTAGATAATGGAATCGTAGAGAATTATCGTAAAAACGGTTCGATGAAAAACTCTGTCATGCACTTTAATGTGATTGACGGAGTTCAAATGTTCAAATGTTTGTAAATCTATCGAACCAAACTGCGTGTTCATCAGTCCGTAGCTTACAAACTACTTAAACCTAGGTAAACTAACCTAAGGACAAACACACACACACACACACACACACACACACACACACACACACCCATGCCCCATGGATGACTCGAAACTCCACGGCGAGCAACCGCGCGCTCCGCAGCGAGACGCTTTAGACCACTCGGCTACTCCACCGCGGCGATTGGCGGAGTATTTCTCTAGATGCAGAATTATTAGCTTGGCAGCGACGCACTTGTAACGATCAGTGAGACAAGTGCAGCTTTTGTAGGGCATATTTTTGTAATCAGCTCATACGTAAGTTGGCTTTTCAGTAAAACTGATTTTTAAATCGATTCAGATATTCCGCAGTCAGAACATATTTCATACCTGCACTCAGATACAGCTCATTCTCTCTGCGTGTGCAAGTTAAAGTTTCGTTTCTCGTGTTCAATTATTCGTCTTTCACTGTACAAGCTAGTCAGTTTTCTTTTCCACTACTTTGGCCTTTGTTAAAATTAATAGATTCATTAAAAATGGTGTTGCGATTATTACCCACACTGTGGCAATGACAGACATACCAGATGTAATAACTTAGGTTATTAGTTGAGAAAAGATGCTTCACTGACAAGTAAGCAAAAAGTGGAGAATTAACATTAATACCATAATTCTTTTTTAAATTTTAATTGAGGGAAATTTCAATTCGCGTAAATTACAGGTGTGTAACAAGAAGATTAATAGGATTTTGGAGAGAAGTCCATGAGTGCCGCTTTTAAGTGCCGCCGCGAAATAACCTGAGTGGTGGAGACAAAAAATGTAATATAATCTAAAAGACTTAGCTCTGCCCGAAGCACGATAGGAAAACGTGGTCTCAGCCTTGTGTCTATTGAAAGATGTATTTATGTGAAAAGTTAAAGTCATTCGACTTTTGATGAGAATACAAGAGGAAACGAATATTTATGTGGAACTGGTTTACGTAGTTTGAGATGCACACGTCTAGCTGGTCTTCCACTACAGTGCTAGCTAGACTGGGAACAAGATTTTGCATTCGGCCGTACTTCTCGCTGGAACTGACTAGAAGGAGAGTCTAGAATAAAGCCCCATTTACACGAGCGACTTTCTTGTCTCGGCTGACTACTCGTAACGAGTGTGTCGACTGCAGCGCCCCTGGTGGTCCCGTATTTCATTTGTTTTGCGTTTTCGCTTGCGTTTACACGATAGCTTCAAAGTTTGTGTGTGTGTACGTGTGTATGTGTGGGTGTGGGTGTGAGTGTGCGCGCGCGCTGTCTGCTGTACGGTTTTTGCGCTGTGGTTCTCGTCGTAGTACTTTGTGTGCTGATTTGCATTTTAATCACAACCCTTTATCCAAAGCAGCGAAATGGATGAAAATCTTGTGGTAGTCACCGCCTCTTTGCGGGAAGGCAAAAAGAAAGAGCGCAGAGGCAGGAAGAGAAGAGTTCGGATGCGATCGTGGTTGTATATGTTCACATGTTTGTTAAGCTTATGGGATTTAACTACGGGGTCATCAGTGCCCCCCGAGGGGGGATTCGAACCCCCGACCGTTCTGGCCGTGCAGACCGTGACTGAAGCGCCTCAGTCCCCTCGGCCACCGCAGTCGGCGATCGTGGTTGCAAAGACGATGATAAGGAAGGGGGATATTCGGAATGCTCGTGAACGAACTGCGACCTGATGATCCAGATGCATTCAGAAACTTCCTACGAATTAACAGCTCGTGTTTCAACAAGTTGTTGTCATTAATTATAAATGTGCGAACCGGGGTAATAAGTATGTGCAAAATGTTTAACAGACCTACAACAATCTGCCTCCCTACTCGGAATACGAATCATAATTAAATTTGAATTCACTCACCTGTTTTCTATTGACGGGATCCTGGACACATGCAGTAAATTAATGATAAAATATAGCCACTAAGGATGAAACATTTATCTATCCTATAGCTACTGTTAAAGCTCACAGCCTAAGACAGCATGTATTCCAAAGAAGATTTTAAAATCGTTCATGAGGTGAGGAACCATTTTTTCCCAATGGTAGCCGTGGCGGAGTAGTCGAGCGGATTGAGCCGCTATACTCCAATGCGCGAGGCCATTCCCCGTCGGGGGTTCGAATCCCTCTCGGGCATGTATGTTTGTGCTGATTTTAGTATAAGCTAGTTTATAAGTTTAGGGACTGATGACCCCGCATTTAAGTCCCATAAGCTTCACAAACATTAGATTTGATTTAGAATGGAAAACATCTGCTGCAAAGCACCCACTCTTTTCACTCTGCCGATTTTTTTTTTTTTTTTAATTTAGCGCCGTTATGTAACAGTAGAGTACCAAATTTAGTTTTTCGATCTTCTGCTGTAAGTTTCGGCTAAACTGCTCGTACTTTGCCACAACTTTGAGCATTTATATCCGTGCATTCTAGAAAATGTTTGATGCTTTCAATGAGTGTCTGCAGTCACTGTAACATACAAAGATCATGAATAATACTAGAAGCGGTTAAAATTACCTTATTGTGATTTAAATGATGTTCTTTATCTATGAGGACCCTCTCCTCCACATAAGCCACAATAAGAATCAAAAAACCTTCAAACGTTTAAATCTATGGGACTCAGCAGCTTGCTTATTAGTCCCTACCTTACAAACTACTTAACCTAAGGTAAGCTAAACTAAGGACAACACAAACACCCATACCCAAGGGGGAATCGAACACCCGACGGCAGACGGCCGCGCGCACCGTAACATGGCGCTCCGGTATGCGTGGCTAATCCGCCGTGGCTAATAATAGTCATTACGCTTTCTTTCGTCCACACCATTTCTACAAAAAAAATTGAAATTAATCTACAATCTTTGTATTATTACGATGGAAAACGTGAAGTAAAAATGCCAATAATGGATCACTAGATTTTTATTCCGCACTATACTACTTACCACGTGCCTTCATTGTCTACAAATCAGTACCGCGTGTCTTCTGCTGGACAATGCAGCCGCTGCTTCTGCGCATGCGCAGTGTTCACCGCACTGGAATATTTAGAACTCCACACTCTGCACAATCGAAAGAATATTGACGTCATAGTCGCACTCACTCGCGCCGTGGTTGGCTCCTGATTTACACGACGTCGGAAAAGCCGTCCAGGCTCCGAGCAGTCGATTTTCGCAAGAAACTGGATCATGTAAAAGGAGTTTAGAGTCGCTAAAATCCCAGTGACTTTCCGTAATTTCGAAACTGCAGCGCCGCGAAACGATTGTGTATTGAATGTGTATTTGGAGTCCAGCAGCACATTCAAAATACTCTAGTATTTAGGAGAATTTGTCAAGCTAAAATAGTTCACATGTTTGGAAAGGTTATGGGACTTAACTGCGGAGTCATCAGTCCCTAAACTTACAAACTACTTATGAACTAAGTTACATAAAGACAACACAAACATCCATGCCGAACGGAGGATTCGAACCTCCGACGCGGGAGGCCGTGCGATACGCAACGTGGCGCTCCAGATCGCTCGGCTACTGCCGCGCGGCCTTAAAATTGTAGCCGGCTATTTAAATATAATACGGATATCTCTTATTTGCTGGGAAGAAAGAGGATAACGTGACTTATCGCAAATGTTCATTGACGGTGATTAGCTACAGTTTCATTAATGGACGAAAACCTTTTACCATTCCCTTCAAAATATCGGCTCTTAATGAGAATCGTAAATGCTTAACCACTGAGTCATAATATTAAAGCTGTATAAAAGTAATGTCTCAGCGCTTCCGATTGCAGTTAATCATCTATATCAGTAAAGTCTGCTAATTTTCGTACCTTAGTTTCACAAAAATTATAGGGCTGTACACCGATTTTTGGCAGTTACGTACTGGTTTGACAAAGTGAATGCGTAGCACAACTAAATAATTATTTTTCATAACATTATAGATAACAACGGTATTAGAAGTAACTGTTAATTCAAGTAATAAGTCAGTCAAGATCGCAGGTTCTTTTATTTTTCTGGTAACCGGTTTTGATCACTTACGTGACAATCATCAGGCCACAACTGTAATGATACATAATAGAGGGATAAAACACTTTCTAAACTGAGTATTTAAAAATTTATAAAATATATCATTATTTTAAATACTCAATTTAAAAACAATTTATCACTCTGACAATATATTGTCATTACAGTTGTGGTGTGATGATTATCATATTAGTGACCGAAACAGGTTACCAGTGAAATAAAATATTGCGATCTAGACTGCATCGTTACTTGAGTTAACAAATAAATAATATGTCGGATATATATTGTTAACATTATTGAATCATATTATTTAAGTTACTCAGTTTGATGCCTGTGAAGTATCAAAAAATCATGGTAGGTATACGCATATTACCATAGGTAGGCCAACACACAATGTATAGAAGCAAGGACAAAGTGGGAAAAAAAGCGTTTCATAAGGACATATGGAACCTAGTCTTCATGAAGATTACTGACTTACTGCATTGGCCACACAAACCGCAGTCGGTCTTTGGCCTCACCAATCAGCCTTCTCCAGCGTCCTCGGTCCACGTAATCTTCTTCAGACACTGCCAGCTTACTCATATCCTCTCTGATCTAGTCAATCCATCGCAGTCGGACTGCATTGTGAACATCGTCGTAGTTAGCAGAGCTGGGCACCGTTAATCAAAAATTTAGCTTCGTTAGTCATTAATCCGTTACTAAAAAATTTAACTTCGTTAAACGTTAAACCGTTACTTTACGTACAATTTAACGGAAGTTAACGTTGATCGTTAACTTGAAAAAGTACTGTGCATCCGCGAAAACTCATCAGTCTCCAGATTTATATATTTGCGGTTTGTTGTATTACTGAAGTGATAAATTAAATAAAACGTATTACCCTAGCTGATATAAAAACTGTTTTTGTTGGGCAACTTTAAGTAGGACTTTGACTATAAATAAAGACTAGTGTTACTCGGACATTCTATCGTGCCACTCGGCTGCGAGCGTAAAAAAAATGAGGACAAATCACCTACCACGTTGTAAGTCGCAAAACCGCCTTCGATAGAGTCGATCGCTATAGCGGTTGTTGTGCTCCGTGAGATGATCAGCCTTCTTGTACGTAATGAAGATTTTGTGATTTGTTTATACTCGGGGCCGGCCGCCAGGACACAGTGTTCTAGCGATACATAAAGCTTAGTTTGTAATAATAATAATAATAATAATAATAATAATAATAATAATTACGAATAACATGCTAGCTTCCGTCAAATTTCTGTATGTTCGTCAAATTCGTGTTTCTCATCGTCCAGCTGTTTCTTCTTCTTTTTTTATTTTTTTTTTTTACAAAGTGTGAACATATAATGAATTTAAAAACAATGTCATACTGCCAATGTAATATGAAATTGTTTTATCTTTAGGTACCGGTATTTGTAAAAAATTAAAAAATTAAGCTGATTTCTCCATAAGGAATTTAAGAACGGGGTTTTAGGAGATACTGTCCCCGATGGGGAACGGCCTCGCGCATCGGAGCATAGCGGCACAATGCGCTTGGCCATCCCGCCGCGGCTCCGGGTCTTCTCCTGGGTTCACGAAAGCTATTATCTTGAACTCACGGTAGAATTTAGGAACTATAAGAGTTTTTCGATAGTGGTTGAATAGGCTTAACATCCATGCTTTTCTATCAGGATAGCGCGTTGTAACTTGTTTTGCTCACAGTTTATTTTCGGCTTACTATTCAGTAGTAATTGCTGCATAATTTTATTAGGTGTCATTCTGGCCATTTCTTTACTTTATGTTGCGACTCCACCGAGGTTCTGATTCCATGCAGTTCGCTGCTGTGTGTTCACTATATCCAAGGTTTCGACCCATTCATTTTTCCTTATTTCACTTGGTACTGTCATAAGAGTTGTGTCACAAGCCACCCTCTTGTCGCTGAAAGAATATTTTGAGTACGAATCTTTATATTTCGCTATGACGTTTTTAGCAGCATCAGAGATTCCTGGTATGAAGTTCTGCCTGCAGACTATCGAAATGTTTTTATTTAAACATTTTACCAAGAGTCTCAACAAACGTGTGTAGTTTTAGTCTACGGTATTTATATTTTTAATTCCCACATTTAATGACATGGGGAAATCAGTCCACCTGGCTTTCTTCAAAATTGAACCTTCCCCGGGGTTGTAACCTCATTCCCATGTTTTGCTCATGAAGAAGTAAAGCATCCTGAGTAACGTAGAAGAAATTACCTCTGGTAGCTGCTGGCTATTGCCATAAGTTTCGTTGTATCTCCAGTTTGTACTGTGGCAGGAAAAAGTTACCTATGATAAACGGCGCCTTTTGGTTTTTTAAGTGGTGTGGCATAATGAGTTTAAAATTTCACCCGGGTCTTATATACGGATGTTAATGTAAAAGTCACGCATTTAAAACTAAAATCTCAATGCCATTTACTGACTTTTACCCTGTTGAGGTTAACGCCAGGTAAGCTCTAACGAAAATTGCGCTAGCATGTTTAATATGTGTCACCTCTATGGCTAAGTGCATCCCAGTAATCTGGTGCCTTCATGATGACACGTCTATGTACGTCTCGTTAGACACGGTACATCCCATTTATGAGTTTTGCACAACTGCGAAATTATGTCTTCCAGAATTATCTTTTACCTTAGAGTCGAGTTTGCGCTGATATGAAAGTTGCTGGCAGATTAAAGTTCTGTGCCTTAAGCTCAGTACTAACCGGGCACCTTTGCATTTAACGGGCGAAGTATCTACCTTCTGAGCTATCCTGGCACGCTTTATGGTGCGTACTCACAGTTTTACTTCCGCCAGTACCTCGCCTCCTACTTCCAAAACTTCACGGAAGGCCTCCTGCAAACTTTGCAGAACTAGCACTAGCCACATACTGGGAGCTGGTTGCTGAATGATATTTCCACTCTGTAGTGGAGTGTGCGCTGGTATGAAACGTCCTGTTGCGACGTACCTGTCGGTACTCACCAAAAGAATTGGGCAATACATAACTCAGGGTAGTAAAGAGTGTATGGCTTGTTGTTTCTGTTCATAGGGGTGAGTTATGTTCAACTGTTCAAATGTTTGTAGAGCTCATGGGAGTTAACTACGGGGTCATCAGTCCCTAAACTTACAAACTACTTGTGAACTAGCTTATACTAAAGACGGCACAAACATCCATGCCCGAGGGGGGATTCCAACCCCCGAACGCAGCGGCCGTGCAGACCGTGACTGACACGCCGTAGACCGCTCAGCCAAGGTGAGTTATGTATGTCAGCTTCTGTGCCCTAACAGTTACCCAATCTGTTTAAACAAGATCAATAATTACTCTGTGGTTCAGCCTATCAATCTGTATATGATGACGTGAAAATATATCTAAACAAACATAAATTAAACCTCCGAATTACCAACAAAATGGATTCTAAGATAAGGAAGTGATTCAGTCACGACGTAATTATTTACAAATAGTTTATATCTCTTTCTGGACATGAAAATACGGAGGTGGTTCTACTTTATACATCGGTAAATAACTTAATATTTCCCCAATTATTGTTCATGAGAGGCACTATAAGTATCACATGCACTCGAGAGAAAAGTTCCAAATTTTCTCTCGTAAATTAGTGAAGTCCATCGAACATTGCAGTTCCAAATCAATCCGCGATTACAGTATTTGTTATAAAACACAGTTTGTCATCACACGTGTACACGACTGCTGATTTATCACAGTTCCACAGCCCTACTACTGTGCATAGTTCATCACTTTTCACCAGAGACAAAGCTCTTCAAATCACAAGTTCGTAATGCGGCTTCAGACCGCCCAGCGTCACAACCTTTCACCACCACGTCCCAGTTACGAGTCCCTTCCCATGCGTCCGAAAGCGTGCTATACCTGCTCCCAAAACTGTATCCTTCCGAGCATCCTAACGCCACATCTTTAATATACAATTTCCTTTCCAAAATAATATACATTTGAATATCACAGACTTAAATGCTTTGACCAACTCCCTACAAATTTTGTTTACATTTAACAAACAAATATATATTTATCAATACTAAAAAACGGTTGAGACTGAAGCTCTTTGCTCAGATATCCATTTAAGCGTGGCGTCTCACCGTTCAAATATAATGCCGCCGACGAAATATAGTTACACAATTAATATTTAAATTATCATGACTTTTTATACAAATATATTCTCGTCCACAAATACTTACAATTGTTTATATATATAAATTATCTGCGGCATATCTACTATTTTCAGTCGGCCATGAAATATTTAAGTGACAGTCAACAACATAAAAAATGAACATTACTAAGAATATTAAATATAATAAAATACATATATAAATGTATAGAGGGTTAGTAGACACTATGCTGTGAACGCGCTCTGTATGGGTTTTTAGCGCGCTCTACATTCGGTGTATGGTGAGGAAGGTTTTGGCGTGGTCTTAGGGCTTCACTCTTGCTGAGATCGG
Source organism: Locusta migratoria (assembly GCA_026315105.1). Taxonomy (NCBI): domain Eukaryota; kingdom Metazoa; phylum Arthropoda; class Insecta; order Orthoptera; family Acrididae; genus Locusta; species Locusta migratoria. Next base: position 267,007,809 of record CM048745.1, on the reverse strand, counting down.
GGAAGTAAGTACTTCTCGAAACACGCTGAGGGGAAGGCATGCTGTTAGAACTTTGCTTTCTTTGTGATGAGGCCGTCTTGATTTATCAGTGATAGTTTTCGTGTGTAATTCTTTCGCTTTGCGAGGCGAAGCGTTTCTTAATTTACAGAACTCGAGTAATTCGGTGTAAATTTAGAATTTGTATTTTCATTCTGGTGATAATTTTGTGTCCGGTTTTTCTAAAGTTAAAATACTCGTGTGTGGCCTTCAGCCTGGTATAAAGTTAGCACATTTAATCTTTCTTGTTGTTTTTTAAGTAACGTTTTCGCGTCGCGTGTGTATCTGCGAGTTTGCTAAATATTTCTCAGATTTTCTAGTTTGTCTTTCCTATGTTGTATGACAGATTGCATCACATGCTTTCATAACGGTCATTACTTCGGCCTTCAGTCATGCTTTTACTTATACTAGCTATCTTTTATGTATATTCTCGCGTGTACTTTACCTAGTTTGGCCGAGGGGACTGAGGCGCTCCAGTCACGTCTGCACGGCCACTACGGTCGGGGGTTCGAATCCCCCCTCGGGCATGGATATTTATGCCGTCCTTAGGATTAGCTAGTTCATAAGTAGTTTGTAAGTTTAGGGACTGATGACCCCGTAGTTAAGTTCCATAGACTTTACAAACATTTGAACATTTTTTACCTGGTTATTCTAAATTAATTTCTTTTTTAAATTCTGTGTAATTCCTCGTGATCGCACACCACGTGGTACTTAAGAATAATATGCTGCTACCTCCCCGAACATGAGTTGTTCAGTGCACAGTGATCTTAAATGTGTGCGTCAAGACACCCGCCATGTCATCAAGAAACGCCGCCGCCGCTTCGTATATCGCTGCTATCAAGTGATCCTGCATGAGTAAAGTGTCGCAAGCATTATGTGCGTCTCTGGCTTTGAATGAATCAATGTGCTTTCATCTATCTATTGCGTGTTTGCAATTTTTCTCCCACGTTACCTCCAGATTTATAAAGGGTAAAAACAGTATTATTACGGGCAGTAACGTTTTTGATTTAATTCACTATTGTACAAGTTGTGTGCTTAATTTGGTCTTCCCACATTTATTTGGTTGTTCATTTCATAGATTAGATGATTATTTAAAGTATCAAACCTCTGCTTTATAATTTCATTATCTATTCATTTATTTTTAACATTGATTTTGTTTTGGTTAAGACCTTGGCTGCTCCCTTAAGGAGTGAGCATTTAGATACATTTCCGTTCCGCAAATACTGTGACCACTCGAAAAGTAATTTAGAGCAGCAGTGTGCGTTTTAACTTGCATTTGCAGTTCACAATTGCCCGAGATCTTGCTTAAATAATTTAACAGGCTACTATCAAGAAGCTTTACGATATCATCCTTGCGGGATGCTACTCGTAATATTTTGTATGGCATTGTGACCGAGCAAGACGATGACGAAGTCAAAACAGTTGGGGTGCAGTGCTTAACATGTCAGACGACAGACTTCTATGGGGAGTGTATTCAGAAACTGGTGAAACGTTATGACAAGTGATTCAGTATGACGGAAATTATGAAGAAAAGGAGATTAAGATACAGCCTTTCATGTAAAAATAAAATTATTGAGATACCTTAGCACGTCTTTTTTGTTTTATTTCAAACTGGTACCAAGGTAAAAAAATAAATAAATAAATAAAAATAAAATAAAATAAAGTAAAAAAATCCTCGTACAACGACATGAACGTGCTGTCACCCTGACGCGCCCAGCAAGAAGAGAGACGCGGTGCTCGCCGCTGTGGAGAGATTTAGCGGACACACTGTATAAAATTAATACAAGAGATGTACAAAAGTAGAGCAAGTTTCGCTCAAGTTCAAATGTTCAAATGTTTGTAGAACTTATGGGACTTAACTACGGGGTCATCAGTCCCTAAGCTTACAAACTACTTATGAACTAGCTAAGACTAAGGACGGCACAAATATCAAATATCCGTGCCCGAGGGGGGATTCGAACCCCCGACCGTAGTGGCCGTGCAGACCGTGACTGGAGCGCTTCAATCCCCTCGGCCACCGCGGCGGGTTCGCTCAAGTCGTATAAAATAACTTCGAGTTTGTTCATAATGAAATGTACATGTCAGGTGAATACTAGCAGGATTTATAGAAGTAAAAACGATGTTGCCAGCCGGCAGCCCTACTCTAATTATCCAAATGAACGTCACACGTGCAATTAGGCGACTCGGCCTACAGCGCAGTAGCGCCGTACAGAAGGCGGTGCGGCGTCTGGTTGGGTCTGCTGATGCTGATGCTACGTGTAGACCACGTGTGCCGCATTGGTTTCTCGTTATCCAGATTTAATCGCGAGCATTTGACGGCACCGGCGGTGCCGTGTGATGCGAAAACGACAGCAAGTCCACCAGCCGCACTCCAACGTCACACGCGTCGCTCTCGCTTCTCCACATCTGAGGATAGCAAGTTTGCACGTATCAGAAACGCAAGCAAGCGCACATCAGTGAAGCCGCTTATCTGATATGCGAAGGAACTTGCTCCCCTTCTTGTAAATGTTCAAATGTTTGTGTAGCTTATGGGACATAACTACGGGGTCATCAGTCCCTAAACGTACAAACTACTTATGAACTAGCTAACAGTAAGGACGGCACAAAATATCTATGCCCTAGGGGGAATTGGAACCTCTGACCGTAGTGGCCGTGCAGTCCTCTTGGCCACCGCGGCCGGCCCGTTCTTGCAGTTATGCACCGTAGATCTATTGAAGAGCGCAGCGTTAAAAGATTGGAAAATGGCGCAGGTCATCCCCGTTTTCAGGAAGGCACGTCGAACAGATGTGCAGAAGTATAGGCCTATATCTCTAACGTCGGTCAGTTGTAGAACTTTGGAACAGGTATTATGTTAGAGTATAATGACATTTCTGGAGACTAGGAATCTGCTCTGTAGGAATCAACATGGGTTTCGAAAAAGGCGATCGTGTGAAACCCTGATGGCGCTATTCGTCAACGAGACTCAGAGGGCCATAGACACGGGTTCTCAGGTAGATGCTGTGTTTCTTGACTTCCGCAAGGCGTTTGAGACAGTGCCCCACAGACGTTTAATGAACAAAGAGCATATGGTCTATCAGACCAATTGTGTGATTGCATTGAGAAGTTCCTGGTTAACAGTGTGCAGCATGTCATTCTCAATGGAGAGAAGTCTTCTGAAGTAAGAGTGATGTCACGTGTGGCACAGGGGAGTGTCGTGGGTCCGTTGCTGTTCACGATATATATAAATGACCTTGCGGATAACATCGGAAGCTCACTGAGGCTTTTTGCAGATGACGCTGTAGTATATAGAGATGTTGTAACAATGGAAAAATGTATTGAAATGCAGGAGGATCTGCATCCAATTGACGCATGGTTCAGAGAATGGCAATTGAATCTCAATGTAGACAAGTGAATGTGCTACAAATACATAGGAAGAAAGCTACACTATAGGTCATTAACTGGAAGCAGTTAATTCCATAAATTATCTGGAAGTAGGCATTAGGAATGATTTAAAATGGAACGACCATATAAAATCAATCGTCGGTAAAGAAGATGCCAGACTTAGATTCATTGGAGAATCCTAAGGAAATGCAGTCCGAAAACAAATGAAGTAGGTTACAGTGCACATGTTCGCCCACAGCTGGAATACTGCTCACCGGTGTGGGGTCCGTACGAGGTGGGGTTGATAGACGATCCAAAGGAGAGCAGCACGCATCGTTACAGGATCATTTGGTAGTCGAGAAAGCGTTACGGAGATTATCGATAAACTCCAGTGGAAGACTCTGCAGGAAAGACTCTCTGTCGCTCGGTACGGGCTTTTGTCGAAGTTTCGAGAACATACCTTTACCGAGGAGTCTAGCAGTATATTGTTTGCTCCTACGTATATCTCTCTGCTATGGTTTAAGATAGCCTAGGGTGACTAGATATAGAAGAAATAGGATCATATTCAAACAATACAGAAAATACGCTTTAACTCGAAGTGAAAAAGTATCAATTTTCGAATTTCTTTGGTTAGTATTACATAATGTTTTCACATGAATTTGCAGCTTTTCTAGTTACTAGTTTCATTGCTAGAAGTTGACGTACTGAAATATGTTTGATTTCAAGGACATTCCATGATCACTAGACGTTAATCGATTACATCTCGAAATGGACTTACCCATTTCATATGCTGAAACCATGTTCACCTCAAATATCGTTTTCGTTGGAAATCTGTCTAGTAAAGTCTTAAAACTTTATCAAAGTTTGGCAAAAATAATTTGAAAAAAATATGTGAAAACCAGTTTTTTTAATTTTTTAAATTATTTTTTAATGGAACCATGTCAAAAGTATGTGAACAAAAAACTGAGAATTGCAAAGCGAGTTGGTAAAAACAGATCTCCCAGTTTCAACTTACTTCCACTTGAACATTTCAGGTGAAAAAAATTGTAGCTCATTACTTGGTTTGTGCTAGCTCAACTTGGCACTAATGCTGCTCCACCACAAATACTTTATGGCGGCGAAAAAAAAATTAGGTCTGAAAATGAAATAATTATAACAAGAACACATTTTCAAAATATTTCATAAGTTTATTATTATAAAAATCTGTGAGAAAATACCGAACTCCTAAATGACAAAAAGTTTGTAATCTAAGGGACGAAACTTTTGTGGTCATCGGTCCATAGACTTATAAACTGCAATACTTAAAATATCTTACACTAAGAACACACACACACAAACACATACACTCGGACCCATACCCATGCACGAGGGAGGGCACGAAAGTCAGATGCGAGTGCCCGCGTAATCCTTAACGTGGCGCATTCTTAGGTACCCGTATGTGTCCCGTATTTTGGTTTCTGAAATCTGGCCACCCTAAGATAGCCGCTTACGAGCTACAATAAACTATGGTGTGGACAGCTTCAGCTGAAGACTAAGAAGGGTCCCAAGTGATCTTCTTGTACTCCTCAAACTCTTCAGAACTATTACGATCCATTCCCTTCATATATATTTTCTTTCACTTGCCTGCACCCACACAACGAAACGGCAAATCATTTTTATTTAAAACGCATAAGTCTTTATAAAAACTTCATTGTTATAGCGGTGCAAACGGGGCCTTTAAAATGCACGGGGCCCACAGGCAGCTGCCTACTCTGCCTTATGGGTAATCCGGCACTGGACACGATGCACACGTTTTATCTTAACACGCCGTATGCGCCTATTATTTAAGTATGCTTCGCCCATTCAGACTTGACGCACGTAAGAATGGTCGTAAATAGAGTCCCCTTGCGCGAAGCTGTGAACTTTTGTTGCCAACTGACTACGTAATCGGTAGTGGTTTGGTTGTCTCCGTTTTCTCCACAATACGCGGCATTACAGGGAGGGGGCTACTGCGAGATGTCTGGGCAGGCGGCAGGAGCGAGGCAGCCACGCGGGCGCAGGATCCATTCCTCCCGCGGTCAGAAAAATAGGACTGAATCCTCCCGAGCCTGCAAGGGTGTGGAAAAGGACGGGACTGAATCCTCCCATAACCTGTTTAAGCAGGTAGTTGGTGGCGGCCCGAGACCAGAGTGTGTGGCTAGACCTTTATAAATATTCCAGGCAAGCAAAGCTATCTAGCATTTGTTGCAGTGTATGATCCTACATTATACAGTAAAGTAAGAGTGAGAATTAAGCACCAGTTAACTTTAGAATCAGAGTAAACGTACAGTAGTATCACTTTGATTCTTACCATATAAAGATTACGTTTTACTCGCAATTGATAAATCTGTGCAATATTTTCAGCAGTTGGTATACACGTTTATTTGAATTTGTAAACAGAGGACAAGGCAGGCTAATTTTTTTTTCCTAAGGTGGAAGAAATTCTGCTTTCAACAGGAGAGCGGAACATGAGTCTCATTGAACTGGCTTGACTTAACGTGAATAGAAGCAAGTTATGAACATCTGTAGTTTCTAATAAAACTTGCCTTAATAGGAAATCGGAAATACTCCTGAAAGACATTCACGGATATTGTATGTATTATCAGCAATACTCTTAAATGAGGTGCTGGGGCATTGTAGGTAAGCGATCAGACTGCTATTTTTGCGACTCGGGTTCGATTCCCACTAGAAGCTTGATTACATTTATTAAATTTCTTGCACTTCTGCGTGGTTGTGGTCTTCATGAATGTCCACAACATCCACCTCCTCAACAGAAATTGATTTAATAAAACTTTTGCAATCCTTAATGTTGCACGTCCATCGCACTACTCCACTTTACAACAGTTTCTGAAATCCGAAAATGTCACCTTTCAGAAGTAACACTTTCCCTTCATTTCTACTGACTGAAACCTCAAGGGCGTCGGAGGACATCACTTTTAAGCGATCTGCCGTGGACTGAAGTGAAAGTACGGCCGGAAACGGCTTGGGTTAGGGGTGGGGGCTGGTGGCTGGTCCCTGCTGGAGGTGCCATTGTGCTAGTTCGGGAGGATTCAGTCCTGTCCCCTGATTGCCTACCTGCCGTTGGGAGGATTCCGTCCTGCGCCCAGCCACGCAGGGCGTAGGACAATGGGTCTCGGAGGGCTTGGCGCCTAATGCCGCGCCCTTGTAGGGCTCCCAATTGGGCAGTCAGTGGCCGACCAGCCCCCACTGTGCCCCCCTGCCTGCTGACGGATGACTGTGCAGTACACCGAGAGCTCCGCAGCTGACAGCGAGCCACAGTCTGGCCAGGTGCCGCGGGGGAGTGGCCGAGCGCTCTGAGGCGCCTGGCTGAGGAGCGCGCGGTTACTCGCCGTCGGAGTTTAGAGTCCTCCCTCGGGCATCGGTGTGTGTGTTGTCCTTAGGATAAGTTAGTTTAAGTAGTTCGTCAGCCTAGGGACTGATAACCGCAGCGGTTGAGTTCCTTATATTTACAAACATTTGAACACTTTTGGTGCCACTGTAGGTTACGATAGTAACACTAAAAAGTGGGCCTGTGCGATCGTCTTTTGACAGATCTAAATTTAAACGAAAATAACGACTTAAACATTCGGCTGACACGGAAACTGATTACATGAATCTGTATATGAGAAATTCCTCTACAACTTTGCTATCTTATGTTTTTTCCATATCTCGCATCGTTTCAGAGATATTTGCAAAAGTAATGGCCATTTTGGTATGTCTGCCTGTCTGTCTGTCCGTAACGTGTTCCCACGTCTAGAGCCGAACCGTTCAACCAATCAGCACCAAATTTTACAGACATAATTGTAGGCCGGCAGAGACCAGAACCTCCCTTTTTCAAATTTTTCAGCCAAAAACTACGTCAGTAACACTAAAAAAAGCTGTTTCTAATGTAATTGTAATTGCTAACGAACCGTTCATCTGACACGAAAATTAAATAACCGAATTTGTAGAGGAGAAAATACTCTACTACTTCGCTGTCTAAAGTTTCTTTCATATCTTGCATCGTTGCAGAGATATTTCCAAAAATAATAGCGATTTGACGACATTTGTCTGTAACATGTTCCCACTTTTCAGGTCGAACCGTTCTATGGATCGGCACCAAATTTTAAAGATATAATTGTTGGCCGCCAGAGACCAGAACCTGGCTTTTTCAAATATTTCGGACAAAAACACAGAAAAAAGCCGTTTGTAATGTCATTTTAATTGCAAATAAACCGCTCATCTGACACGACAATTGAATAACCGAATTTGTAGATGAGTAAATTCTCTACAACTTTCATCTCTTATGTTTTTGTCATATCTCGTCTCGTTTGAGAGATATTTGCAAAAATAACGGCGGTTTGACACCGTCCATTGATTATACGAAAACCAGTTGTTCGCAAATGTCACGTGACATTCCCATTCCACGCCCAGAATTCTCTCTGGCACACGCCATCTTGCGTTGTGTATTTGATGATTTTCTTATTATAACTTATACGTTGTTATTTCAAAGCAGTGGCGCACTGAAGAATTAACAAAAACACGTCGTTCTTCGTATGATAAATTACGATCTAGAGTCCAAAAATGCCTCATTAGCATCAGTTAACAACTGCCATCAGTAGTACGAAAATAAACGATCAATATCGTAACTGTACGCCGTAGTGTAGTGCGCACCGGTTCGGAACCCGCCACTACCAAAATTTTTTTTCTCCTTACGTGGTTACGTGTTGGTTGCAAAGATATGTCGTAATCATATCACTATAATTTTTTTATTATTTACTATATTATTGTTGTCCGAAATGTTTGCAAAAAATTATAAAACTACAAACATAAAATGGGCCGTAAAACACGTCAGTGCGACTTTTATTTGGCCAGACACAGTCCCGAGAACACCATTTTTTACATTACTTCGTTAGTCAAACAGGCAGAGCTATGAAGTTAAGACACGAGGGTTCGAACTTAAATGGTGGCAACTATTTATTCACAACCGATAGAAATGCATTATAATTATACATTTATATACTGTTTTTCGCCTCGAAAATATCAAAGACATTAAAGTTAAAATTTGTCATGCGACCGGGAACTGAACCGCAACTCCATGCTCACTAGGCAGACGTCTTAACTAGTCGTTAAGACATCTGATTAGTGAAAATGTCGGTATCTACGTGTCGGGAACATGCGTGTAGAATTCTCCAGCAGCAGACATGTGGCACGACTCGTGATCGCGCTGGCAAGCCAGGCTGAGCGAAATTCGTGTGAAAATTTAAAAATTGTATTACCTATACCTGCGCACACTGGGCCACGCGATGCCCTCGTACAATATCGCAGTAACACTGACCAGTCATACCGCGCATCTTTGGCGCCTTGTGAGCCAACTAGGGGCCAATGACAGACGTAGCCGAGAAGGCAAATCACCCGGTGACACGTACAGGGTACAGAGGAACTTAATGCACAGTGACTGAAAGTGAAGATCTCCACACACGACAAGTTTTCTGTGTTCACCTCAACCGTCAGAGAAAAAAGAGCTTCGTCTGTATGTAGGATGCTTCAGGGCCAGACCTTATCGACTTCAGTGGATGGAGAGCGAAGACAACGCGCCCTTGAACCTCCTATGGTGCAAGTTGATGTACGATATGAATCTTGGGCGGATACATTTTCAGAATGGTTCGAACCACCGTCCGTACAGTGGCCAACAGGACGTTCAAAGTGCTGTGACACAGCGTGCGCACTGCTTGCGTATAGGGAACTGCGCGCGACGTTGTCAACCAATGCAATAACGATGTGTAAACCATCTGTTGTGGCCGCTTCCCTCAGCGACACCCAGTTCTCCAGTTGCTTCAAATTTCTTCATCATGCTCTGTACATGATGCAGAAAGAGGATCCTTTCGTAATCCTGTGTTCTCGGAATGCAGCTGTAGCATTAATGTTGTTTTGTGCCAGGATTGAAATGGATTTCTGTAGACATTGGTTGATGAAATTACGTCAAAAGGTTTTGTCGAACTAAAAGAGAGTTCTCTGTCTCGTAAAATTTACATAGTGGAAGATTAGGGCCAATGGGGTTTAAGGTAGTGTGACCAGATTTCCAAAATCAAAATACGAGACACAAATTAGAACTTGAAATGAAGCAACATTTTGTGATACGTTTCGTAAGTAATGTATCAGTAAAATAAGTTTGAGTTCAAATATTTGGTCTATACTACAGACTCGTAAATGGCCATACCATTTTGTTAAGATTCGCACCTAAGAAAGCGTAAAAATACGGTGCTTTAATAAAGGCATAAATATTTTATTGTTGTCACATGAAAAACATTACTTGTCAGTTTTATACAACGACATATTTCATTATGGGTGATAGCTATTACTGTGTACATAGGTTACTTATTTTTCACGGTCTCAATTATATGTTTCAGAGCAAAGCATGCCATTCAGGAGTTTGACAATTTGAAACATAGTTTTGTGAAAATTAATATATGAAGTATTCAAAACATGAGTATTAGTTATAATTATATCCTTACCTTTTCCAATAATATACCTCAATCCATAAAGCTATGGCGTCAGGTAAGACTGTGCAAATTATGAGCTGCAAATTATTGCAGCAGATACCATGACATGAATTAAAAAGCTGACAATAATATTTTTCTCTGAGACAGTATTTCTAAATGCGTGCGTTACCGCTTCATATACATTTTTATCATTGTTTGTGCACTCCCTTGACTTGAGGGAAGAGTACGTTTCGTTGCATGAAAAGCGAAAAAGTTTTCAAATGTTTGTAAATCTATCGGACCAAACAACGTGATCATCAGTCTGTAACTTACAAACTACTTAAACCTAGGGAAAACTAACCTAAGGACAACACACACACCCATGCCCCAGGGAGGACTCGAACCTCCACGGCGAGCAACCGCGCGTTCCGCAGCGAGACGCCTTAGACCGCTCCCCCCCCCCCCCTCTCTCTCTCTCTCTCGGTAGTTCTTGTGCTTGCGGACGCTGTTCGTGTCGGTTCGTTTTTGTTCTACGTTTTCTTTGGCTCAGCTTTTTTATTACAGAGGGCACTTAGCCCTCTGACCGGGCGCGCTGAGCCACGGCGCCCGGCACCGCTCGGTTACTTTACCGCGGCCCAGGAAGTCTTCCTCAGCAGCAAGACGCTTAGTTCACCATGCCTATTCTCACGTTTTTCAACCAAAGAGTCATACCTTATGACGAAGTTTTGTTCTAAAGAGCTATGCTGTGTGTGTGTTGCACAACGTAAAACCGACCTACACTGTTGACCGAAAAAGTGCTTCTATTCAACTTGAAAATAATTTTCCGCTTTCTAATTTCCGAAAACATACGTATTTTGGTATTTATGTGAAAAAGTAACGCAACTGATGTTGTTTATACGACAAATCTAAATATGTCCTGAGGCAATAAACAAAACACAACTGCTCGCCATGTGAAATCATTACACAATATCAAACAAAGATCTTCCTGAATCGTTCCTCGTACACTTTGCTTTAGTAAAAAAGTGTACATTTCCTTATCCTTCGGCTAAGATCACATATCGTGCTACCCCTTTTATTATGGTACATGTTACTTAGAAACATAACGTTTCAAAAGTACGGGACGATTAACTAATAACGGGACAAAATGCGTCCTGTATTTACTTTGTCGGGACAACGGAACACTTAAACAAAATAAGGGACGAGACGAAAAAGAAAAAAAAGAATGATTAGGGTGATAACAGTTGAGATTAGCATGACTCAAGATAAGAGGGTCGTCCACAAAGTGAGTTCAGTTTCTATTTCTATCCGCGGTAGCGCTGCGGTAGCAGTTCTGAGCATGCGCGGCAGTTACTCTGACTCAAGACATGTACGCCGTTTTCAGATCGCTGCTGCCAACGTGTCTTTTGTACTGCTTCTTTATAATATCATCCGTAATTGAAAATGCAGCCGCTAGTGAAATCAGATTTGTGATTCGTTTTCTAAATGCAAAGAAAATTAAACCAAAGGAAATTAATTGGCAAATCTGCGAAATTTACGAAAAAAATGCTAAGAGTAATTCAACGGAAATGAGCGTACGGCGTTCTTGGCCGGGAGATCCCTTGCGGGATTGTTCGGCCGCCTGAGTGTAAGTCTTTTTATTTGATGCCTCGTGGGCGTCTTACGTGCCAATGATGATGAGATGATGATGATTAGGACAACAGACAACAGCCAGTCCCCTGCCGGGAATCGAACCTGGGCCCCCCTGCGTGGTAGTCAGCGACGCTAGCACTGAGCTTCGGAGGCGGACAAGAGTAATTCAATGGTTAGCACATGGGTGCGACTTTTCAATGAAGGATGTTATCAAGTTCACGATGAAAAACGAAATGGACGCCTGCAACGTCAGATTTTTAGGTATAGGAATAGTTGTTTGGTTACATTCGCCTTGTGAGGTCGGGCATTATCGTAAAAAAAAAAAAAAAAAAAAAAAAAAAAAAAAAAAAAATCACCTTTTAACAGTAGTCCTCGGCGCTTGTTCTGTATTGTGCGGCGCAATTTCTTAATGGTCTCGCAGTAATCATGTGCATTCACTGTGTGGCCTCGTGGCCACAAAATGACTTTTCTGTCCCAAAAAATGACGCACATGACTTTTCCACGTGTCAAGATTTGCTTAGGCTTAACCTTCGTTGGGGACGAAGTGTGCCTCCATTCCAATGATTGTCGTTTTCTTTCAGGGGTGTCTTACGATTCCCAAGTTTCATCTCCCGTTACTACCCGAGAGAGAATACCATCGCCTCCTTCATCGCAGCTTGTCGAACAAACGTGTATAGATACAGAAAAAATATTTATTGTATCTCATCTACGACTGTTAATCTGCTTTTCTACATAGCTTCCGAAATTTTGTAAGTACTTGCCTACTTGTCATAGCGTGGGACAAATTTTTGTATGACTTCTTCATAGAAGGTTGCCGCCTGTGTATTCAGCCATGTGGTAACATTTTCTTCCAGCTCGTCATCATCGTTGAAGTGTTTACCACCAACGACAGATTTTAGGTGTAAGAAGAGATGAAAGTCAGTAGGGGCGAGGTCCGCGCTGTACGGAGGATGATCAAACACGTCCCAGAGAAATTCCCGTATTAGTTGTTTGGTCACATTCGCCTTCTGAGGTCGGGCATTACCGTGTGAAAAACCACCTTTTGACAGTAATCGTCGGCGCTTGTTCTGTATTTCTTAATGGCCTCACAGTAACCATGTTCATTCGCCAGCAATACCGGACCATCACGTAGCGTCGAGCTGTCAGGCATGTCAGGCTGTCGGGGCATGTGATGAGAAAAACTTTCACCCATATGCCGTGGCACTTTTATTATTATTATTATTTCTTACATTGATAACTTGCCCAGATTAACGGGGGTCACCCCGTACAGTTTTGACAGTAGAGCTTCACCAATGACGCTCTGCTGCTCTTGTCTAAGCTCATATTGCCACATGAAGAAGTGCACTGAAACTCATCATGTGTGGAGACTGTGAATCACGATGACTGATCACGGCACCTGGTGGCCATAGCTGGAACTAGGAGGAGGCACTGCGACGCTCGGAAATCATGTACCCCATTCTCAGGACACTAATGCTACCACGTTTTTTTCTTCTTTACTCGTACCGTAATTAGAAACGATGATTAGTAGATTTGCTGTTCATCTATTGCTCGAATGCTGTTGCTAAATTCTGTAGCTTGTCTAGCCTTCAGACAGACTCTTCTGACGTCGGAAGTTCAAGGATCTATCCAAACATATAAAAAACAAACGCAAAGTGTAGCCTTTTTTGCAGTTGCCTGCCAAACTAAATATTGTAAATGAGCATTCCATCTGGTGACTTGGTTCTGAAATGAAGTTAACTAGTAAGCAAGATCTACGGACACTGTCGTCTTCACTCGAATAATTCATTCCCTTTAAGCCTGCACTTTCATCATCACTAAAACGCCATTTAAAATATCTGCGTTGTAACAGAAGCGGCGACTTACCCAAGATAGCAAGACTAAATCTGCAGGTAAAGGTTCATCGAGTTTTTCCTTGAGGAAATTATAGATTTTCTGCGAAACGGTACGTCAAGTGGTCGATTTGCAAATGTATTTTTTTTTTCCCATCGAACTTATTTAGAAAGGTGTAAAGGACTACTGATTTGATTACGTAAAAAATATTTAGCCTAGTATACGATTAATTTCACGAGACAAAAACTCTTTTCTTAGTTTCCTCTTAGTGCGGACGTCGTTTCGACGACAACTGAATTCGAAGATCTTCATACGTGCTCCCAATTTGATACACACGTTTTAAGATGAGGATTTCTCCTCTATATGGACGCTACCGAATTCTTTAAAGGGACTTCATCTGAATCATTACAAACAACTTCCTCCGTAAAAGTACATATGTCAACATTCTACTTCTTGTCCTGATTTCATGGTTGTTCAAATGTTCTACTTTGTTACACTCCGTGTGCTATCACTGGCGGTACAATCACAAGGCAAAGACAAATTACTGGATGGACATCTAAGGAACACGTTTTGATGGTAAATTTACCAGTTCAGCACGCAAATCCTTGATATAATTTGAACCTAAAAAAACGAGTAGAAGATATCCTAGCATTTTCAACATTTACACGCTCTTTCGTATATCACCTGGAAAGTCAGATCTTATGCAGAATTGCATCACGTGCGACACAGTGAAGCACTAGTTATGTCCCTTTTTGTATTTCGATAAATTGGTTTAAGTTCTTAGTATATATAGGGACCGAAGAACTCAGTAGTTACGCCCCTTAGAATTACAAACATTTTAACAATTTTTTGTCATTTCGATTGTGGAAATTACAGCTAACATCGTCAAATATTGCCCACAAACTGACGATGACGAAGCACTCATCGTTGATCGACCACTAATCGATCACTGTAACTAGAGTTTGTTAATTATCTATATAAGAATATCTTAAAATTCTACCTGCGAGATATACTTATTTTTATCCTGTATTAGCCATTGTAAAGGTTATTCACGTTTCTTGTTAGGTTATTCGTTATTGACGACATCAATGTACTGTTGCATTAACTTTATCTCTCAATACATGGAGGGCAAATCCAGAATTCAAGGAAAAATTCTCTTGTTTAGTTGTATAGAATGTACATGGGATTCCCCTATAGAGGAAGAGGGGGATGGTAACATATTGATTCTCTGGATTGCCATTTTACGCTTTATCCTGCTTCGCTTTTATCACTGCTAATATTGTAGCAAGTGTGACTATACGCTGTAAAAACCTGCGTATTGGACTATGTACAGTTCTGATTTAGATGTTTGTCACGATGTTATCTTGGGATCGAACCGTACATGTCTGCTTTCATACCCCAGCAACTACCTTAGTTGCTGATGTTATCTTTTACCTGTTATCGTGTAGATGAAAAACATTCTGTGCGTAAGCCGTAGTTTTCGAAACAATATTACTTAAATTAATTAGTTTAGTAATAAAAGGGTTTTATCGTATCGCTCGCAAATGATGTACGAAAAATCAGAGATTTGGCTGAATAAGGTTTATTGATTCAAATTGGTTCCTTATAGGAACTGGTCAGATGAATTATTAAGCATAAACAGAATATAATGGTTAAACAATTGCATTATCTGCGATAAGAAATTGGTAGCACTTTTTTCTAAGACTGTCAGTCTTGCTTGCAAGATGAAAGCAGAGCTCACCATCTGCAGCATAGTTGACAGAACTGTGGACCTGTGGTACAGAGCCGAGTGGAGGGTCCGAATCAGAGGCTCAGACGGTTCTTAACCATGTGGCCTGCAGATTCCTTGATTTGCGCCATGGAGTGGTGCGTTTCCGGGTTCCGCTGAATAGGTCAGGAGTCCACTATACGCAGGAAGCGGCTACACGGGTAGCGGGGGCTGTGTGGCGTGGACTGGGCGGTTTTTTTTTAGGGTAGAGGGCTTTGCGGATACACTAAATGGGCTGTCTCACAGGACAGGTCGATCACAGGATATATATAGGAACCATCGGTATAACAGAGTTTATGTCGAGAAAGTGTCAGAACTCCAAGCGTTAATAGAAAGCACCGAAACTCATATCATTATAATAGCGAAAGTTGGGTTAAGCCGGTAATAAGTTCAGCAGAAGTATATTCAAAAGATGCAACTGTGTTCAGAAAGCAGATAGAAATACAATAAATTGCTTTTTGAAAGACAGTTTCCACTCGTTCCTAATACTAAACGTAAGTGTAGAGCAAATGTGGCTCAAATTGAAAGAAGTGGTATCGACACCAACTGACAATTTTATACCAAATAAATTAATAAAAGAATGTGGTGATCCCCCTTGGGACACAAAACAGGTCAGGACACTGTTGCAAAAACAAAGGAAAAGGCATGCTAAATTTAAACGAACACAAAATCCCCAAGATTGTCGATCCTACACAGAAGCTCGACATTTAGCGAGGACTTCAATGCGAGTTGCCTACAATACTTTTCACAACGAAACATTTTTTCGAAATTTGAAAACCCAAAGGGATTTTGGTCATATGTTAAATATACTAGGGGCAAAACACAAACAATGCCCTCACTGCGTGATAGTAACGACGATCCTGCCGATGATAGCGCTACCAAAGCAGAGTTACTTTTAGAAACTCATTCATCAAAGAAGACGAAACCAATATTACAGATTTCGAATTACAAACACAGGACAGAATGAGTAACGTTGAAATAGAAATACTTGGAGTAGTAAATCAACTTAAGTCACTTAATAAGAACAAGTCTTCTGGTACGGTGTGTATACCCATTAGATTTCTACCTGATTATGCTGAAGCGATAGCTCCTTACTTAACAGCCATATACAAACGCTCTCTCAAAGAAGGATCTGTAACAAAAGATTGAAAAGTTGCACAGATCACACCTATATTCAAGTATGGCAGCAGAGTAACCCACTAAACTAAAGGTCTATTTCATTGACGTCAATTTGCAGCACGGTTTTGAAACATACCCTGTATTCAAATATTATGAATTATCTCGAAGAGAATGATCTATTCACCGAAGGTCAACGCGGATTTAGAAAATATCGTTCATGCGAAACACAACTAGCTCATGACTCGCACTAAGTGATGAGTGTTATCGACAAGGGTTCTCAAATTGATTCAGTATTACTTGATTTCCAGAAGGCTTTTGACACTGTATCTCACAAACGGCTTTTAATCAAAGTGTGTGGTTATGCTATATCGTCCCATATTTGTGAGTGGATAGGGGAATTCCTGTCAGAGAGGGCACAGTTTGTAGTAATCGGTGGTAAGACATCGACTAAAACAGAGGTGATATCCGGCGTTCCTCAGGTCAGTGTTGTTCGTTATTTACATAAACGATTTGTGAAAAATATCTAAGCAGCTCTCTTAGGTTGTTTGCAAAAGACGCCGT
Source organism: Locusta migratoria (assembly GCA_026315105.1). Classification (NCBI taxonomy): domain Eukaryota; kingdom Metazoa; phylum Arthropoda; class Insecta; order Orthoptera; family Acrididae; genus Locusta; species Locusta migratoria. Next base: position 266,991,027 of record CM048745.1, on the reverse strand, counting down.
CATTTATCGTCTAGTAAAATCATCTGAATATCAATATCAACTGCAGAACGATCTAAATAAGATATCTACTATGGTGTAAAATTGGCAATTGACTGTAAATAATGATAAGTGTGAAGTCATTCATATCAGTAAGGCAAGATATCCGTTACACTTTGTTTACAAGATAAATCAATCCAAATTGCTGTAAACTCCACAGAATACCTAGGAATTAGTATTACTTCAGACTGGAGAGAACATGTAGATAATGTCGTAGGAAAGGCGAACCAGAGACCGTGTTTTATTGCCAGAACCCTTAAAAGATGCGACAGAACTACAAAAGAGACTGCATACACTACGCTTGTCCGTCCTTTTTTGGAGTATTGCTGCTCAGTGTGGGATCCTTATCAGGTGGGTTTGACGGAGGAAATAGGAAGAGTTCAAAGGACAGCTCGTTTTATGTTGTCACGGTACAATGGAGACAGGATCTGAGATGGGAATCATTACAACAATGGCGCTTATCGCCGCGACATGGGCTACTTACGAAACTCCGATCGCTAACATTCTCATCCGAATGCGAAAATATATTGTTGACTGCCTCTTACATAGGTAGAAAAGAACATCAAAATAAAATACGAGAAATCAGAGCTCGAACGGAGAGATACAGGTGTTCTTTCTTGCCATGCGGTATTCGAGAATGGAATGAGAGTGAAATAATATAAAGGTGGTTCAATGAACTTTCAGCCAGGCATTTAAATGTGATTTGCGTAGTATCCCATGTAGATGTAGAAGTAATCACAACTTCATGTAACACAGAAACTCTATATATCGTGAGCACTCAACATGAAATTGTCAATAGTTTATTTTTGATAACATTGTGGGAGAGCGATGTTATTTGCAATTATTAATTCAACTAACAATAACAAGAAGGCCAAGATCGCAATTTATTTTATTTCACTGGTGACCGGTTTCGGACGCTTGCATGGCCATCATCAGACCACAACTGTAATGTTGGCCACCAATTGTTTACAGCTGGAGCTGCCTACAGGTTTAATGTTGAATGCTTTTAAACCTGTAGGCATTTCCAGCTGTAAACAATTGGTGGCCAACATTACAGTTGTGGTCTGATGATGGTCATGCAAGTGTCCGAAACCGGTCACCAGTGAAATAAAATAAATTGTGATCTTGGCTGACTTGTTATTGTTAGTTGAATGAAAATAGTTTAAGTTCCCGAACACCATTTCTAAACTCGTAAGTTTTTGTGTAAAAATGTATACACAAATCAGCCGCACTAGCGTACACTTCTTCTCGCCAAATATAGTGTCCTGAGAGGCGACCGTTCGCTGCGCAAATCTTAACACTATGCCTGATCCAATCAGTCCTATCATCCAGAAGGGTCCTTCTTCTGCCACGGCTAGACATGGAGTTCTCCGTACACACTCATCGCTGCCCACCCACTCAAAAAAGCACTCCCAACCAATTCTTTCCCTAGGCTGATTCGTTACTGACCGAAGACCACCCCTTCCAGAATCGTATAGATCTTTAATATGAAATATTTCGTTAAATAAAAACTGACAATCTGAAATAACTTTATTACTTATATAATATTATTTACACAAATAAAGGACTGTTAATTAGTATTATATAAAGTCTGAAATAAACAAATAGACAAACCAGCTACATGATATTGCGAATTGTAGATTAAATCTACACACTAAATAAAATATACAGAATGTAAATCATGCTGCTTGCATTTTTTGTATTCCTGTGGAGAATGTGTTGATCTGTTTATATTTCCACTATAAATTTATATCAGTTGAAATCAGTCATTAAATAAACATATAAGTAGTATAGCAAAGCGAGTTCTACCCCAGGGTACCATATCACTAGGTGGGCACCCCTTCCCGACCGCCGCCGCCAGGCCGCAGCCACCTCACTTGCCCGACGGCCGATGTACCGTTACTCTTCCCACCCCCACAGCCCCCACCTCCGCCTCCACAAGCGGACACTTGGACCACTACCGCCCCCACCTGCCACCATGCCATCCACCACTGCACCATATTATCTTTTATTCCTAATTTGCATAACGATGTAATTTATACATTTACAATTTGAACATTCTGTATTAAATTTGCATATAAATTTAATTTTGAAGAACCGCCTCGGCCACCGGCCCCACCGCCACGACCACCGACAGTCCTAAAGATTGCCGCCCCCATGCAACCTTGTCTTGAACTTGAACCCGTGGACCTAATTCTTTTATTTATATTTTTTTATTTACAATATATATTACTCATTGACATACACCAACACTGGAAAAAAGGAGCCAATTATTCCATACTTTTGACAGTACAATGGAATAAATCGAACAAGTACCTCAGAGTTTCGGAAATAAACTGACCCCACCCACTGCCAGGCCTTCCACCACTGACCCAGATTATTTTTGTGCGTAATTTCCTTATTAATTGCGACATCCTATGTTATAATTAGTAAATTACGTCGTTACATACAGTTTAATACATCCAGCCTGAAGTACAACTCGCAGCTTTGCAGGTTAATATAAACACAGCACAAGGAAATTCGGTATAATGCTGTGGGTAGGGTTTGTACATTTAAAAACAAAAACTTAGGACTATGAAAAAAATTGTTGTGTCTTTCGTAAATTGTTCACCCCCTAAGATGCCTGGGCGAAATAAATGTATCACTTCGCATAGACATGTGTAACAGCCGACGAACGTGTTTAAAAAAAATAGTGCACATTAGAAGGTAGCAGTAACAACTGCCACAAACTTCTGTGTCAGACACTGTAGACGTGTAACACATCTACCTTTAACAATTTCTCTCAATAGACACCACGGAAACAGAACGAATGATCCTAGTTTTAAAAAATAAAAACACCTAACAGTAAGGTAGTTCGATATCCAATGCATTCACACAGACACAGTGTTATCTCAGTAAGCTACATAAAACATTTCTACAATCATATGCTAAATGTTTAAAAGAAATATCATAACGTTTCGTTATTTGAAGAATTTTCTCTCCGTGCCATTCGTTTAGACTAGGTACACAACAGCCGAAAGACATGTTTAGTGATAGCGCACATTAGATAATAAATTGGATGTAGCGGTAACGAACGCCACAAACTTGTATGTCAAACACTCTTTCGGTAATACAACTACAACAGCAGCAGCATAACACAAATTTTTATTTAAAAAAAAATTGATTTTACTGATGGAAATAGCGAAAATCGGCAAGGACATCTTATGATTCACCCACAATAGATTTTGAACACAGCAACTTATACACTCAAGGCATTTTGTCGAAAATGATGAAAGCCCGCTCCATCACTCAAATGCCGTCACACCGCACTTCCAAGGAATTTCCGCATATAATTTTAAAGTTTACATTTTTTATGTAGCACAAATATTTGCGATGGTAAATTATTGCTGATTTTTTTAAATTATACATACATTGTAAATTCGGCAGTTCATCACTGTAAGCCATGGAGAAAAGGCAAGGTTATAATTTCTTCTGCCTGGCGGCAGCGATGTGAGAACACTAGGAATACTGGCGAAACTCGGCAAGGAAGCACTGCAGAACATCTCGAGGAAATATGAAAATCCTGAGAGTCTGTCCGATGTTAAACTAGATTTTGTAATGGGAGAACTACCATCTATACTACAACAGCTTCGTGTAGGCGGCTTTTATATCCTGGATTTGGGCACCCTACAAGATTTTGCAAAGACTTTTAACAAATTGGAAATGTGCAAGTACCTAGTATCCACCCACGACTTTCGCCTGCAAGGAAGCTGTATAGGGAACAAGAAAATGATTGTGGACATTGATAGGGAAACTGGAATAAATGTTTAATGTGAATGACATAGAATTGTCGTGTAAAATAATATATAATACATTTATTTGTCGAATCAAGAGATCTGGTGTCAATCAAATAAACCGGTAATCACCTTATCGATTTCATAACAGGCGTTTGCGGGATACTTCTTTACCTTTTCGTTTGGCGTTACCAGGCTGGAGGCTACAATACACACTTACAGATTAGATAGAAATACTGTTTAAACGAGGATAGCCAATATTTACAAAGTGTGGCCCTGTATTGTGTGTGAATCCCATTCATGTGACCTGGACTAACAATTTCCTTAGATAGCAGTTGTGTTCCATTTTGCAAATTGTTTGCTGGGTTAATAAGAACTGGTGTCTCTGTAAATCTAGCGAATGCCTCTGTCCAATAGGACGTTTGCGCTCTTAAGGGTTAGTTGATTGGTACATTCCGTTTGCATGGTAATCAGAAAAACGTGTAGGAATATGATGATCGATGTATGCGGATGTTACGGTACGATATAAGTGTTTTCAATCATTGCTTTGCACATACACAGTTGTACTGTAACAAAAAAGAAAAACGAATAGTGTAGACTCAACATGTTCTTTTAACGAACAGGTGATGAGGTGTGTAGATTAGCGTTTTACTTAACAGAGTAGACATCTTCGTTTGTGGTAGCCAGCTACATGTAATTATCGATTAAAAATATATCGGAGTAACGTTTAGTGGAATTAAGAAAGAAATCACAGGAAATGAGCTTGATATGTGTTTGAATAAGAAATTTTTGTCTATATTTTGCGTAGAAGGCTGGTCTATTTGCTCTTCAGGACTGAAAATCTGTTGTATGTGTGTCGCATTGGACATGTAAAGTATTATCGTTATGTCCTCTACATTTTGGTGGAAATGTTTGTGTATGTGTCTGAGACCCGTCGCATTGTGCTGCATTGTGATGACAGATCAAAAGAGTCTCTTGTTTGTGTGTGATAGAAGTGTTTGCGATCATTACATTGCAATTATGCTTAAATCTTTTGTAATTGTGGTGCATTGGGAAGGTAAAGTATTACCTTCATATCCTCTTGTTCCGTGGTTGCAGTACTGGCGAGTGTCATTCCGAAGAAGGATGATAGGTTATTGCTTCCGAGAAAGGAAGTTTTAGTGTAGACGGTCGGAAATTGGTAAACTGCTGATATTAATTCGTGCCTTTTTCTATTGTTTATTGTATCTCTCCAAGGAAAAACCATTGTACAATAGCGTTTAGGTTTGTTTAAGAGAACAAATTTATCTTCTGGAGTTCTCGATTAGCGATATTTGACATGTGTCAGTTGAAAGTTGTAAAGAATCCTTTGCAGTGTTTAATATTGTAACAGTGTATGGTCGATAGATTTCCTATGCTATGTTTAGATGGGTATATGCAAGATGATGTGTACCGCCATAGCAATTGTTTTGTAAAGGAAATAAAAGGTATAATTAAACTACCTGAATACTGTGAAGGCGCGGAAATGGATATTAAGTGTGAAGTAATACACATGACCACAAAAAGAAATCCACTGAACTTCAATTACGCGATAAATCAGTCAAACCTTAAGGTCGTAGATTCTACCAAATACCTAGGAGTTACAATTACGAACAACTTTGACTGGAGAGAACACATAGAAAATATTGTGGGGAAGGCGAACCAAAGGTTACGTTCCATCGGCAGAACGCTTCAAAGATGCACCAGCTCCACCAAAGAGACTGCCTACCTCACACTTGTGCGTCATTTCTTGGAGTACTATTGCCCCTTGTGGGACCCTAACCAGGTGGGACTGACGGAAGACATTGAGAAGGTTCAGAGAAGGGCAGCTCGTTTTGTTCTATCACGTTACGGGGGGGAAAGCGTCACGGAAATGTTGCACGAATTGGGGTGGAAATCATTAAAAGAAGGACGTTATTAATTGCGGCGTGATCTGTTTGCGAAGTTTCAATCACCGACTTTTACTTATGAATCTGAAAATATTTTGCTAGCACCCACCTACTTAGGGAGACATGACCATCTCAATAAAATAAGAGAAATCAGATCGAAAACGGAACGATTTAGGTGTTCTTTCTTCCCGCGCGCTATTAGAGAATGAAACGGTAGAGAAAAGTTATGAAATTTGTTAATGAACCCTCTCCCAGGCACTTGAATGTGATTTGCAGAGTATCTATGTAAGTGAAGTGGAGTATAGGAACATGTTGAGTTCGAAAACTTAACCTGTTGAAAAATTGGTTGGGAGACAGCGATACATCGATCTAAGTAAATATCTTTGTGCAATAGGGTTTCGTTTAGTTTAAACATATCGAAAGAGTGGAATGCTCATATGAAAAAAATGTTGACTTTAAAATTCTATGCATAAATTACTTTGAAGTGCGGGTTAGAAGAGCAGGTTGTGTGTCGATTCATTCTCTGTCTTTCTGCCAGTCCAGTCAGGAAGACGGATATCATCGCTTGCATGTCTGATATGTTGAATGCCCAGCTGAAGGATTCAGATATCTCGTAGGCTACATTGCACGCCGTGCTGCGAAATGTGACACCTCACTGGGTGAGCCGTCTAATGAACTAATTTGTTCTCTTTCCAAACACTTCGCAGAATACGGGCGGATAGAATTTCTAAATTTGTATAACGAGGAGTTTTGTTACTGCTGTCTGACGAGTGGATGCGACGGACCTCAGAATTTGGGCTGCTGTTCAGAGAGATTAGCGGATTTCAAAAGAAAAAAAGATTGCTGAGAGATTAGCCTACGTAATTTCGCAGAAATATCCCCACGTGGCGTCGGAGGTCATTAAAATATTCTTTCGGGCCCGAATTGTTATTAGAGTACGTTACCTCAACATGAAACTGAAGAAAAAGAAAGCAGCGGCATCAATGAGGCTAAAATCACGTCAGTGGAATTCTTCGACTGTCGGAAGGATTTTACGAGGTATGTAACTGCAGTAAGCAATGCGTAAACTTTAATGTGTTTAGTGGTGTTCTAGGTGACGGCGCAGCGCCGCTTCGCGCCCCTCGCTGGCAGTGCTGCTTCGCCACTGACGTCATTTCAACGGCCAATAGCAGGTCATTTCGCTTCGGGCCCAACCTTTTATAGAATAACCTTGAGATAAACAACATTTTGCGATTTATATAGAGGTTCGTTGCTGTTTGTTTGTTATGCGTGTTTGCCTATCATAACGCCACTATCTATCCTAGCGGTTTGCGCACGCCACGTCGAAATTATACTGATATCTTGGTATCAATTTTTTTTCGTGGCATGTATCCTGCTGGCCGCGGTGGCCGAGGAGACTGAGGCGCTTCAGTCACGGTCTGCACGGTCACTAAGATCGGGGGTTCGAATCTCCCCTCGGGCATGGATATTTGTGCCGTCCTTAGTCTTAGTTAGTTCATAAGTAGTTTGTAAGTTTAGGGACTGATGACCCCGTAGTTAAGACCCACAAGCTATACAAACATTTGAAGCATATATCCTAAGGTTCAATTTACGTCACAAAACAAGTCAGGCCCAAGTGAAAATAAATCACCAGCCAATCGTTCCGAACGTGATAAGGCCCGTTTGTGGTCATGGACAAGGGCCACCGTAAGGTAGTTGGCGTAGAGATTTTTATAAGTGATAACTCATATACTCCACACCGCCCCCAAGGCGGAGGGAGATCACTGCAAAGGCGGAGTTTCCCAGTAACCATAGAACCTTGGGAATAACCAAATATTATTAACAACAAACAACATTAAAGAAAAGTGTCCGAATGCCCAAGCTACTGAACAGCGGTCGACAAGAGGTACGCGAGCCTACCCCTCATGTTGCTCCGAACCAACCATTTCTGCATAATAAATGCCCTTTTAGAATCAGAGGAGTTACGCAAAAAAATAAAAAAATAAACCATACGAGATAAGCGAAAGGAAAATACGCAAAGTAGACTACTTATCGTCTTGAACTATCACTCACCCCAGAAACGGTTTTATGGTAATGCAGCTTTTACTTTATGAACAGGATCCTGAACATAGTCTTTCCACGACAGTTTACTATCTATCTGAATGCTTAGAAATGTTTACTCTCACTTATGGTCCCATTTTGTTCATCTAAAATGTCAGTTTATCTTGAACTTTGGGTTACAAAATGTAAAATCTGCGTTTTACTATGATTTAGATTCAATTTATTTTTTAAGAGCCACGAACGTATTTCTTCAGTTGCTGAATCACAAGCGAAAGATGGGAGGAGAGAGTGATCACATAGAAACTGCATTTTAACCTAAAGAATTTGGAAGAGCCATGCGAGAACTAAAATAAAATGAAGCAGCAGGTCCTGATAAAATGCGAACTGAGGAAATAAAAACTACTGAATGGCTAGTGAACAGATCTATTCTTATACCTCATACAATGACGCTAAGAGAAATTCGCTCCACTACGGTCGGGAGTTCGAATCCCCCCTCGGGCATGGATATTTGTGCCGCCCTAGTTCGTAAGTAGTTCATAAGTAGTTTGTAAGTTTAGGGACTGATGACCCCGTAGTTAAGTCCCATAGACTTTACAAACATTTAAACATTTATTTAGAAATTCGCTATTGCGAAAAAATATTGATAAATATATCAACACCGTCACCACACAGTAATTTAACAGATGCCTAAGCGAGGCAATGACGATAACAGAGTAGGTTAATGCCTCGTTGTTTTATTCTCCCTGGTGCGGGAATACAGATTAAGCTGCGAGTGCTAAGGGATGAATGTAGTTGACTCATAAGTGCAGTCAGTGTGGCATATGGAAGTTTGGGTCGGTCCTGGAGTCGTGTTCGGGTAGCCTAGTGGTTGAGGCGACCGTTCGCGTAAAGCGGTAAACCCGGGTTCGAGTCCCGGCCCGGCACAAATTTTCATATGTCACCATTTGGTAGATCATCTATACCTCATACAGTGACGCTAAGAGAAATTTACTAATGCGTATAAATATTGATGAAAGAGGTGATTCGAGAAAATTGGCCTGGACAACTCAGATCTGGCGTTCTCCTGTTGGATGACAATGCGAGACTACACTCGGCGACGGCAACGTAAAACCATATTGCAACTCTAGGTCGGGAGCGCCTATACCATCCGCTATACAGTCCTGATCTTGCACTAAGTGACTTCCATCTGTTTCCAGCTTTGACGAAGATTCACGAAGGAAGGCGCTTTGGGAGCAATGCTGACGTCGAACAAGGCGTTCGACGCTTCGTTCGTATGTAACGCCCAGATTTTTTCGTGGAAAGTTTTATGAAGCTTATAAAACGGTATGACATATGTCTCAAAGTACTTGAAAATTGTGTAGAAAAATGAAGATGTGTGTTACATTAATATCTAATTCTATCTTTTTCCTTTCATACATAACTGTGACTACAGTCGACACGGGGAACTTATTTTCCAACTCCCACTCGTGTATATATTAGCTGAAAACCCGGCGTTGCTCGGGTATTTATTTATTTATTTCTACTTTGAGATTTTTATGCAACACGTACACACAAACATAGAGAAACTCACTCTCTCACACTCTCTCTCTGTCTCTGTATGTGTGTGTGTGTGTGTGTGTGTGTGTGTGTGTGTGTGTGTACGTGTTCGCACTACACAAAAGATTGGGAACCACTAGACTGTAGGCCCTTCTATAACTTGAAACGTGTCCATAGAAAATGTATATTGCTGAATTTGTAAGAAAATGTCTAATATTGTGCCTCCTGTTTTGTGTCGAGTAACTTGCTTGCAAGAAAATGTATAATATTGCTTCTACTGTGTGTATCGACATGTGTACATACGTCTGTGAAGTTTCATCTTTGGCAAAGATTTTGTATCGCATAGCATTGTAGCTCGTGCAGAGAGACTCTCGCTTAGAGAGCGGTTGTGTTGTGTATGTGGCTCCGATGTAGAGCAGAGTCTACAGTGCTAGCAAGTTTTTTTGATTGTATTTGGTATATATTGCATTTAATGTAATTATGAAAAAGGTTATACAAACCCTGGAATGAAGGTAATAGCATTTTATGTAATTATGAAAAGGTTGTATCATTTAGGTAATGTAATGGTGATTATTAATAATAAGTAACGAAGTTAACCTTTCTTTCCTGTTTCATTTACATAGTTAGAAGATTAACCTACTTCCTTTATTTGATAATTAGTTATTTGTGGATTTAAAGTGCAGTATTGATTTTGGTAATCTTGTTGAACAGATTTCTTTATTAGTAGCGTAGTAAATGATTGTTATGCAACACTGCAGTTAATTGAGTATGATACTGAGTTTTGATAACCAGGTACTGATCTGCATAAAATTGTCGTAGTCGAACATTAAGAAAGTGGTTTGTGTTTTTAATATCTTTCTCGCAGTCAAATTTTTTGAGTATAGTCAGTGTGTTTCATGTCGTAGTTGTTTTGATAAAAGAGCCGTTGCGCAGATAATCAGTTTAATGCAACGTTTCTCATTTAACATTTTTGTGTCTCGTTTCCGCTGGTTGTCCTGGGTGTCGGTGGCCGAGTAGAGAGAGACCGACACAGGAAAATAGGATGCACGCGTGTGCAGGTACGGAGGTAACCAGCCAGTGGGACAGCAGAAACTAGAAACATTAAGCTAGATTGGTATAAGAGATATATTTCATAGAAATAATACATTACTTGGAGAGCAGCAGACTAGTAGAATGTAGATACATAGTTTAGATAGAGGCCTGCCGACTGATGATTCCTAGTGCCTATCTGATAGCCAAGTCTTAACTGGTGCCTATCTGATTCCCAAGTGGCCGATGCAGCAGTCGTGGCCACGAGCGGAGTTGCAGCAGAGGGCGCTCGTGGCTGACGTCGTAAGAACGCCGCGCCGTGCGTGAATGGCGGCGCGCGGCGAAAGTACGTGGCGCGCACTTTAGACTTGTGCGGCACCACAAACAATATATACATCAATATGAGGGTCATAATTTAAATTTTGATGAAGATATCTGATGAAGTAGTGATCTTGGCTGTTAAACATCAATATATGACAACTATCTGGACTGCAGCTAATACCAGATCAGGTTCTGAACGAGTAACTTTAAAATAAACTACTTTTTTTTGTCTGATTAATCGATATATTCAACATTAAACATCACGTACAACTTTTAAACTTGCTCTGTAAGAGAAATCCACGCGCGGAGAAAGACGTATACATCTCCTCGACAAGAACCATTCCACCAAAAAACCATTCAGCTATTCGAAATTTCTGCCTATTGAAGTCAACAACAAGCCGTAATAGACAGATTGGATTGCGGCCGCAGCACAAACAAACCAGTGTCGAAATTGTAATTTAAATTGGTTCGCTGTTGACAGTGCTTTATCGATTACGCACAGAACGAGTTCCGCAGTCGTTCAGACGAGTGTGCGCGGAAAAGATTTCACGGCCGACCCCCGTTAAACGGCGGAGAGGCAGCAACCGAACTCCACTAGACCGATCGCTGAATATTTGAATATTTATCGGCCCTCTTAATTACACGGATGGCGAAGAGCAGTGGCGCTGGCGATATGCGCGCCGATCCGCGGCGACTTCCAAAAATTAATATCATGAATAAAGATGGCCGCGGAGCCAAGGGCGCGCGCGCTCCGAAGAGGCGGCGGGCAAGGGGTGGGTAGCCATGGCAACGAGTGGCTGCCACGCCCTGATCTGACCGACAATTAGACGCACCACCAGCTGCCGTCAGACGACAGAAATAATACACTCGTCTGAAACAGCTGGCAGTGCACTCAGTCCACGGAGCACCGTTTTGTAGCTTCACGTTCGGGAGAGACGGCTGTAAAAGGAATGAAGGGAATCCTTTGCTGTAGTCGCATCAGACTTCTTTCGTTGTTGCGATATTCCTGGATTACAGCCGTCATATTTAACTTTCATCACAGCAAGTTGAAAGTACTCTATACAAATCTCTTATGAATTGTGTGGCTGGGGGGGGGGGGGGGGAGAGGGATGTCAGATTCCTCTTCTGCAAAACTGACGAAATTTTTGGGAATTCTTTTCGTCATAGCTGAGCGCCAGTTAAAAACAAAAAACCGGTTCTGAATTTGTTAAAAGTATGCAGTCACAGTTTCAATTATGTTTTTCATTATTTCTAACGTGTTTTGCCAATTGGAGGCGGCATCAGATCATCTGTGGGTGAAAGAAACCAATACTGTTAGGTACTTCATATTATATATTATACGATAGTCGACATAATTGATATCCAAGAGTCAGCCACTGCACTAATATTTGAAATAATTTATTCTCTGATCATCAGCTAACAGTTGAAGATTGATTTTTTTACAGTAACATGTTTCGATCCTTCAGGATCATCTTCTGAATCTTTGTACTTTCGACTTCAACGTTTCATCTATGCCATTGCAAGTACTGTCAATAGCATAGACAAGACATGTTGCATTCACAACTACAATGATTATAAATATGATCCTGAAGGATCGAAAAGAAAAACAACTCACATTTGAAGTGTAACGGAGGACGAACGTAGGAGGATAGATGGGTGAGCGAAGCGGCAGATTAAGATTCGTGGTGCCTGGGAAAAATATAATTTATTTATTTGTTAGTTTCTTGTGGTTTCTGCCTCCTCCACCTGTGACTCGGGCAGGCATTGCGAGTGGCAGGCGGAAGTGCTGGCTGAGGAGCCGGGTCGGCGTTTGGACCCGGCTCAAATTCCGCTGACTCGAGCTGACGGTGGACCCCGCCACACCGCACAGCCGATGGAGACACCCGGGCCCTCAGATGTAGGCTGATGACGACTCACTGCCTACTAGCGTCGTGGTGTCTGACCTTTTTTTTTTTTTTTTTTTTTTTTCCTTCATTCCTCTCCCTGATGGAGAGAGGCGGGCACATGGAGAGCCTATTGCTCTTTGGTGCCTTATATTAACTTATGTTATGCTGTTTGGGTACCATTTATTATTTCAGTGGGTGGATGGTCTTATGTTCTAGAGTGTCTACTCATTATTATCGCTTTCTTTCGCGTGGGAGGGTGTTAAGATCCTGGCATATGCCCTAGTGCTGAGGGAAACCTCCCTAAAACCTCAGCAAGGATCGGGTGATCTTGTTGGTTCTTCTCTCTTTGTGATGTCTCTTGAGTTTGCTGTTTGTTGTTCTGTCTCTATAGTTTGTTATCGCTTGTTTGGTCTTCAGTTTCTATGCTTCTAAGATGTTGTAATAAGTCGTCGTCTGTGTCTTCTGGTTTTAGATTTTTGACCGATGGTGTGTTTGTGATTTTCATGCAGGTTTTTATGATTTTGGTAGGGAATGGATGCTGTTTCTTCGGGTAGTTGAAGCGGCGTTGTTGTATTTTCATCAAATCGGTTGTTGCGGTGGCGTGTTGGAACCGATTTTCTCCAATTTTAGCAGCTAGTTTAATCCACCTGGTTTTGATCGGGACTATACTGGTGCATTTGTATACTGTGTTGTTGCTTGCTCTGCGGTTCATCCTGGTTGCGTGGCGTAGTATTCTTCTTTCGGTGGCCATGATGTTGGCGGCGTTGTTCTTTTGTGCCATCCAGATTGGCGAAGAGTATTCGAGTAATGGTCTTATGAAAAACTTCTAGGTATATACAATTGTTTCTTTGTTTGCTCCGCTTGTTCTGGTTCAAAGTAGTCTTATTAGACGGCGTCCGCTGAGGGAACCCCCTCCTCCGGCCGAGCCTGCGTGATGACGTTGGAGGAGTGGCGGCCTTCCAGAGCCGCGACGATTGAAGGTCCTCACTTGGACGTCCACTGTCGGTGACGTGCTGCCCTGTTAGGTCGCGGTGGCGGCATCCGGCTTAGAGAGGTTCCAGTCCTGGCATTCTGCACCACCGAACGCCCACTGTGTAGTACACTGCCTCTAAGTACTGCTTTCCTGCTGAGGTGTTGTCCGGCATGGCCCACTTGCATACACCAAACTCCAAGGCTCTGCATACCGTTGGTCAATGATCTCAGGGCGACGACCACGTCGTCCCAGTTTATGGGTTACTGCCATCAGCAGACTTGTTTCGACACCTTCTGCTTTGCTTCTAGAACATATAGTCGCAAAAACCATAATATAACTTCACTTGTTGCTTTCTAAATTAAACAAATATCTCCATGCATCTACGAAAGGAAATTAGACTTGTAGCACACTATAATGTAGCGATTTCAACCCCACACATCAAAACAGACGCACCCCTGCACGACACAGCACCTACACAACAAAAACCAAAAAAAAACAACAACAACAAAACATCTGGATTGTAACATAGAAGAAGTAGCATAGTAACTAGCACTATAAATGTAGTAACATAAGGACCCATTTTTGTAATAGGTGATGGGTTATTGCGTAAGTAAAATAAAGAATTAAAAAAAGAACTATCATTACTCAAATGTCTTGGCAATAAAGTGTAAAATTATTAGGAAGAATCCTGTTGTTAGATCTACCAATAAACTAGTTGGTACCTAAAACTGGGAAGTAGAACCGTTTTTTGTAATAGCAATAGATACAAAAGAAATCCACGGGAAAACAGGAGTAAAACTGTAGAAGACAACGACGTTTTCGAGGACACAGTGTGGAGCGACAGATACGCAAACAAATTGGGACCAGGAGCTCAAGAGCCAGATCTCAAAGCCGGCCTGGCAAACACTTAATTCGAAACCAGTAAATAGGAAGAAGATGTCAGAACAGGCTATTACAGAGTTGATACAAAAATTTGAAATTGCACGTCACTAAAACATGTCTAATTGTAAAAACGTAAAGTTGTAATAAAATCACACAATCCACACTTTGACATGTAAGTGGTTAAAATGAACTAGTATTTCATGACCTGCGCCAGATAATTCAGTTTAAACAGTTACATGTCAGAGTATAGATTGTGTGATTTTACCCACATAAAATTAAACATACTACTCGTTCCTCAACTTCAAGGCCTGGTATTCTAGCGGTATTTTCACTTCAACCAAGAAGCATTGTTTTTTATTTCCCTTGAATGAAACACACTATTAATGGGATTTTATAACGTGTATCATAAGCTCATCGAAAATCTACTTTTGCTAACCAATTCGTTGTTTACCAATCAACCTTTCCCCGAAGTGGAATTTTTGATAATTTCATTCTCTGCCAAAAGATCGAACTTTTTCCTTTTGTGGGAATTAGAGAGAAGAAGCGATTCCTTAATGTCGGGTTTGATGCCCAGAAGATTTAAGGTGTTCCGCAAGAGTCGAAAGCTACTTGGCTTGTACCTTCTCGTAATGCAAATGCTCACGACATCATTTTCTACCCGTTTGACCCACATGATATGTCACGGACAGGACATTCAGTTTTGCGAACACGGGATTGTTTATAAAGAAAGGATTGTTTGCACAACTATTGGTCTAGACTGCATTGATCATCAGTCTCTAGACTTCCAAACAAACTAAATATCAATATTAATTCAGTTCCGTGAGACATACAGTGTCTCATTATACCAAATATATTGAATATCAGGAGAGACGTTGAATTAAAATGTGTGCTGTGGATTCTCTATACAACGTGTCCCACTCAACTGTTTCACCCCAGATATATCTGAACTACAACAGATATTGAAAAACCACTTTCAAGGTCAGGGGCTTATGAAAGTAGGTACTATTAGACACTCTAAAATGTGAAGAAATATTATTTTCAACACAAAGTTGTGTTTCTTAAATCGATAACCCATAATTATTTCTTAAACAATCGATAGGATGAAAAATCGCAAAAAGAATGGCGTCGGTTGCATCACGATTCGTCAATTACATCAGGAGAAACTGAGAAACTAGGTTAACGTTTGAAACTCATGAGGTGCGCTGTTAGCGGGTGTCCGAGACTCAAGCGTGAGTGTCGCTTGAGCCTTGGACATGCGCTAGTACCGCGCCCAGTATTTCAAACGTCAACTTCGCTTCGAAGTTTCTCCGGGTGTAACTGACGCATCGCAATGAAACTAACGCCATTATTTTGTGATTTTTCATTCTATTGATTGCTTAAGAAATAATATGGGTATCCATTTAAAAAAAAAAAAAAAAGAAACATAAGTTTGTCTTGAAAATAACATTTCTTCACGTTTTAGTCTTATAGTACGTTCATTCATGACCGTAAAAGTCGTTTTTCAATACCTCTTGTAGTTTCAGAGATAACTGGGGTGAAACAGTTGAGTGGGACACCCTGTATATGTAATACCTTTGGTATAATGAGACAATGTATGTCTCAAGGAATTGAAATAATAGCGATTTTTATATTATCTCCGTGTGATGAATCGGGGGGGGGGGGGGGGGAGGATTGTCCCTATTCAGGTCGTTTGCTGGGGTGCTATTCCAATATAGGAGTCCCTTGGCAACTTGATAGGTAATTTATTTCACAGGGAACACTGAGGTAGAATTAAAGTGTGTGGTGTAGAGGGAGACGTGCTTTAAGACATCCGTCTAGACGCATTATCCGGTAACGCCATGTTAGCTGAGCGTGGAACGCGGGTAGCCAAGAGGTTGAGGTGACCGATGGCCTCAAGCGAGAGATCCGTGTTTGATTCCCAGTCCAGCTTACATTTTCACTTGTCGCCATAATTTTAGTGCCCTATCTCTATCTATGTGAAAACGAAAAGACACTCATTCATACACTCACTCACTTACTGACTAAACGCTAAATCTCGAAACCTACTTCACCTATAAACCTGAGATTAGGCAGGAATGTAGTATATAGGTAGTAGATTTCCTCTAAGAAACTTTTTGCGATAGGACCGATAGTTCAGGATATATGACGTCATAAACAATGAAAAGTTCCCCGTATTGCGGCATGCTGTGGCAGCCCGCATAACAGGCAGCCAAGGCGGGCTGCTTTGCTCAGTTTTCGTAGGCGCTCAAACGTAATAACATAAACAACGGCCAACGGCAGAAGAAACGGCGCTGTACGACGGCACTACATTACGGTCAGCCGAGTGACAGTGCCCAGCCATTCACAGCAGAGTACCGGTTGTAGCCCTCAGCCGATACCGGCTTCATAATCGCACCGACGGAATGTGAAGTGGTGTGGTTGTTTTGCCTTGGCCTAGCGCCACGTGTAATAGTTTATTGTTAAACAAATGTTTGTAGAGCTTATGGGACTTAACTACGGGGTCATCAGTCCCTAAACCTACAAACTACTTTTGAACTAACTAATACTAAGGACGGCACAAATATCCATGCCAGAGGGGGGATTCGAACCCCTGACCGTAATGGCCGTGCAGACCGTGACTGGAGCGCCTCAGTCCCCTCGGCCACCGCGGCCGGCTAATAGTTTATTGTCCGTGTGTGTGTTTTCACTGTTATACTTGTTTGTTGTCCCTATGCGACTGACCATCTGTTTTCTTGACGTTGTTATTGTACGCCCAGAAGGTTCTTTTGTTTAATAAATCTGTTAGCAATTGTTAGGAGTTGTTCTCTTTCCTGCAAATCGCAGGGGATGGGGATGAGATCTTTGTCTTAGTAGTAATACCGGCCTTAGAGGAATTTCTTCACTCCTTGACGGAAACTCCACTCCAGATACAGGCGGCGCTCACAGGGTTGGCGCAGCACCCGCACTCCCCATCGTTGCAAGACGTAACCCATTTAGTTTCATAACTACGAGTTTGAGTACTGTGGGCAGGGCGAAGCTGAGAATTTGTATCTGACGGGAGGCGTGCTTAGGTAGTCCTTGCAGGTGCGGTGATCACTGTGTCCCCAGTGGTGTAGGGGTCAGCGCAACTGCCTAGAAAGCAGGAGACCCGGGTTGGAGTCCCGGCTAGGTACACATTTTCAGCTTTGCCCAATTGCAGTTGATGTCATATATTCTATGAATGTTGAATTATAACAACTGCAGGATCAGAAGTAACGTCTGTTCTCTCGGAACAGACGTCACATGTATATATTTAAGCCACAGAGTAGGTGCCATTGCCGGAGTATTGAACAATCTGCATTTGTCTCCGCCGACGTTCCCCGATTTCGATAGAGCTTTGGAACCATGGTCGAATTATGTAGAGCGGCTGGAACAACACTTTCTGGCCCATGGAGTCCTGGAGGAAAACCGGCGTCGGGCTTTTTTCTTAGCAATTGAACCCAGAGCAGTCGCCTCAAGATCTCTCGTATGCCCACATAAAACACCGCTTGTCTAAGTACTTTGACGAACAAATACACGTCACCTCAGCTCGCCAGGTTTCTTTTCCTGACGAAAATTCCTAGATCAGACACATCGGGAATATCGGGAATGGATTACGACGCTGCAGGGTGTATCTCATGATTGTAAATTCAGGTGCACCAACGTCGCCTGCAAGCAATCCTATGCTCCTTGATTGATTCGCGATATGGTGGTGTTTCACGCTCCTGACGAGGGTCTTCTTAACTGAGATATTATTATTTATGTTGTTGTCAATGATCTCAAACTAAACCGCTGCCACTGCAAGTAATAACCACCAAATTGTATATAGAGTAGAAATATCTGTGGAGTTAGCATTGCGTTCCGTGCGTCTTCTCAACATTGAGCTGGAATTACCACGTGCTATTGAGGCAAATCCACTATTTCCACACATTTATTTGCTATTACAATTGGTTTGTACCGCATTGTCTGCAAAGAAAAACCACCTCTTTTTCGCAGAGCAACTTACAAGCATAAAATAATATGTAAATAAATGTGCCACAGAATCAACAAGAAAGTTGAGGAAGCGTCGCTAAAAGGGCCATTTACACATAGCGTCTTAACCGAACAAAATGGGACCAAGTTAAAGTCAGCGATTAGTAGATTTTTCCCAATATCGGGTGAAATTTTCACCTTAATGTTGAGGTTATAAAATCTGTTCTGCGCATCTGAATGCTCACCCCAGAGATATTTTTGCTCTCTGCCTACCACTAGAGATAATATACACACGCGAGCGACACTCATCAGAAACGTCTCTGCTTTCATAATTGTTCGTTACAATATTGTGATTAATATTGCAACTACTTACTTTTGATGCGGACTACATTAAGATAGAGAAACACGTTTTGTTTTGCAGAGACAATTGCACTTAGTTATAATCCGACTTCTGAATATATAGCTCTGCTACACAAGGTCGATTTCTACTTCGTGCTTTTACGCAGTAATCACTGCAAGAAGCGAGGACACGTATTAGCTGAAACAGTGGCCGATGCTGTTAACACAGTCAATTCACTGGAAATACTATATTTAATGAAAAGTTCTATACAGACGATCAGCTGACGTCATTCCTTCGACGATTACCCAGACTTACTTTATCGCATCTTGACACCACCATGACGTCTTATTTAAACGGACTCTGTTGATTGAATTACCAAACTTCTAGCATTCGTCGAGTTTTCGATAATACCGATCACTGCATACAGAGTAACTACATTGTCTCCAGTGCTACAATGTAACATTCTAATACTTCAGCATATACTTACTGTGAGCGATAAACAGTTTTAGTACTACGCCATAGAACCAATTCATGGCGCTGTTATTATTATTACTATTTCTCATCTCAACGCTAGAAGTGTTTTCAGAAGTTTACGCCAAACAATTACACACCGCAGTCCTAACTTTATTAACACAACCTAACACCGAATTTACATCGTTCCGGAGTACGGACTTAAATTATTTTTACTTTTTTTATGAGAATCTTTATGAAAATTCATCGTTTTCGACAATGACTTCTACTTAAATTGGTCATCTTGGCTACCAGATCTGAGTTTATTGACAGAGGCATCCAACAAGGATTCTGTTTTTGCTGACCTAGGTCCGCAACCCTAAAAAACCATGATATACACAGGTCACTCTTTAACAACCGTTGCGAAGTACGGGCATATAAGCTAGTTGTAGATAAAGTCAATCTTTCCTTCTTAATCCTCCTCCCTTCCCCTCCTTAATAAATAATTTGCAAATGCAATATGGCTGCGAACCAAATGTGGTGTCCTTTATACCGGCATAGTAGCTCAGCTCGCTCGGTAGAGGCCTCAACGCTCTCTAACAAAACTGAGCAAATAGTCAACGAAGAAAAACCAACAAACGACCGCAACGAATCGATCTGCCAGAATAAAAGAGGGGAAAATCGATTTAAAGCTTCTGCCTCGTAAGCAGGCCACAGAATCCCGGCCACAGAACTAATTTTAATGCAACGCTTCTCCTTATATTCAAGAAACTAATGCTAAGTACGACACACACACACACACACATACACACACACACACACACACACACACACACACACGTCCCGAGGGAGGACTGGAGCCTCAGACAGGAGCAACCGTGTACTTCAAAGCAAGACGCCTTAGAGCGTACGGCCACTACCGCGCGACTACACAGTTCGTTCTGGTCTAACAAGGAGACCACATACGTATCGGATTTTAGAATTTCTTTATGTCTATGGTACACGAAGTTCAAAACTTAAATAAAAATCAGCCGAAGCGAAGCCATTCGCTGCAACTATCAAAAGTTCTCGAGAAAATCGGCTTCGAATTTTTCAAAGTACAAGTAAGTATCGTTAAATCAAACAGTTCTAGCACCTGACTGGGTAGCTCAGGTGATAGCATTCTTGCCTTTCAATATAGTCGATGGTTCCAATCCCATTGTGACATATTTTTTTCGTTTTCGAATTCATTTATATAAAGCATTTTGGGATCTCCAATTCGACGTCTTGTGGTAGTTTTCTTTTATGTATATCCAGACGAGCTGAAAACCTTGTCGTTACGTAAAACGATGGTTGAGTAGGTTAGCTGTATGGAAAGCCATTAGTAGCTGTGGAGATGACTTTCAAAAAACGGCGTCGTAGCTCTTCACAAACTCAACTATAGAAGACTACCGTCGTCAACTTATAGTGAATCCAATAGTTTCCAAAGACGATTTAAAATCGTTCATGAGGTGAGCAACCATTTTTCATGAATAATTATTTCTTACCACAATTCTGATTGGTTTAATTAACTTTATTACCGGTTTCGGGCGTTGCCCATCAGATACAAAGAAGAAAAGTGAAGACAGAGAAAACAATCACGTGATTGTTTTCTCTGTCTTCACTTTTCTTCTTTGTATGCCGAAATGTATCTGATGATGGGCAACGCCCGAAACCGGTAATAAAGTTATTAATTAAACCAATTTGCAACCAATCAGCGTTGAGTTAAGAAATAAAGAAACCAATAGTATAAATAATGTAACTGAACTTTTTAAATTGAATATACAAAAACACGTGTATTTATCGTAAAAATTACCATTACATATGAAAATTATGTAAATATTCCAGCACAACGAAGAAAGTAAAAGAATCTCTTACAGCAAAATTCGAACCTCCGGACCTATGGTCGGAACGCCACAACGCAACGCCCTTGAATTATTGGTACTTACGTGTACTTGCCAATATTCAATTTTATTGAATATTTTTTAGAGCTGCTTCGAATGGCTTTGGCTGATTGTTATTTGAGTTCTGAACTTCACGTACTATAAGTATCAAAAAATTCTAAAATCTGACACCAACGTGGTCTATGCAAGAACACTCAGCAGATTAAGCACTTTCTTATTTCCTCAGTACGTCACTGACCACTAACAGAGCGAAGTATTCACAAGAGTCTTCCAGACGTTTGAAAACTGGCTCCCTCATTTTATGTTCCTTACTTCTGTGTATCAGTGTATTGCCTTGTTTGAGGCATACAGCCACAACTTCCTCTCCAGCGCCAACCTCTTCATTCCGTAGTAGCACTTGAATCCTACGTCTTCAACTGTTCGCTCGTCATATTGCAGTCCTCACCGACAGTTTTCTACTGCCTTTGGTTCCATGAAGGTTATTCGCAGATGTCTTTACATACGTTCTGTCATCCCATACACTCATTTTATCAGCACTTTCAGCATGGTCCTTCCTTAGACGATTTTATGGAGAAATTCCTCACTCGATACCCTTATCAGTGCACCAGGTTTTTTTTTTTTTTTTTTTTTTTTTTTACTACTACGGCATCTCCAACGTTAAGATTCCTATTTGCACAGTTTTTTCACAGCTTACAATTTGCATTCTTACTTTAAGGGCAAATAATGCAGTTCCAGACAAACTTTCATGACTTGTAAAAAATAATAAATTATTCATTCGCAAGGTGCGTATCCTGCCCACTTAAGCTGCATTTCTAAAGGTGCTTACTTGGTGACAAATGAAAATTTGTGCCGGACCGGGAATCGAACACGGGTCCCGATTTCTGCTAGCGGTGTCCTAAATAACTTTTTTCTTTCTGTGGGTAGTTCTCTTCGTTGCGGACGCTGATCATTTTTGTTCGTAGTTTTTCGGTGTGTTGTTGTCTCAGCTTTATTATTATTATTATTATTACAGAGGGCGTTCAGTCCTCTGACCGGGCGCGCTGAGCCACGGCGCCCGGCAATCACTCGGTCACGCGAACACGCTCTACGGCCAGACGTTCTATTTGTTGCACTTGCCTACATATATATACAGGGCGCACATAAAATCTGGGAACGCTTTCCATTATTTATTGCACAAGAACCAATCATTGTGCAGATATCATATATATGTCATTTTGAAGAGAAACCCTGAAAGTGTTTTTATCTATACAGCCACAGCGTAGTTTGGTTATATGCCGATAGTCAGCGTTATATGCAAACATGGCGAGTTCAGGAGCGGAGCGGGCATTCTGTGTGTTGGAGTTCGACAAAAACAAGGGTGCTACAGTTGTTCAACGGATGTTTAGAACCAAGGACGGTAAAAAGCCACCAACAAGAAGGCCGTCTACCACTGACACAATGAGAGAAGCGGACGTCCCAGTGTGAGTGAAGTGAATGTGGAGCGCGTAGGAGAGACATTCACAAGGAGTCCCGTGAATTCTAAATGTCTCCAATGACAATATTGTAAACCCTGTGACAGATGCTGTATATGAAACCATGCAAATTGGAGCTAGTGCAGAATCTCAATGACAACGACCAAGAAAATCGTTTTGAGTTTTGTTCTTAGTTGCAACAATGAAGAAGGATGGGGATGGCATTGTTGATCACTTAATTCTTAGCGACGAAGCCACTTTTGGGAAAGTGAACAGGCATAATTGTCCATTCTGGAGTGCAAAGCATCCACACGAATAATTTAATTTGGGCGTGTTTCTCCAATGGTTAATGTTTTTGAGCTTCGTTATTTTAATTACAGAGGATGAGTATACGATAAGTTAAACTGAGTATTTAAAATTTCTAGTCGTTCAGGTAAGTAGTATCTTTCATGGAAAGTCGTAATGTTCAAATGTTTGTAAATCTTACAGGAATCAACGTCAGTGACTATCAGTTCCTCAGCTTACAAACTAAACTAACTTAAACCTATAGACAGCACAAACACCCATGCTCGAGGGAGGACTCGAACCTCCGACGGCTAGCAGCCCTGTGCTCCACAGCAAGGCAATTTAAACCGCTCGGCCATTCAAACGAGGCTCCAACGGGCTCCCATTTTCAGGATGTTCTTCAAAAACGTAATGCTGCGTCATCTCCCATTGCAACGGTTTTTGAAATCAACGATAATTCAACATGAAAAGTAGTGTACTTTAATATTTTCGCACCCCAATAAGGTTTGGTGTAATTTTTGGGGGTAACTGTTATGAATAAATACATATATTTATGGGTCAGAAACGGGCAGTTCGAGTAAAAAGTGGTTTAAGGCAACGTACTTTTGTCAACACATGGTCAGTATGATTTTGTATATATCTGGAGGTCATCTAAAATTCATTTGTGATCTTATAGCAAACACATACCTGTGTTGTTATTTTAAAATAAGATGCGGGGACAAACGTATTACCCATTTTATGCTTCTGACATGGACTCAACTCCAAATGTTTTATTGCTTTTATTATCATCAACACGACATAAGGAAACCTGTCTGACAACTTTTATCACTTGAGAATGCCCTAAGGCTGAAAACTGGGTGTGAAAATAAACATAACGTTATCAGTCAAATAACAGTCAATTCTTTTAAAAAATCCAGAAGCCTGATAATCGTGACATAACACGATGTCATGAGCAAATGTTGTAACTGATAGCCTTTCACCCATAATTTAACTTCTCACAAGGAAAGTGCATGGGCTGGAACAAACATATCTGTATGAACGTTTGGTTACAGGATCTCTATGTACACCTCAATGTGTTGGTTGGTGTCGTTTTTCTGCAAAGCTCTGCAACCATGCTCTAGATAGCACTGTAGACGCCATACGTAATGCAGATATCTGAACTATAACTTATGTAATAATCATCGTACATGTTCTTTAGCGAACTGTCATCAAACTCCGTGATGATAGTTGCAACTTTAACCTTCTTCTCGGTAGACTGTTGGTATTCACTGCCGCTGCTTCCATCGCCTCTTCCCGCACTTAACGTAGCACTACCGCTTGCAATGAGTTGTTCGTCATTATCATCCCTATTATCATCATTATGTGTTAGTTTTACAACAGTATCTAACTTATGCTCATATTTCTGTACCATAACAGACACGAGAAAGCATGCGAATGATTCATCTTCCACACTAATACCATATTCACGAAGAAGGGTTCTTCGTAACTTCATCTTAACTAATCGCAATACATTAGCAGGATTGATTAGCAATCGCCGCCTCATCGGACGCTGCACCACACAAATAACATCACAAAACGCAACTTCGGAGGCACACTGCACCGTCCCTACTGGCGAACCGACAGGTCAAAGGGCAATACGGCATGTCACACGTATAGGCCTCTAACGGACGACTGCAGAGTTTTGCAGGTGCGGGAGTATCACTAGTGCAATAAGGGATCTTTACATTATCGCTCATACGATTTTGGTGTATATGTGTTTGTTCGAGCCCAAGTACTTTCCTTGTAGTGCTACCTGTATTTGTCTTTAAGGCGAGACGGTAGGCTCTGTACCGACAATGTTAAGCAAATTCATGCCCAATTTTCTCAGAAACTACTGAACAGATTTGTCCGGAATTTTCACTGATAATTGTATTATCTTTGAGAAACTCGCCTGAACCGATATCGCAGTGATATTATAATTCATAATTTACTTATTAATTTCATTGACGTGCATTAATTTTTTTGTTTAAAAAAAGGTCATAAATATTTTTATTACAGCAGAATTACTGGTGCAATCAACATGACTGCGGTTCCACAGCTGTGATGCAGTGTTGTTTACAATCTGTGACATTTTCATTAAAGTTTCTCTGAAAATTTCTGAGAAAACGGACCAAAATGTTTCAGAATTTATAGTTTTGAGAAAATGAGACAAAGCTTTACAACAAGTTTATTCTAGGAAAAACTTGCAGATCTGTCCGCAAGAAGTCCATAATCAAGATCCTCATTATCTTTGGGTTCACTTGGCTGTTTCCTTTGCTTGATTCTTGTTCTTTACACATTACAGGAGCAGCAAAATCTTGACTAGGCAATGCACAAGCTGTCAGGTTCTCTTAGAATAGTTACAGTATTCTGTCCGGGTGATATGCCTAACTGTTCTAAGACTTTTAGTCTGACAATGTTTCCATTGTTCCACGTTATCACAGCATCTGACACTCCTAGTTGTAAACTTTTGTAACCAACACATTTTTAGGGATGCGCGGACACAGGATGTTGTAGAAGGCCTCATTTACATTTTGAGTTTTTCCCTGCAAGCACTTACTCAGCAGATCAGGGTGGGCAAGGTCGCGGATAGAGTGCTAGTGTGTGAATGTGTTGAGGTTACTAGCTGCCTGTCCCTTCCTAAACTTGTACCACATATCAGGGAGTGGCGGACATAGAAAATGTATTGGCTTCTCGTCAGTGGATATACGGTGGAAGAAAGTGGCCCACACCGCTTTCTTCAATGCCTCCAGATCTCCAGAATTCTTCCTAAAGGCATTGCCATAATGATCCTGAAAGTCATTGGTAATCTTATCTGTCAACCTGTACTTCATAGACTTGCCATCAGAAAACTTTGTTCAACCAAGTTTGCTCTGGCGTTTACGAATGCGGATGCTCATCCTCTTTTTAACATGCCCTACTCATTCTTTCTTATTGGAACATCATAAGGTTTACTCTAGCAGAGAGCATTGAATGTTTTACTATCTTCATCTCCTAGGTATTCAGCATACCGTATACCTCTGTCAGTCTGAGACCTAAGGAAGACTGCTACAGTTCCTTGAACAAACCTTTTTGTTTAGTCATTATCGAAACAAAGATTACTATACACTGCACTAAAAATGTCAAGAAACTACGTATTCACTAACAATAGCAACCAACGGCACACTTTTGTCCAAGAGAACGTTTGTTTACAATCGCGCCTGCAGACATTTGACTATCGAAATGCGATCTGGCAGATTAACTAACCTACGAACCGTACATTTCTGTACAAAACACAAAAAAACTCAAGCCTGTAACTGAACATTTTTTACGAAAAAGGGCGTGATTATTAAAGAGTACAGAAGTCATAAAATTAAAAACTAATATTAATAATAATAAATACTTACTTACTTACTTTCCGTGTCCGGAACTAGACTTCTAACTTCCAAAAATTAGCAGCCAATATGGCTTTGTCGTTAGCCTCCCGTAAGTCTTCCATTGTGCAGGGCTTTTCTAAATATGGACAGATAAGCAGGTGTTGAGGATCCTGTACAGCACCACAAAGACACAGAGTGTTCTCATTCCCTTTCAGGAAGCCCCATCGCTGCATGTTTGTCTTGCACTTTGGCACTTCTACCCTCATACGGTTCAGGGTTCTCCAGACTGTGTATGGCAGGTCTCCACCAGGTGCCAGTTCTTCTTTTGCTGCTTTATGGGGGCTTCTCAAATCCATTTCCCACCTTGCAATACGGTTTTCTGCGGCCGACCCCTCCAGTGCTCGGGTACATGACAGGAAACTCTTCCTCGAACGAAGCCGTCGGTCAGCAGGCTGGTGTCCATATAGAGGGTGACGCATGTCCTTTTCTTGCTTCGTTTTTTCAGCTTTGGCAGCAATTTCACGTCGTACATTGGGCGGTGCGATCCCCATAATTAAGTACATCTTGTGTACTGGTGTTGGTTTCAGGCACCCAGTCACAATCCGTGCCATTTCATTCACCGCGGTGTCAACTTTTCTCGCGTGTGTTGACGAACTCCATACTGGAGCGGCGTATTCCGCAGCTGACACACTAAGCGCAAGGGCTGAGGCTCTCAGGACTTTTGGGTTTGCACCCCAGGATCCGTTAGTTAATTTCCTGATGATGTTGTTTCTCGCTGAGACTTTTTCCCTTGTGGCACTGCAATGATGTTTATAGGTCAGTGTGCGGTCCAGTATGACACCGAGATATTTGGGCGTCGGACAGTGCGCGAGTCGTTCACCTCTCCATGTAACATTCAATTCCCTATTTGCCTCCGCGTTCTTTAAATGGAAAGCACAGACCTGAGTCTTGGATGGGTTCGGTCGTAGGTAGTTTGCCTCATAATACTGGGAGAGGGATTCCAAGGTACTGGATAATTTCTCCTCTACATCCAGAAAATTCGTACCTTGTGCTGCAACTGCAGTGTCATCGGCATACATAAATTGGCGCGTGGTGTTTGGCACTGGTTGGTCATTTGTGTATATATTATACAGAGCTGGAGCGAGGACGCTTCCCTGAGGCAGGCCGTTCCTCTGATTTCTCCACCTGCTCTTCTTACCCTGGAGACAGACAAAGAATCTCCTATTTTGCAGGAAAGTAGCAATCAGTGATGTTAAATGATAGTCTTTTGTTACATCATATACTTTCCTGAGGAGCCTCCGATGGTTTACAGTATCATATGCAGCTGTAAGGTCTATGAATGCCACTCCCGTGATCTCTTTTCTCTCAAAACCATCTTCGATATGTTGGGTCAGGTTGAGGACTTGACTGCAGCATGATTTGCCTTGTCAGAAACCTGCCTGCTGTGGGATGATCTGTTGTTCTAAGACGTTTTCTATGCGACTTAACGTCAGGCGTTCCAAGATCTTAAAGCAGTGACACAAAAGAGATACAGGACGGAAGTTTTTTGGATCATTAGGGTCCTTTCCCGGTTTCAGAAGAGCAACCACGCGGGCTTTCCTCCACATCTTTGGGATGTGAAGCCTTTCTACGCATGCATTCATCAGATCTAACAGCCACTGTAGGGTATTACTGCCGAGATTTTTAATTTGCTCGACTCTCAGTTCATCAATACCAGGAGCTCTGTTAGTCTTCAGGCTGGAAATAGCTGCTGTAAGTTCTGACATTGTGAATGGTGCCTTGAGGTGATGGTTTTCCTCTGCCAGAACACGCGTTAATGGTTCGTGGTATTTTCTGCCACGGGTTTTGCCATTCAGGAGGAGTGTGGTGGCGACTTGGTCTGCAGTGACGTTAGTAAATTTATCATTTGACTTTGTGGCGTCACCATTGAGGTTCTTTAGCAGTTTCCAAGCCTTCCTACTGTTTACTTGCATGTCCAGGTTCTCGACATGTGGCGTCACCATTGAGGTTCTTTAGCAGTTTCCAAGCCTTCCTACTGTTTACTTGCATGTCCAGGTTCTCGACAAGGTCACGCCATTTGGCTTTGCGATTCTCTGCAATGACTGACATGAGTTCATTGCCTGCTAAAAGAGTCTCATCATCAAATGGGTCATTATCGAAGAGCTTCTGGTATCTTTCCAGTAATGGCTTTGCATCCTCAGAGAGTCCGGCGATATACTGTGTTCTGCATCCTCGCGGTATTGTCTTCCTAGACACATTCTGAACTAGACTGACAAAAGAGTCATACATCTCAGGTCGTGGAGGGATTTTTGTTACTTCTAAATCAATAATCTCTCTGAATTTCTTCCAGTTAGCCTTTTTAAAGTTAAATCTTCTTTTGAAAGGAACTTGTTCAGGCTTAACAACTGCGCTGACCGTGCAAATTATGGGCCGATGTTGCGTATGGGGAATTGGCTCCCCAATCAATTTTTCAGACTGAGCTGCAAATTTTTTGCTGACAAAGATGTTATCAGGATTGTATCCTTTCTTCCATCTGCCACTGTTAAAGGAACTTGGCAGTTTCGGGTCATGTATGAGGTCGTGTACCTCAGCCCATTTCTCTAGTTCCGCTCTACTGCAGTTGGTTTCTTTATAACCCCATGCAGTGCTCTGGCAGTTGAAATCACCCACTATAAAATTAATGTCCTGGTAACTGACGTTATCAGGCTCAGTGAAGATAAAAGTAGAGTCTGGAGGCTTGTACACAGAGGTAACGCTATACTGATGAGTTCGAACAGTTAATATTTCGACGTCATCCCTGTTAGTCAGTGATGCAGATGTGACATTGTTTCCTGGCCTCGCGAAAATGGCACTACCGTACTGTTCATGTGGTCTCTCCAGGATCTTTTTCATTCCGTCTATTTTGGGTGAAGGTTTTGTAATGCCCCGATGGGTTTCTTGAATCAGGAGGAAGTCACATTGGTGTTCTTTACACAAGTCAGATAATAAAACTTCTTTATCTCTCGATATTCCTTCAATGTTTATCGATATCGTCACAAGTGGCCTTGGAAAAGACCGTTTGGGTGGGGTCTTATTGGTCTTCATTTTCTCAGAAGTCCGTTCCGGTTGTTGAAGGATTAGCCGCTGATGTATCAACGTTGCCCGGGGTGCGCCCGATTGCGGTTTTTGTTTTTTATCTTGCTGTCGCAATCTTCTGGGAGGCTCCTTCATTGCGCCCCATAATAATAAATAAATGCAGTTCTAACTGTCGGACAGTAATAAAAATACAAACAAATGTTCACAAGAGAACATAGTATCTAATTATGCAAGAAACTGAAAATTGATTTTTCTTTAAATTTCAGCCTACCGTCTTACCTTAACGGTATGTGCACCACAAATGGACGGCTGCTGTTGACTTTACTTCGTAATGATTTCATAGGCACGCTATAGTTTGACCACAGCGCTATTACTCGGTGTAGAGTGGACGGCTCGAGTTGCTATGTTGGTGCAGCATACCTCGCTTTCTCGTGTAAATAGCCAGCCCGCTCGTAATTAGCGGTGCCGGGTTATAAAACCCCTGACTGCCTGACCTGCAACGTTGCCACAAACTCCTCAGACGATAACAGGCCACTGGCACCAACACGCCGGCCGCGGTGGCCGAGGGGTCTGAGGCGCTCCATTCACGGTCTGCACGGCCACCACGGTCGGGGGTTCGAATCCCCCCTCGGGCATGGATATTTGTGCCGTCCTTAGTCATAGGTAGTTCATAAGTAGTTTGTAACTGATCTGATGACCCCGTAGTGAAGTCCCTTAAGTTCTACAAACATTTGAACATTTTTGGGCACCAACACGTTCCACTTCCTCCTTTCACTTCATTTCACTCACTCTTCACAAGTGTTAGTTTCGTATGTACTCGGACATTATTTAGCAATATTAGATGCAGGTTTACCTTATATGCATAATGAACGTGCGCTGTTAATTCGCCGGTTCAGTTCAATAAGGAAATTGTTGTTGTTGTTGTGGTCTTCAGTCCACAGGCTAGTTTGATGCAGGTCTCCACACTAAACTGTCCTGTGCAAGTCTCTTTATCTGAGAATACGTTCGGCAACCTACATCATTTTGATGAATCTGCTTGCTGTATTCGTCCCTCACTCTCCATCTACGATTTTTACCCAACACACGCCCTTCTAATGCTAAGTTGACGATTCCTTGATGTATCAGCATGTGTCCTACCAATCTATCCCTTCTCGTAGTCAGGATATGCCAGAAAATCCTTTTCTCCCCAATAAGGTTAAGCATCTCTTCATTAGTTAAGTGCCGGCCGCGGTGGCCGAGGGGACTGAGGCGCTCCAGTCACGGTCCGCACGGCCAGTACGGTCGGGGGTTCGAATCCCGCCTCGGGCATGGAGATTTGTGCCGTCCTTAGTATAAGGTAGTTGATAAGTAGTTTGTGTGCGCGTCGGTTGCACAGTGGTAGAGTGCCAGACTACAAATCCAAAGGTCGCGGGTTCGATCCTCGCTAGGTCCTAGGATTTTTATCTGTCACTTTCCACTTCTTTCACCTCTGGCAGTATTGCTCACGTGAAAAATACCGAGTAGCACCGTGGTTCGGAACCCACGTTAAACTGTAGGTCCCCCTATAACTGGCTGGGTAAGTCAGGTCGGAGGAAGGCAACGGCATACCACCTCCAAACAGGACCATGCCTAGTAAAGCACTGTTGTGTTCAAACCAATCTTCGGATTGTTGACTGCTTTACCTTAAGTAGTTTGTAAGTTTAGGGACTGATGACCCCGTA
Organism: Locusta migratoria; assembly: GCA_026315105.1. Classification (NCBI taxonomy): domain Eukaryota; kingdom Metazoa; phylum Arthropoda; class Insecta; order Orthoptera; family Acrididae; genus Locusta; species Locusta migratoria. The sequence continues at coordinate 266,960,078 of CM048745.1, read as the reverse complement.
GTTAAGTCCCATAGAATATACAAACAAACTCAGTTACGTGATCTACCCATCTAGTTTTCGTCTGTAGCGCCACAGTTCAAAAGCTTCATTCATCTTTTTTCTAAACTTTTTTTCGTCCACGTTTCACTCTTATGCAATGATACACTCCAGACAAACGCTTTCGTAAAGGACTTCCTAACTTTTCAATTAATATTGGATGTAAACAAGTTTCACTTCTTTAGGAACGCTTTTCTTCCCAAAGCTGTTCTGCATTTTATATCTTGTGTACTTCTGCCATCAACCCAAATAACAAATCTCATCTCCTACTTTTATTGTATCATTACCTAAACTAATTCCCTCAGTATCGCCTGATTGACTGACATTACATTACCTTCGTTTTACTCTTGTTAATGTTCATATTATATCTTCATTTCTACAAACTGTCCATTCCATTCAACTGCTCTTCCAAATCCTTTGCAGTCTCTAACAAAACTACTATATCGTCGGCAAACTACAAACTTTTAATTTCATCTCCCTGAACTTTAATCCCCTCTCCAAATGACTCCTTGCATTCCTTCACTACCTGCTCAATGTACAGACTGAACAACATCGGGGAAAGGCTACAGCCCTGTTTTTCTCCCTTTCCAACCTCTTTGTCCCTTTCTTGCCTTTCGACTCTAATAACTGCTGTCTGGTTTTTGTATAGGTTGAATATAAGTCTTCACTTCCAATATTTTACCCCTGCTACCTGCAGAATTTGAAAGAGTGAATTCCAGTCGACATTGTCAAAAGCTTTCTCCAAATCTACAAACGCCGTACAGATTCTTAAGTAATGAGCATATACTACACGTGCTTCAACAATAATTGCGACACAAATGCGTAAGTCTCTTCCGATCGTTGAACAATAAAGTAACAGAAGAGTGTTGACAAAAACGTAGTGGCATAATATCACATTAAAATTATGTTTTCAGTACTTTAATGTGACCCATCTCCAACTTAGTAAATGTGTCAAAACGGAGCTGTTGCTATTGATTCTGCAAATAAAAATGTTTCTGAAACAGTAAACTAAATCCCAAAGTCATGATGTATGAATATATCAGAGATGTTGAATGGAAGGAGAAGGGATGAATTAATTTTTGACATGGCCGGGGTGAGTGAATAAGGAAAATTCTTAGTGATCAGGAATTCCCGGGATCGAATCCCAGTGCCCGGCACATATTATAATTCGACCTTTTTTTTAACATATTGCTCACAATTTTAGACGAACAGTGGGTAACAGGTAGGTTTTTAAAAATTATAACACAGAACTTAGGTATATTTGATCTTTATTTCAGTTGTTCCAATGTGATACATGTACTTTTATGAAATTATCATACATTATGAGAACACATGCTGTTACTGCGGGATTACCTGTAATTACCTCATGACTTCAATAAATGGTCAAAATGATGTCCAACTTCAATGAATATGGCAATACGCATAGCTCGCCTTCAGTAATGTTCTCACATCCATTCACAATCCGCTGACGCATGTTTTCAGGCGTTGTCGATCAATCACGATAAGAAATATCCTCCAATTTTCTCCCACAGAAAGAAATCCGGGGATGTAAGATCCGGTGAACCTGCAGGTCATGGTATGGTGTTTCTACGACCAATTCACCTGTCATTAAATATTCCATTTAATGCCGCTTCAACTGCACGCGAGTCATATGCCGGACATCCATCATGTCAAAAGTACATCGCCATTCTGTCATGCAATGAAACATGTTGTAGTAAAATCGGTAGAACATTACGTAAGAAATTAGCATACATTGCACCGCTTAGATTGACATTGACAAAAAGGGGCCAATTATGATTCTTCCCATAGTGCCGCACCATACATTAACTCGCCAAGTCGCTGATGTTCCACTTGTCGCAGCCATCGTGCATTTTACTTTGTATAATAGTGTATATTATGACGGTTTACGTTAGCTCTGTTAATGAATGACGCTTCGTCACTAAACAGAAAGCATGAAAAAAAATCTGTTATCGTCCCGTACTTTATTTTGTGCCCAGTGGCAAAACTGTACACGACGTTCAAAGTCTTCGCCATGCAAATCGTGGTGCATAGAAATATGGTACGGGTAATATTTATGTTGATGTAGAATTATCAACACCGACGTTTTTGAGATTCCCGATTCTCACCCAGTTTGACTGCTACTAATGTGCGGTTTAGGCGCAACTGCAGCCAAAACACTTACTTGGGCATCATCATTTGTTGCAGGTCGTGGTTGACGTTTCACTTGTGGCAGAACATTTCCTGTCTCTTTAAATAACGTGACTATCCGACGAAAGGTCCGGACACTTGGTTGATGTCTTCCAAGATAACTATAAACATACATAGTACAGGCCCGTTAGGCATTTTGATCGCAATAGCCATACATAAATACCAGATCGACCTTTTCTGCGATTGATAAACGCTCCGTTTGAACACGAGTAATGTATCACGAAGCAAATACCGCCCGCACTGGCGAAATGTTATGCAATAGCACGTACTTATACGTTTGTGACTATTACAGCGCCATCTATCACAAAGCGAAAAACGTGGGGTACCTACTTTTTTAAAATGCAGTTGATATCAGTTTGACCAATGGCAGCGCGATCTAGCAGGGCAACCATAGCGCCATCTGTTTTCCCCTTTCAAGCTAGAAAAGTTTTGTTCTTTGCAGCTTTCTTCTACTGACGCTTAATTCGTGAGGTATTTGGCCCGGTCAATGTCAGTGGACCACCCCGTATATTCTTTAAAGTTGACTTGTCCAAATTTTCGATCATACAATGGGGGATATAAAAATACTTTTTAAATTAACCTTGTCAGAAAAAAAATTGCTGTTTGCTCGCTACGTGAACCGGACTGAGAACATAATTCCATTAATGATAAACACAAGAAAGCAAAACGCTTGCTCCCAACTACAAACAAATGCTGAAGAAAAATGTATGCAGGATGAAATATAATGAACACGCTAAAAACTATTACGAATCCTCGCCAGCACCGTGAGGCCTAAATACATCTTCATTGAACTCCAAAGCGTAAACGGTGAATAACAACAACATCCTAACTTCAATGCTATGGGCTGCATGCGGAATACGGTGCTTTCGCTACTTGTTGTGGGATGCCTCAGGTTGCCGGCCTTAACTGCCCTCTCGGAATACTGAGCGTGCCCTCAGAGTTTGCAAATCGACCGTCATAGCCGACCGTATGCAAATGCGAGCTGCGGTCTAGGATCACCTCCAGCATAGTAGCACATGCAGCTAGATCAGGTAACGCACTCGGCTAAGCACGAAACACCTGAAGGTCCCTACAACGGTTTCCACAACGAAGTTAGTCAGTAGCGAGGAATTTGAGCACAGAAACTAATGAATGCGGTCACCAGCAGGCCAAATTGACATTTTACATTGTTTAAATAAAATACAACAAGTGCTATCTCTTACAAATAACAATCAGCCAAAGCCATTCGGAAAAATAAGACACCCGAGAAAATCGACTTTGAAGTATCTAAGTACCAATAATTAAAACGCATTATGTTGCTCTTGTGGTAGCGTTTTGTCTCATAAAAATAGGGTCGGCGGTTCGAATCCCGCCGCGGCAGATCATTTTTGGATTTTTAACCAATACTTTTACTGATTTATTACTGGAGTTAGAAAACGATCCCTTGTTGTACAATGAAGTTTCTTGAACGACATGCATCTGCCTACGTGCACCGTGGCAGCTAATTCCGACAAAATGCATCCCATTGTGGCAGCCTTGTGACTTGTATTCCGACCGTCAGTTAAAACTTGCATTAAGCGCCTGCAAAACTGTGCCTACGTGATCGAACGAGGACGTAAAATTAGTGATAGAGAAGATTGCGTCGACCTTAAATTATTCATCACTAGCTGTCCTCCCCAGTCTTAGGTGAAATGATCAGCTATGCGTGCTTCGCTTCTAAACTTGATAGCTACTGTAAAAATGCTTTAAAAAAGGTTCAAATGTTTGTAAGTCTATCGGACTTAACTGCGTGGTTATAAGTCCTTAGCTTAGAAACTATTTAAACTAAGTTAGACTAACCTAAGGACAAATCAAATGTTTGTAAAGCGTAAGGGACTTAACTGCTTAACTACTTATGAACTAGCCGGCCGCGGTGGCCGCGGGGACTGAGGCGCTTCAGTCACGGTCTGCACGGCCACTACGGTCGGGGGTTCGAATCCCCCCTCGGGCATGGATATTTGTGCCGTCCTAGTTAGTAAGTAGTTCATAAGTAGTTTGTAAGTTTAGGGACTGATGACCCCGTACTTATGTCCCATAGACTACACAAATACTTATGAACTCGTGTATACCAAGTACGGCACAAACATCCATGCCTGAGGGATGATTCGAACCTCCGATCCTCGCTATCCGCAACGTGGCGCTCCATTCCGGTCGGCTTTAAGTTATCATTTTACCACATTTTATTAAATATATAGAAAGTTACGAATAAACAAAAATACGTGCGTTTTTCGTAAAAATTACCATTAGGTATTATAACTTTTTTCACACATCGAAGAAAAATCTGTCACGGCAGGATTCAACCAACCGATCCTATGGTTGCAAGAACATAACGGTACTATTTTTTTCCTCTCTCTCTTTTACTCACCGGGTAGGACTGTTCTTTGCGGTCGCCGTCACCTGAGCTACACCGTTAGATTTTGCAACTGTTTTATTGGTACTCACGTGTACTTACAAAATTTCAAAGACTGTTTCTTGCTGCGTCGAATGGCTTTGGCTGATTGTTATTTGAGTTCTGAACTTACCGTACCATGTGGTCTCCTTCTTTGGCACAAAACCACATCAATACTAAATTAAAATTCAACGTCCCAGTGTCGTATGCTTACGGTTCACATCTTGTTGTTTACCACACGTCCGCAAAGCATACAGGTCTCACGCGACCAGCCAGAAGCACTCCTCCGCATGCGCTCTCTAAGCATGCCAAGTAGTCCCACAAAAACACAACAGGTACAACCTTTTAAACTGAAACCATGATCACTATCTCAGGCCGGCCGCGGTGGCCGAGGGGACTGAGGCGCTCCAGTCACGGTCTGCACGGCCACTACAGTCGGGGGTTCGAATCCCCCCCTCGGGCATGGATATATGTGCCGTCCTAGTTCATAAGTAGTTTGTAAGTTTAGGGACTGATGATCCCGTAGTTAAGTCCCATAGGCTATACAAACATTTGAACATTTCACTATCTCAGTATGTGTACTTGATACTCAGCACCGAGCCATTGCCTGCACTCCACAAAACATACATGTACGTACATGCATAGTGGAGAGATCACTTATTAGAAGTTGTAAAGAAAATTTTAAAGAAATGTACAGAAATTGTCTTTAACAATACTTTAAATGCCTGGCGTAAAATTAATGAAAATTCAACCGTGTTGTTTTGTGATCCCATATTAGTTCCACGTTCGGTTTTGCAACGATACAGGTGCATATTCAGTGGGTAGCAATTTTTTCATGAGAGTACAAAAAGGTTTAGATAGCCCCAACGTTCTAGTTGCAAGTTGTTGTATGTATAAATTTAATAGTAAAACTGATGCTGCGGGTCAAGAACTTCTAAAAAAAAAAAAGTTTTACTCAGATAAAAACATTATTATTTTCCAAATGTAAAAAGTCGTTTCCTTTTCATTATTGCACGTTAAAAGTGGGCAGTTCGCCTGCATCAATTTTCCACCTGGTAGATTCAATCATCTGTTTAAGCACATTTTTATCGAGGACGTCAGTGAGTGATATCCATTTACGACTACATTTTAACAACGAGATACACACTTCTTTCGTGGACGATATTACAGAATGCTGTTTAATAAAAAGGTTTCAAAAAGGAGAAAACGTCTTTAGTACCTAAGTTGATATAATGATGACCCGTTTAACTGTCGGCTTCATGAACATTGTCTAGTTTTATCGATATTCAGTAGCAGTTCTTAAGTCTTTTTTGTACCACACAAAAGGGTTTACATTAAATTTTTATGCTGACGTGGAATCGTCTTGTAACTAGAGCCTTAATTTTATATGGACCTTGAAATAAAGCGCCTGAAGGTGCACCTATAATGGCGCGAAACGGTCGTGGATATACTAAAGGGTCGGAATACAGCTATAACGGCACGAGTGAACTTTAATAAAAAAAAGTGTTTTAAAACAATTTGACAATTTATTACTAAAACTATGTTACCTAAGCTGTAGCTGCCCTTAATAGAAAATACTTTTAGGGTTCCAGGAAAAAGCTGCAACCAGTCTCCTTTTTTCTCTACTTTATTTATTTTCATACCATTTTGAAGTAAGTCGTCTTCAGCTGGTACAGTTGTTGTTTTTCTCAATGACATTGTAGTACACGTTGTTATACATAAATTATAAGAATTATATGGAACTTCCATGTCTGGCAAAAATGGCGGCATTCATAAGTTTTTATCTTGTTGCAAGTTGCTACTTACAATTTCCTCATATTTGTATGTTGTAGTTGGTAAGATAAAGGTATTGTGGGACACTTTGCTTGTGTTTAGTTGGTTAAAAGTTGTACACTATATACAATTAATAACACCAAACTCTTTCCAAATATGTTACAGTCGTGAAGACGTCAAAGATCTGTATAACTAATAAAACAAAGATCTTAGCTGAGACTGAATTTTATTTGCAAAGCATTTACACGTAGTAATATGAGTGTTTCAGCATGGATCGCCACCTGATACCTCAGTATGTCCTGGGTTTTCTTCTGTAAATGTAACCATTTCATGTACTTCATATGCACTGTTTCAACAATGAATCTTGTGTGAATAGAAAAACTCTAAGAGGGTGTACTGTAATGATACTCGTAATTTTATATGGTTCTGTTATACTCGTTTGCTATGGATATTTAAAAGGGTTTTTATTTTTTTACTTTTATTGTTCAAACAGATCATAAAAAAATCTATACTGAATGGAAGGGATTTGATTTCTTACTACTTTCTGTAAAAATATTTGTTGGTATGTTTCAAGTTAAAAGCAAGCTCAGGCAGGTAAAATTTTAGTTAAAGGCCCGCAGTTGGTATGGGTATCATTACAACACAACTCCAATATAATTCGTGATCAAATGATTTTTAGTTTTATTTTTAAGTTAGTATTTAACAAAGTTATATAGAACCTATCACCCTGCATTTATTCCGATTTCTAAAATACTGAAATATGATTATAGTAAAATTCTGGCCTTATACACAGCTTGAATATCTATACAGCATCATTGAATGTAGTAACAAGTCCCTGATAAGTTAACTGATTTTTACGAAAAATATTCTTAAATAGTTCCAATATCACTGATACCTTATTCCTGAATAAAAAATCATTAAATACCACTTCCCCTTTTATTTTTAGAATATCTTTCACTTGGAAAACACTGTCCTTACTAACAGCGCTTTTACTATCGCAAACACACGACACGGAAAGGACAAGCACAAGCACAAGACAAGACAAGCTCGATTCTTTTTCATACATCTTATTATATAGTAATTATTTACAAAGACCACAGTAATTATGATTATCCATTTGCAATCATTATTCTCTGTACGTCACATTAATTTCTCTGTTTACAAGCATCGTATACACTAGTGGCACGTCGAAACACTTTATTGGTTACTACAAAAGTTTATTCTTTACGAACAACAGTCAAAAATTGGAAGGACATTATACTACCAATCTCTATTTGCCTTTTCTCTCTTTCTGTCTTTTGAACACACTCTTGATGAAATGTTGTATACTTTACTTCAAAACAAGAAGTTTCCCATTGTAGACATAAAATTATTTTTGGTGCATTGCGGAGGGTTGTTTACTTACGAAATTTAACAAAATCTGTACCTTCTAAATCAAAAGATAAGTCAATGTTTACATTAATTTTGTACGGTGCATGGTATACGGTACCTCGCAAGGAACTTTGTTTTACTCATCGCAATAGAAGTTGATTTATATGTGTTTTCTTAGATTAAAGAGGGGTATGGGGGAGGAGAAGAAGAACCGAGGAGTCCGGAGGGAGGAGGGGGAGTGATAGAAATGGGCCGATAGAGGGGAAGCTACAGAGGGATGGAGCGGACGGTAAATGGCTATAAGAGTATAGAATATATTAATACCAGGGCAAGGCCGGGTTTTCAGCTAGTAAATGCATAAAAATTAAAATTAAAATAGGAAAATAAACAAATGTGATGCAATGCGGTCACTATTTCAAAAAAAGGGGCGAAACGCGTTAAAAATAATGAAAATTATATTCGAATTCCACTCGTGACATGCCCTGATGAAGTATGCGTTCATATTTATGAGTTAATGCCACTGTCTATTAATTGAAATATATTCGCAACCGTGACTGCATTCTTTCAATAAATTCATAACTGGTTGCCGCACCACAGGTCAGCATGGAATGGAGCCAATTTTATAAATAAATATAGTTCACATTGCTTACTTCCGGTTTTTACTTATACACTGTGATTCACGTGCGATGTGAAACACCTTTTATTGCGTCAGCGGTTCCAGATAATGAAACGAGTTCTTCGGCAAATAATTGTGACGCGAGTGTGACGTACTTTAGTGTATGTGATAAAGAGCGTGTCTCAAAAAGACACACAGTAAAGAACCTGATTGGTGTGGTCAGAGGTGGCGGTCTCTCTACCCTGTCATGGGTTTACACGGCACGGGTGCAGACGCGCCTTTGATTTGTGTCACATGTCAGATTGCCGATGCATAAATTATCGGCTTCGCAATTTGGGCGTAATACGAGGATATCACGTCAGCTCCGGCATGCATGTGATGCGGTTGGGGAGGCAGAAGGTTTCGAGGGGGAGGATGGGAGATTACTTGCTTTCACCTGACCTGTTGGATGTAAATTACTGATTCGACTACTGATTTTGTATGACATTAAATGACATCGCAAGTTTTGGAGGCGATATGAGATTAATATCCTTCAAAAGTGAAGCGCCAAGATCGCGAAATACTTTGTATTTATATTTAGACTAACAAGGAAAGTACTTGAGCTCAAACAAACAGAAATTCACTAAAAACGTATGATAATGTAAACGTCTCATATTACACTTGTGGTACTCTCACATCTGCAAAAACTGTGCAGTCGTCCTTTACAGGCCTCTGCGTGTGCCATGCCGCAATGCACTTTGACCTGGCGGTACAGTAGTGACGCCACAGTGTGCCTCTGAATTTGCGTTTTGTTACGTAATTTGCGTAGTGAAGCGTCGGATGGTCGGAGATTGGTAATCAATCCTGCTAATATAGTGTGACTGTTTGAGATGAAGTTACGAAGAAACCTTCTTCGTGAAGATGGTATTGGTGTAGAAGATGATTCATTCGCTTGTTACCTGGTATCTATTATAGAGTTTCTAATGTATGCTCATATTTCTGCACTATAATAGATACCAGAAAACATGCGAATGATTCATCTTCTATACCAAGACCATTTTCACGAAGAAGGGGTCTTTGGAATTTCATCTCAACCAACTGCAATACATCAGTAGGAATAATTACCAATCGCCGATCTATCTGACACTTCACTAAACAAATAACGTCACAAAACACAACTTCAGAGGCACACAGCACTGTCCCTACTGGTCCAGACTGGCGTACCGGCAGGTCAAGGGTCGCGGTGGAGTAGCCGAGCGGTCTAAAGCGTCTCGCGACGGAGCGCGCGGTTGCTCGCCGTGGAAGTTCGAGTCCTCCCTGGGGCATGGGTGTGTGTGTTTGTCAGTAGGTTAGTGTACCTAGGTTTAAGTAGTTTGTAAGCTACGGACTGATGACCACGCAGGTTGGTCCTACAGATTTACAAACATTTGAATATTTTTTTGAGCAGGTCAAGGTGCAGTGCGACGTGGAACACGCAGAGGCCTCTAATGGGCGACTGCAAAGTTTTGCAGATGCGAGAGTATCGCTAGTGCAATAAGGGACCTCTACATTATCTGTCACAAGATTTTGATATATTTATGTTTGTTCGAGCCCGAGTACTTTCCTTGTAAGTGCTATGATGCACGTAATATTTAATCTCCATTGTTAAATAAGATGACCAACTTCTAAAACGTTATATGACCAGATGGTGGTGGTGTAGTTCTCCGAAATCGGTCGTCAATTAATAACTAAGAATTTCGCGATCTTGACATTTCACTGTTGAACTACATTATTGATTTTAGACTCATAAAGTCGTTTAGTACTTTCCTTCCTTAACACGACCACAGTATTTTGTGATTTCTGTTTGACACCACTTGTCAGAGAATGTAATTTTGTTTGTGGCATTTTCTTTGTTGTCACTTTCAAGTAATGTTTCGACCAGTTTTCTACTGTTTATATTCAGTCGAGGTCTGAGTTTCCATTAGGATGTGAATTATTGCGATTGTACTGAAGCTTTCTCTTGATTCTCGAGATGAAAAGAGAGGAGAAGATAACAGAGATGGGAGAGGAAGTGCACTGGGAACGGAGGAAATGGGACAGGGTTGAGGGTGGAGTGGGCAGGGGAGAGACTAGGAAGAGGAGAGGGGAAGATACGGTGAGAGAGCGAAGAGAAGAAATGAAAGGGGGTATGGGAAGAGGAGAAGAGAAGGCGAAAGCTTCTTTTTGTAATTTTATTAAGTGAAATTGAAAGCTTGATGAAGGTTTGTTAAGTGAAAGTTTCTTGTTCTTATTAAGTCTTTTTATTTAACTCAAGGAGTTTCTGTAAACATATCTGCGTAACTGATTTAAAAAAAAAAAAAAAAAAAAAAAAAAAAGGCACTGTACGTAAAACAATCGGTACTTCTGTGAACATTATTTCTGACAGTCAGATTCAGTGGCATGTAAGGTGTGATTACTTTATTGGTACGTGAACATTTACATTTAAAAGGAAAACCTTTTTCTCAAAAAAACTCAATACGTTTGAGGGTCAAGGTTGAGCTGAAATAAGAAATATTAGTAATAATTAAGTTATATATTGAATTAAAGAAACATACCTTTTTTGAGTCTTGTTTTGTATTATACAATTCCGTTCCATATAAATATTCTCTTCCTCTTGATACAGAATCCACTGTCCAATACAATACGTTTGTATTCATAAATATAGAGTGAAATAAATCAAACTCAATACAATCATTGCTGACCAAATCAACCTTAGTACACAACGCAGTTGCCATACGTCTGTCAGCTAGCCTAGCCCACGATCGACTCCTCTGCTCAACAGCTCACTCTCTACTACTCGCCTCAGGAGTCAAAGAAGCTGCTGTAGCGCAGATACTACATCGCAGTTGCAAAGACATTATAATGTGCAGTAGTTACAAAAATGGAGTGAGATTATCGATCATTGATGACTTTCACATACAAAATAAAACTATAAGGCGGATACAAAATCATATTCACAAAAATAAAGCTAAAAATCCATAAATAATGAACTTCAGCTTATTGCTGCCTACTTTCAAAGAGGAGAGAGAGAAGAGGAGAGGGGAAGAGTAAAGAAGAATAAAAGGAAAAAGTAGAAAGGAAAAGAAGAGATTGTGGTGGAGGTGGTTGTGGTATCTACTCACTAGGTACCTCAACATGACAAATCTGTGCTATCATCTAATTCTTAATTTAAAGCTGGGATTGGGTCTAAGAGGTCAGGTAGTTCATATAATTTTCTACTAACATTAATATTTTGCAGTCGAGATCGCCCGTTGTAATTTATTTTTTTCCCATATGTTCTTTTTCGACAGAATCTGTCACCTACGAATCTTCTGGAAGTCTTTTTTATAGTACGATTACCTAATAAGAACATTTCTCAACTAACATAAGAACGCCTCACAAACTTGTCTGGAGCAAAGAGTACTTAATAAGTTCATGGAGCAGTTACCTGCTGACCTACATCAGGTCGAAACCGGTCAATGAAAACTCAATTTTTGCAATCAACACTGTTTTTTGTAATATTAATCATACCAAATAGATCGCTGTTTCTCTCCTTTGACTATGTTGTCTACATTAAGAAGTTCATAGCAGCCACAAGGGCCTGAATGTGGAGGCCACTTTCTCACAGGATGCGCTACTGCCGCATCTTAAACACATCCTGCGCTTATTGATTAACGCAATATTTTGCTTAATATTTTGCAGCTAATATCGGGTATAGTATTAGTTTGTTTTATTACTGAATAGCATGAAATAACGTGTTTATTTTCGTTGTATATTTATGTCACACACTTTTGTATGAGACACGTAACAATTTGTAATAAGTTTTATTTTTCATTTTATATATTTGTTGCATACATAAATATCTCCACGGTGGAGTGTCCAAGCTCATTGAGGCGCTATGCTCCGATGCGCGAGGCCGTTCCCCGTCGGAAAAAAATATTCAAATGCTTATATAGCTGATGGGACTTAATTACGGGTTCATCAGTCCCTAAAGTTACAAACTACTTATCAACTAGCTAATACTAAGGACGGCACAAATATCCATGCCCGAGAGGGGATTCGAACCCCCGACCGTAGGGGCCGTGCAGACCGTTACTGGAGCGCCTCAGTCCCCTCGGCCACCGCGGCCGGCTCCCCGTCGGAGGTTCGAATCCTACCTCGGGCTTGGATGTTTGTGTTTTCTTTAGTATAATTTAGTTTATTAGTAACTAGCTGAACCCCCGTTGCTTCGCATGCATAGGCTGGTTGGTCTGCACCAGTTTCTTCTTGATCCTTATGAAGAATCAATGTCTTAAGTTTCGTAGTTATAGCTTGAAATTTGAGTTAACAGCAACGTATTTTTGAAAATCAATTTTTTGCGTCACCTGTTTTACCCTCTCATTTGTCGAATTTCAAAAAATGCTGAACCCTGAATTAAAATCTGAAATTTTGTAGTTCTAGCTTCAAAATTGCCTAAATAGCTACGTATTTTCAAAAAACGTTTCATCCCCTATTCCCCCCCCCCTTACGGACGGTATATCTGAAAATCGCTTCTTAAATGACGCGTACAGAGTAAGATCAACACCCTCCACAAATTTCAAGTTTGTGTTTTCAGTGGTTTGGGCTGGGCGATGATGAGTCAGTCAGTCAATCAGTCAACCAGTCAGCCAGTCAATCGGGACACTTCCTTTTATATATAGATATTTGTAAGTTTAATCACTGTTGAGCCCGCAGTTAAGTTCCATAAGCTTAACAAACATCTGAACATTTTGAACGTAAATATACATCAAGTTACACACAAATACTTTACATATAATAAAATATTGAATACTTTCATTAAAATATATTCTTTATAATAAGTTCACTGTTATGTGCACTGGTGTATAAACCAATGGATTTAGTCTTTGTCAAACGTGCGAAAAACAAAAAGTAGAATACGTGAAAAAACAGGAAGCTTTTGATATTCCACAAATCTCAACGTTTGACCCTGTGCTTACACGTGGATGATCAGCTACGATGGAGTGGCTTAGCGGTAGGCTGCTTTGCGCGAGGTTGCTCGCCGTCGAGGGTTCGAGTCCTCCATGCGACTTGTGTGTGTGTGTGTGTGTGTGTGTGTGTCTGTGTGTGTGTGTCTGAGAGAGAGAGAGAGAGAGAGAGAGAGAGAGAGAGAGAGAGAGAGAGAGAGAGAGAGAGAGAGAGAGAGTTGTCCTTACATTAGTTTAAGTAGTTCGTAAGTAAATAATTCTCAGTCTCTGCTAAGCCGTGGAGGTTCGAGTCCTCCCTGGGGCATGGGTGTGTGTGTTGTCCTTAGGTTAGTAGGTTTAAGTAGTTTGTAAGCTACGAACTGATGACCACGCAGTTTGGTCCCATAGATTTACAAACATTTGAATTCAGTCTCTGCTATTTTTTATTTTATATATTTGTTTCATACATAAATATCTTAGCCGTGGTGGAGTGTCCGAGCGCACTGAGGCGCTATGCTCCGATGCGCGAGGCCGTTCACCGTCGGAGGAACAGAGACTCGAAATTATTTAATTATTCAACACTGTAGCTGCACCAACCGCCACCACCACCATCATGGAATGGATTAAAATGTGTAGTTCGCACGTCTTGGGACTGGTGACCAGAGCAGTTCGCTCCAATAGGTGTATAAACATTTCAACACTTGAACATTTCGGTCATTATAATCTTGAGCAGAACAGTAATTTTGTCATGTTTCACAGATTTTGTCATTACTGAAATCCACACTGACTTAAAAAACTGTAAGACAGACAGATGCGATGGTACCAACAACAGTCACCAGATCGAAGGTTAATCGAAAGATCGAACAGATCCCGGGATTTCCCGAAGTGACGTAAATTGTTCGAACAGTGCGGGTCTTTTTGAAGCCCAGCTAGTTTTGGCCGGTAGCCTCCATCTGTTGCCACTAGCCTTCTGAGCTCCAATAATGACGATTTCAGTAAATCACAACATCTCATCCGTGACAGAGGATGTAATTTTCCTGATTCGGTAGACGGATTACTCTCATGGCCGATACAGTCAGGTATACTTTGATACATTTGACGATAGTGTGATATTAATGAAATTTTTTCCGTATAGAATCCTCAGTTGTCATAAAAAGCTAGAATTATCTTTACATCACTGTGCGCGCTTCCGATAAATAACATCGAGGGGAAACAGATCATACGCGCGTAAAGCAATATGGAAATAGTTAATCTCTGACTAATGCGTTTTTGGAATACTGCTTCATACGGTATTAACGATGACAATACTTTTGCTACTAATTAAAGCTCGAAATGAAATAGGAAATTGGGTGCATGTATGTATATTTGTGTGTGTGTGTGTGTGTGTGTGTGTGTGTGTGAGGGGGTTAGCGGGGAAGGGGGAGGATGGAGAAGATTTAGACTTAGAAGCAGTTCAGAGGCGAGCAGCTGGGTTTGTTACTGCTAGGTTCGACCAATGCGCCAGTGTCACAGAAATGCTCCAGGAACTCAAATGAGAATCACTGGAAGAAAGGCGACGTTCTTTTCGAGAAATTTAGTCGAGGAAATTTAGAGGGCCGGAATTTGAAGCTGAGTGTAGAACGATCTTCTTGCTGTCTACTTGCATTTCGTGTAAAAAAACACAGAAACAAAATAAGAGTAATTAGGGCTCGTAATAGAATCGTATAGACAATCTTTTTTCCCTCTTTCTGTTTGGGAATGGAATAGAAAAGGAAATGCCTAGTAGTGGTACAGTGTACCCTCCGCCACGCACTTTACAGTGGATTGCGGAGTATATATGTAGATGTAGAGGTGTGATAGGGGACAGGTAGTGCTAGTGTGGGACATAGACTAACAATTTTTACATTTATTGTGCTACTGTAAATATCGTTTGGGTTTGTAATAAGGAAAACAAATAATTTAAATTTTAAAATTATATCTGGCTAACTAGTTTTTATGAAAACTCGTGTTGAATTGATTAAAATTAAATGCTTCTTTCAGTAACATTTTACATGGTAGGTACACAACTTTTTTTAGTTATATATAATTTTCAATGCTGACATTACTAAATTCAATGTGATAACTAACAGGTTCGTTTTCGTATTACGTATTTATTAAACTGATAGAAAGTAGCTGTTAAACGAAACATAACAAATTATAAAATAAAATTCTTCGAATAAAGTAATAAAATGTGATATCTTGTATTAAATAATATACAACATAAAACCATTCCATAGTTAATTTTAACAATTCGGTAGGTTGCTCTATCTTGCGGTGACTTAATTACAGACGGCAGATGCGGAAACGACGTTATAAGTAGGGCAGACCGGGTGTGGTAGTCACAAGGGTTGGTTGACATAAAGTTTAAAACTCGGCCACTAAATGTCCGACTCTACAGGAATGAATTCCTGAACAGTCGTACCACTATCTGCATCCTCTGTGTGAAGATATTTTTCTGTATTGAAAATCTGATTCTACAGTAACGTAGCGAGTAATTCAATATACGATGTGTGCTCATTACGAATCGTTACGGAACGCACAATTCTGGATATTACCCGAAGTTTTCAAAATAGCATTTCGGGGTTCGTTCTCACAAAACTAAAGGGGACGCCTGTAACGCTTGTCGTTTCTATTCTTAAATAGAGACGTTTTTGACGACCATGCATTTTCTCCTGGTTTCGTAAAATAGCGAACAAAATCGTAATATGCATACTACCCGAAGTGCAGAGACGATGGATGAAGGAGGCAAAGGTTAAACAATGGACGTCTCTAAAAATCAGAGTAATGGCTGAATCTCAGCCTTCTTGCAGTGGCTTTGAGAACTCTCAGTGTGGGTCTAATATTCTTTGTCCGAAACACATCAGACCTTTCCTAAAGCTGGAGAAGGAAAACAATTAAGGAACAGAACAGTAACAACCGAAAGAGATGCTTGGCTGTCCTCACAGCTCACAGACAGTTAGGTGAAGCAGGAACTCTAATGGTAAAACCGAGCGAGGTGGCGCAGAGGTAACACACTGGACTCGCATTCTGAAGGTAGTTCGAATCCACCTCCGGCCATCCAGATTTAGGTTTTCGTGCTTTCCCTAAATCACTCTAGGCAAATGCCGGGGTGGTTCCTTTGAAAGCGCACGGCCGATTCCATTCCCTATCCTTGCCCCGACATCCGAGCGTGAGATCCGTCTCTAATGACCACGCTGTCGACGACACGTTAAATACTAAGTTTCCTTATGAGAATTGTAAAAGAAACTAACAAGGAAAGTACTTGGGCTCCAACAAACAGAAATATACCAAAATCGTGTGAGAGGGAATGTAGAGGTCCCTTATTGCACTAGCGATAATCCCGCATCTTCTGAACTTTGCAGTCGCCTTATTGCACATTCAGCTGCCGATACCAGTTGGGACCACTAGGAACAGTGCGGTGAGCCTCTGAAGTTGCGCTTTGTGACGTTATTTGTATAGTGAAGCGTCAGATGGGTCGGTAATTGGTAACCAATCCTGCTAATGTATTGCGATTGGTTGAGATGAAACTCCGAAGAGCCCTTCTTCGTGAAAATGGTATTGGTGTAGAAGATGAATCATTCGCATGTTTTCTGGTATCTATTATAGTGCAGAAATATGAGCATAGATTAGAAACACTAATAGATACCAGGTAACATGCGAATGATTCATCTTCAATACCATGTTCACGAAAAAGGTTTTTTTCGTAACTTCATCTAAACAAGTCACACTATATTAGCAGGATTTTGTGCCAATCGCTGACCTATCCGACGCTTCACTACACAAATAACGTCACAAAGCGCAACTTCAGAGGCAACGTCCCTACTGGTGTACCGGCAGCTCAATATGCAACGCGGCATTGCACACGCAGAGGTCTCTAATGGGCGACTGCAGAGCTTTGCAGATGCGGGAGTATCGCTAGTGCAATAAGGGACCTTCACATTATCACTCACACGATTTTCAGGTATTTATATTTGTTCGAGCTGAAGTATTTTCCTTGTCAGTTCCAAAGTTGTGAAGAAACATCTTCTTTCATTTCCAAAAAAAAAAAAAAAAAAAAAAAAAAAAAAAAAAAAAAAAAAAAAAAAAAAATCCAACTGAAAGGCAAAAGAAAATAAATACGTAAGTAAAAAAAACAAGTTTTTTAGAGTACTGATAATTTATAATTTTAGTGTGTTATGAATGGACAGTTTCACTGTAGGTTATTGATAAAGGCTTATGAGATTAGTCTTTTTCCTTTTGTATGTTGTATTACTGGACTTTTCGTGTAAAATCATCTGAATTAATTATTTTGTCTGTGTTTATGACATTACCGTGAAACTGAAGTGTTATATTTTAATCTTAAATGCTTCTTTGATTTGAAGTAATTTATGTGACTGCAACAAGGATTTTGGTACTTCTAACACCTGCAGATTTCACGTAACAATAACATGTGACAACCAACCCCAATCCCTGTGAAAACCATCCCAGTTTCGAAGTCGGTAGTTACATAAATCGCATATTAGAAAAGGCGATCCTAATTTTGTAACAAAGATTATAAAGACATAAATTGTTTTCATAAACATTCTTAAAAGTTTAGACTAAAAGTTCGTTAGATAAAAGTGCTAACTGTATATTGGCAACTTAAATCACTTAACAAAATTATGTCTCCTGTTCCCGATTGCATACCAGTTACGTTCTTTTCAGAGTATGCTGGTGCAATTGGCCCATACCCGGGTATCATATACAACCGTTCGCTGAGCGAACGTTCTGTACCCAAAGATTGGAAACTTAATAGGTGTGACCCGCGAAATTACAGGCCAATATCACTGATGGTTTGCAGCAGGTTTTTAGAACATATACTTTCCTCAAATATTATGAAGCACCTCGAATATAACGACCTATTGACCCATAGTCGGAAGCAGAAATTATCGCTCTTGTGATGAGTGCTATCGACAGTGGATGTCAAATAGATTCCGTATTTCTAGATTTCCGGAGGGTTTTTGACACTGTACCAATCAAGCGTCTTCTAATCAAGATGCGTGCTTATGGAATATCGCCACATTTACGCAATTGGTGTCGTGATTTCCTGTCAGAAAGGACAGTAATTTGGAATTATTGGTAAGTTATAGATTAGAACTGAAGTAATATCTGGCGTTCCCGAGGGCCCCTTCTGTTCCTTATTTTTTGTAAACGATTTAGGAGACAATCTGAGTAGCTCTCTTACACTGTTCGCGGATAATGCTTTATTTGTCGGGTCACAAGAAAATCAAAAGCAGATACAAAATGATTTAGAGAAGATAGCTGCATGGTGAAAAAATTGGCAGCTATAGCGGTCCCCGTCTCAATTGTTTGTCAAGATTTGGTGATTTTAAGATTTGCCGCAAGTCGGGTTAAATTTCAGTATCTGCGTCCAGTGGACAGCGCGGCCGGATTTAGGTTGGTAACACAGGGATAAAATTTTATTATTGGCGCACGTTACGTCGTGTCGTAGCAAAAGCAGTTGGCATTACGAACACGACTAACAAGAAAAGTAAAGCAACCTGTAATATATTTTTCTTTAAATTACGTAAAAGGGGTTGGCGAGCAACACTATAACAGGCGGAAATGTACCTACTTATTCTCTGTTAAATATTTTTCCTTTTAAACTGAAGTTACTATTGTAGTACATTAGTAGATAAATTTCGCCTATCATAATTTTTGAATTAAACTGTTAATGTTGAAATAAAATTACTTTGTATTCTTAAACTGTTAACTTTGTTTATTATTACTGTTTTACCAGAATTCTCGCGAACCTTCATGGCTCGCACAATGGCGCCCATCAATGGTATGAACCTACAAGTACTAAACTAAAGAATTACTGAAAATAGTCATTTATTTAAAAAATGAAAACTGGATATTTATGTATGAAATAATATTCAAAAATGTTCAAATGTCTGTAAATCTATCGCACCAAACTGCGTGGTCATCAGTCCGTAGCTTACAAACTACTTAAACCTAGGTAAACTAACTTACGGACAAACACACACACACCCATGCCCCAGGAAGGACTCGAACCTCCGCGGCGAGCAACCGCGCTCCGCAGCGAGGTGCTTTAGACCGCTCGGCTACTCCATGAAATAATATTCAACAGCCGTTTCTGTGAATTTTGAATTTTAGTATTGTTTAAAAAAAAAAAAATTGCTCACTACAACACTTACATAATTGAGAGCAGCCAACAAAAATCTCATCCAAAATCAAACAAAAAGAACAAACATTTTCATCACTCATCGTTCTCATTCCTTCCAGGAAAAGATAATAGAATGGGAAGAGAAAGGTCAGAGATAAGAAACGAGAACGATAGCGGAACAAAGAGTAACACCACTGTCTATGGCTTACGTATGTAATCGGCGATGTAATATTACACAGTTCACCCTAAAAAATGTTAATTGTGAAGTCATCTATATGACCACTAAAAGAAATCGGTTAAACTTCGGTTACACGATAAATCAGTCAAATCTACAGGCCGTAAATTCAACTTGATTCCTATTAATAATCATTACGAACAACTTAAATTGGAAACTCCGCATAGTAAATATTGTAGGAAAAGCCAACCAAATGTTTTTTTTTCTTTTCATTGGCTGAACACTTGCAAAATGCAACAGTTCTACTAAAGAAATTGCCTACACCACACTTGTGCGTCCTATTTTGGAGTAGTACTGCGTATTGTAGGATACGAGTTGGAGGACACATCATCACGGAAATAATGGACGAATTGGGGTAGATTTCAATAAAAGAAAGGCGTTATTCGATGCGGGGAGATCTATCTGCGAAATTTCTTACAGCAACTTTCTTTTCCGAATGCGATTTTGTTAGCACCAGTGGTGGCCAGTGCTTCAGTTGACTGAGGGTTCACCTCTTTCAGTGCCAGATCTTGAGGGTTGCCCCCCCATATCCCCACTCGGCGAGTTGCCGTTTCGGCGCCCCCGCTCCCTTGCTCGTCGTCCAAAGAGAAAATTTAGTGCACCTCCGCGAGTGGCGCCGGAGAAAAGCTCCCGATCCCCCTCACCACTCTGGGCTTGCTGCTACTTGAGCTGAGGCGTCGGCCTGTCATCTACATCTACATAGATACTCTGCAAATCACATTTAAGTGCCTGGCAGAGGGTTCATTAACCCCTTTCATAACTTTTCTCTACCGTTCTATCCTCTAATAGCGCGCGGGAAAAAAGAATACCTAAATTGTTCCGTTTACGATCTGATTTCTCTTAGGTGGGTGGTAGCAAAATATTTTGATATTCAGAAGTAAAACTCGGTGATTGAAACTTCAGAAACAGATCACGCCGCAAAGAATAACGTCTTTCTTTTAATGATTTCCACCCCAATTCGTGCAACATTTCCGTGACGCTTTCCCCCCAGTAACGTGATAAAACAAAACGAGCTGCCCTTCTCTGAACCTTCTCAATATCATCCGTCTGTCCCACCTGATGAGGGTCCCACAATGAGCAACAGTACTCCAGGAGAGGACGCACAAAAGTGATGTAGGCAGTCTCTTTGGTGATGAATCTTCGAAGCGTTCTGCCAATGAAACGTAACCTTTGGTTCGCCTTCCCCATAATATTTTCAATGTGTTCTCTCCAGTCAAAGTTGTTCATAATTGTAACTCCTAGGTATTTGGTAGAGTCTTCGACCTTAAGGTTTGACTGAATTTTCGTGTAACTGAAGTTCAGCGGATTTCCTTTAGTGGTCATGGGTATTATATCACATTTTTCTTTATTTAGTGTCAATTGCCAATTTTCTCACCATGTAGAAATTTTGTCTAAATCGCTTTGCAGTTGATTTTGATCCTGTGTTGACTTCACTAACCGATAAACAACAGCATCATCCGCGAACAGTCTAAGGTAACTATTCAGATTGTCTCCTAAATCGTTAATAAACACAAGGAAGAGTAGGGCACCTATAACGCTTCCCTGTTTGTTTCACAATAAACACCAAGAACATGTGAAAATGTACATGAACACTAAAACACAGTAAGAACTGATTACACTGGTAAGTGACTAACAAAATGAATTCATTACGATGAACACACGAGCTACCTTCGGTAGAAAGGCTGCTGCCCATCACATCTTTTCAAACAGTTAAATCTTTCTAACAACGAAGTGTATGAATGTCATTTACTCTCAAAATTTCGACACTTTTGCAAAAACATCCAAAGAATATGTGGTAAGTAACAATACAAAAGGTATTGTTGTTCCCGTATCTGTTAAAAAGAAGATTAGGTTTTAAAAAATTGCTTGCAGTCGGTCTCGAACCCTTATCTTCGTCAGCAGAGAACGATTCCGGTAACCACATGGCTATTGTTGCTAGGTGGAGACTAGTGACTTCATGATTATTATTTGAAGGCATTTACAATTTATATGTCTTTAATGTATAGTTATGTTTTACGAAATATGAAGTGTTTTTGATGAATCTCCAATGCGCCAAAAACAAATATGAAGCTACGACGTTGCCTTCATGGAGGATTTTCGCATGCGTAAGGCGAGTTGGGTATAAGCTCCTTTGGTTTTGCTTCGGGACCATTCTTGCGTAATGGCCAGAGCTCGAGTAGCCAGGTACTGGTGTGTCTACCAGCTCCACCGCCAGTGTTGAAAGCGACGCTTCCCCTCTCCCCTCCCTGCCGCGAGAGTGTACATATGCTGTCTCCAGGGGGTTCATAAGAATACTTGAACCTCAGCCGCGCATGCGCATTGCAACGCTATGGCTACTGCTGTCTATATTAAGCGGCCACGCTACGACGTCTATACGTGCTGCCTCCGCGACGTAAAACCTTCTTCATCCGAGTAAAATACTTTGAATGTTTTTTTTTCTTCAACATAGATGCTATAGTCAGCTACTGTTACAGCGTCAAAGGATAAAAATGCAGCCCTCGGCCATTAAATTAAAATTATTTAATCTGGTTTCGACAATAATTATGATTGCCTTCATTAAAAATTTTAAATAAAAGCAAATGACATAATAAAAGTTACAACTCAGCTGTAAAGTTTACGTGAGAAAATTTCCAACAATTGTTTAGAAAGAGCTAGCCTCCGTTCAGGCGTGCAGCCAATAGTGGCTAGCTCTTTCTAAGAAATTGTTCGAAATTTTCTCACGTCAACTTTACAGCTGAGTTGTAACTTTTATTATGTTATTTATAATTTCTTATGAAAGCAATCATAGTTATTGCCGAAACCAGATTAAATAATTTTAATTTTGCATTTTGAATGTGGATATACAGTGATCTTACAGAAGAACAATACGCATAATGATAGTTTAACAACACTTTTTATTTATTTACTTACCTTCTTTTTCGACGAGATGTATTCCGACGGTTCGCTGGACCAGTTAAACACACAGGACGCGCTGCCGCTGGATAGCACCCACCTACACATGGAGACATGAGCATTAGAAGGAGTTGTCATTCAGAAATTAATTTCTTTTTAAATACTAGTTGGATATCTGTCAGACTTTTGATGCTACTTGGTAAGTGACCAAAGACTTTTCTGGCAGCATAATTCAGCCCTTTCTGAGCCAAAGTTAGACTTAATCTTGAATAGTGGATATCATCCTTTCTCCTAGTGTTGTAGCTAAGCACACTGCTATTACTTTTGAATTGGGTCGGATTGTTAATAACAAATTTCATGAGTGATTATATGTATTGTGGAGCTACAGAGAACATCCCTGGTAAAGGTAAAGCAGTCAACAATCCGATTGTTGGTTTGAACACCACAGTGCTTTAGTAGGCATGGCCCTGTTTTGAGGTGGTATGCCGTTGCTTTCCTCCGACCTTCGAACTGACTTCCCCAGCCAGTTATAGGGAGACCTACAGTTTAACGTGGGTTCCGAACCACGGTGCTACTCGGTATTTTTCACATGAGCAATACTGCCAGAAGTGAAAGAAGTGGAAAGTGACAGGTAAAAATCCTAGGACCTGGTGGGGGATCGAACCCGCAAACTTTGGATTTGTAGTCTGGCTCTCTATCACTATGCAACCCAGAACCCTAGATTCCTAAATAAATGTCTGCTGGATGTTCTTGGGTGGGCTCCAGCAATTATTTTGATTACACGCTGTTGTTTAATGAATACTTTTTTACTCAATGTTGAATTGCCCCATAATATGATGCCATATGAAAGCAATGAATAAAAATAGGCGTTGTAAGCTAATTTACTGAGATGTATATCACCAAATTTTGCAATGAGTCTGATAGCATAAGTAGCAGAACTCAAACGTTTCAGGACATCTTCAATATGTTTTTTTTCCAATTCGGCCCAATCGTCAATGCAAACACCTAAAAATTTTGAATATTCTACCTTAGCTACAGATTTATGTTCAAAGTCTAAATTTATTAATGGTGCCATGCCATTTACTGTATGATACTGGGTATACTGGGTTTTATCAAAGTTTAATGAGACTCCATTTGTAGAGAACCACTTAATAACTTTCTGAAAGATATCATTTACAATTTCATCAATTAATTCCGGATTGTCAGGTGTGATAGCTGTACTTGTATCAGCAAAAAGCAGTAACTTAGCATCTTCCTGAATGTAGAATGGCAAGTCATTAATAAATATTAAGAACAGCAAGGGACCCAAGACCGAACGTTGTGGGAGTCCATTTTTGATAACTCCTCATTTAGAGGAATTAATTGTTTCATATATATCATGTGAACTGCTTATTTCAACTTCCTGCAGTCTTCCGGTTAAGTATGATTTAAACCATTTGTCCACTGGCCCACTCATACCACAATACTTAAGCTTATCTAGAAGACTCTAATGATTTACACAGTCAAAAGCCTTTGAGAGATTACAAAAAATCCCAACTGGTGATGTCCGGTTATTCAAAGGATTTAATAAATGATTTAGATGTTCCTTTTTCCAGCGAGCTATTAGAGAATGTAACTGTAGTGAAACCTTTGCACACCATCTAATATCAGAAAATCACCACCCCACAAACATAGAGAAAGACCTAAAAGTTCTTAAGACCAGCAATAGCTCATACCATAGATTGACAATAGAGGAGAACTACCACATACAAAACGCAATAGCACAAGGAAAAACTGTACTCAATGAATACAGTTCACTCTGCAACAAAACACTATTTACCACACTAGAGGAGATGTACAAATAGTTTTCATAATAGTAACCTTGATCACTCACTCCTATCCCTAATCCCTAGCAGAGACACACAAAAACCCACATAAACCCTCCACTAAACACACATCACATACACCTCAGAAACAAAATTAAAACGTAAATACCAACAAACATATTTTCGCAACACAGACACACACACACACACACACACACACACACACACACACACACACACACACAGAAAAACACAAAAAAACAACACACACACACACACACACACAGCCAAATGTACATGCACATACGAAATGCAAACAAGAAAAAAAACGCATCCACAATACTGGTTTCACTCCAACATTCCCCATCAACAGACGAACATAACACGACACAAACAGTAAACACTCGTATTTCGCGCGCAACTCTTCAAAAACAAAACACTGAAAGAACAAATGAACAGCTTCCAGCTGTATTCGTACGCCAAATATTACCACGGGCGTAATGCATAGAACGAAAAAACGTGGAAAACGAGTGACATACACATTCAAACCAACAGCAACAACCAAATTATAACAGAAAAGGAAAAGAATCCTAAGTACTGTACAGAAATGACGCGTTTTTCTCGGACCGAAAAATAGAAAGCAAGAAAATCGTAAACTGTTTGTTATGTTTGCAGATGACAAGTTTGTACCAAAACAACAAATAAGTAGGCTACGCAAGGAGGTTTATGTAGCCTAATGTAAGAGGTATGTAAGAAATGTGATACTCGTATATCTAGGCCTAATATTCACTAAACTGAAATGGTTATAAAGTCAGATAACCTAAGTAAAATTTAAAAACGAATGAACCTAGAAGTAACTGAAAAGACTATTGTACAGTAAATATAATTTAAGGACAAAATAAACCATCCCAGCCGGCCGCGGTGGCCGAGGGGACTGAGGCGCTTCAGTCACGGTCTGCACGGCTACTATGGTCGGTGGTTCGAATCCCCCCTCGGGCATGGATATTTATGCCGTCCTAGTTTGTAAGTAGTTCATGAGTATATACATGTACGGAACGAAAGAACAGACGTCACTTCTGATCCTGCAGCTGTTATTATTTAATATTCATAGAATATATGACATCAACTGCGATTGGGCAAAGCTGAAAATGTGTACCCAGCCGGGATTCGAACCCGGGTCTCCTGCTTTCTAGGCAGTTGCGCTGACCCCTACACCACTGCGGACACAGTGATCACCGCACCTGCAAGGACTACCCACGCACGCCTCCCGTCAGATACAAATTCCCAGCTTCGTCCTGCCCATAGTACTCAAACTCGTAGTTTAACTAATTCCCGTAAGAGTAAGGGCTTCAAACTTGCCAAACCCTCCCCACTAACGATAGGATCATTGCCCGTCACCGGCATATTATATATATATATAAACATGTGGCGTCTGTTCCGAAAGAACAGACGTCACTTCTGATCCTGCAGCTGATATTATTTAATATTCATAGAATATATGACATCAACTGCGATTGGGCAAAGCAGGAGACCCGGGTTCGAATCCCGGCTGGGTACACATTTTTCAGCTTTGCCCAATCGCAGTTGATGTCATATATTCTATGAATATTAGTTCATAAGTAGTTTGTAAGTTTAGGGACTGATGACCCCGTAGTTAAGTCCCATAAGCTATACAAACATTTGAAACCATCCCACTGATGATAGCACAAAATGTGCTGAAACATGTTTGGGAACAATTAAAATATCAGGTGTCTTGCATACGGCGGAAAATCCAAACCATTTATTATAAAAGCGGTTCGATAAATCATTTGTCATGCATTTCAGTGTGACACGAAGAGTATCCATGTGGATGTAGATGAGACCGCGTAAAAATTTTAGAAGATAAATGTACTACCATACGCGTTTTCCACTAAACACAATTTAGCGGTCTATTTTATTTCCTCTTTGAGAAAAAATGAAGGTCTCGGTGTTGCACAGGAAATTCGTTTCCCTTATAGAAAAGGACAGTGACGAGTTGACGGCGAGAATAGTGCGTCCGCAGCGCGGCTGGGGAGGTGAAGGGAAGGCACGGCCGGCTGCCGGTGTGTCGGTGCGCCCCCTGGGGCGGCGTCGGCAATCCCGGCTAATGGTTGCGGTGCTTGGTGCTTCCTCACCCCCCGCCTCCCCCTGCCCACACTTCTGGCCGAGGCGACCGAGTGTTCCGCGCGGCTGCCGCCGCCACGGGGCGGACGAGACGGGACGACACCGCCATTTGTCAGTGCCAGCAGGAGCAGACGCGGACACTTGGCGGGCTTCCCGGGTAGGCGTCTGACGGCGCACAGATGTGGCCGCCCCGCCCTGGCAAGGTTTCACCTGCCGGCGAGGCGGCCAGCCCAACTCAGCGTCGGGTTGCGGGGTGGCTGGTCCGAGATCCGATGTCCACTACGAACAAACCCTTAGAGATCGGGCCGTCTTTCTGGAGGGAGGGCGGGGAGGGGAGAGGGAGGGACTCCAGGTGTAACAAATCTCTATCTATATAAAAGCGAAAGGACACTAATTCAGCCACTCACTCACTCACTACACACGAAATCTCGAAAACTACTTTACGAATGAAACTGAAATTTGGCAGAAATGTAGCTCATCGATAGAAGACGTCAGCTAAGAAAGGATACTGCGATAGGGCCGCTAGTTCAGGAGATATGTCATAAACAACGAAAACTTCCCCGTATTGCGGCAAGTGATAGTGTGACTTTATCAGGCCCACTATTTGAGAAGGAGAGGTCTTAGCGACTTGCAACAAACTTGCAAACATAATTTCAGACCTTTAGGAAACTTTTTCTCGCTGACAACCCCAGAAAAACGATGATAGGAAATAAGTTTGTCCCTTACTACTTTTTCGGCGTCCATGAAGCAAAATTACGGCATTTGGCATGACGTTACAATTTGTTACTCGTAAACTATTAATTCAAATCAAATGTTCAATTGTTTGTAGAGCTTATGCGACTTGTAATGTACTACGTATTTACTAACAAATTAATTTACGACTCACTTCGCAGGCAGTTTCTTAATATTCCTCTCCACGAACCTGGTAAATAATGTTTCTGTAGGACCCATAATTCAGGAGATATCTCTACATATATATAAAAGATAAAGGTCACTCACTCACTGACGAAACACGAAATCTCTAAAACTACTACACATATGAAGCTGAAATTTTGCTGCTATGTAGTAGATGTTGGCCAAGAAAGTATTTACGATAGGATGGAATGAAAGTGCACGGCGGAGGATACTTTTCCTACAGACTGACGAAATCTACAGTTTCATTCCGACCTCCACGAAACTTTGCACGCTTGGCCTTCAAAACGAAGGTCACCGTCTACCTAAGGTTTCTTACGGTGCATGGGGGAGAGTATCTTGCAAGATAAAAACGGTTCCCTAAGTATGTTGGTCACGTCATAACTTCAGAACGGCTCGGCCGATTTCACAGAACCTCTTTTTGTTGTTTTTGTTATTCTCAGAACAAGTGCGTATGAAATTGAAAAATTTGAGAACAACAAAGTGCGGTTTTCAGTGTAACTCTGCGTTTCTATTGCATACAAATCTATAGTTTTGTTCCGATATTTATGAAATTTTGCACACTTCACCATAAAAACAAGAGTAATGTACTGTCTGTATAAAATTCCGTTCGTTGCACGGTGGTGAGTACTTATCATACAAACTTTGACAAAATGAATAGGTTTTAGATCGATACTGTCCGTTAGAAACATTGTATACATCTAGGTCGATGTTTTATAACTTAACATGTTGGTGTACATTTGTTTTGGTCTAAATGATAAACGTCATTCATGGCGTGAACGACATGGAAAAATTGATTGCCTACAATACTTATATTTTTTGGGTTAAAATATCATTATAAAAGGAAAAAAAGTGTTTTTAGTTTTAACATTACAATTTTGTATGAAATTTATTAATTTTAGAATTAAATAAAGATGCTGTATAGCGTCCTCTACAATAATAAGCCTTCCGGAAAAACTACGTAGAATGGCACTACCAGTTGATGCATGGCGTAGAATGTGGAATAATGACACGTTTTAAAAAAAGTAGGGAATATAACAATTTTTTGTACATGTGATGTATCGTTTGTATATTGTGAAGACATTGAGGTGGTGTGTATTATATTTGTAATGTAAGTCGAAAGCAAGATGATTATGTTACGGAAATCAAATTGTAATACATTATGCTCTCTCATAGGTTTGATTTGATAGTGGGCTCTAAGCCCGAAACTGGTTGTCAATAAAAAGAACCAGCTGTGTGCAACTTTGGCTGTTTTTGAAATTATTAATAAAAATCTGAGTATGGTGGAATCATATATTTTTTCTCATCGGTATTTTTTTTATGGGTACGCCATATCTCCCGTATTACTTATCCAAAATTAATGATTTAGGTATCATTTTCAAGGTTCGTCCACTAATGACGAAAAATACACAAATAATTTACAGTTATTGTTTTCACAAAAAAAAAAACTTTACTTTGAAAAAATTTGTACTGTTCCTAGAATCTAAGTCGATATTCGGCGAACAGTAGTAAATGGGACATATATTTACGGTTGCTCCCCTCATCCATCCCGCGGAGTATGTTAATTAGAAATCCTAACGCTAATCAGGGATTAATTAATGGGAAAGATTAGTGGTGGCTCACTTGGGTGAGTACATCATCATTGCTAAATACACTGACGGCGATTAAACTTTGCTACCCCGCATTAACCTCACACCTTCTGATCCAACCACGCCTTTCCAAATGATAAGAAGACAATTCCCAATAAAAGTAGCCTCAGCTATGACCATAAATAAAACACAAGGTCAGTCGCCTCAAAGGGCACGATTATTATTTACCAGAACCTGTTTTCTCGCATGCACAGTTATACATGGCTTTTTCACAAATTCGCTCATTCAGAAATATTGATGTTTGTGTTAAAGACACATTATAACTACTAACATTGTTTTCAAATAACTTTTGTAAAATAAGCTAGGTTTCAAAAAATAAACGTGAAAAAGCCAACATCTGATTTTCTGTGTTCCGCAATTAATCATATTGTATTTCAAAATATAAACTGTCTTAGAATGAGACTAATATTTGTTACTACTATTCAAAGTTTATTATACTGTTTATGTACTTGCAGCTCCATTCTATCTTACCTATCTGTCACTGATCAAGGTAAGTTCGAATCATTTGCACGGCTCGACTAGTATTTCCCTTTTATTTTTATGGAAGAGAACGAATTTTTCGTAAAATTAACGTCGTGTGGAAAAAAACTATTTTAGAGTTTCACGTCCCGTCGACAGCATGATAATGAGAGGCGGAGCTGGTGCTCAGATTTCTGGGCAAGAATGTAGAAAGGAAATCGCCTGTGCCCTATCTCGGCATTCGCTTGGAGTGACAGCAAATCATTGAAAATTATTTGTAAAAATTTTAACAATGGAAAATTCGATTGAGTTGTGAATCATGGAGGATGGATAACAAGTTACCATAAAGAGGCTCGCTGAGCCGCTAACAGACACGAAAATAGATAATCACATCCGCACAACTTCAATTTTCGGCAGTGGCCTTCGTCAGAAAAAGAAACACATACAATCACACGGACAACTATACACACACTACCATAATGTCCGGCCACTCCAGCGACGCAAGGATCTAGACTGTGAGTGTACAGTCAGACTTTTGATCCGACGTGTAGGCGGTTCCCCTTACCTGTTTTGTAGGAATGCAATACTGGTGGAAGTGCTGTTAAAGGAGATGAAATACTAACCTATTACGGGGGGTATTTTGTCTAAATAAAGTCCGGCATGCCAGTTGTTGGGCTTTATTACTAGCCACACAATAAACAAGTCTATTTTAATATACTGAGGCTAAAAAAAAAAAAAAAAAAAAAAAAAAAAAAAAAAAAAAAAAAAAAAGTTCACTGCTGGTACTGAGAGCATGCTTCCTATGAGACAGGTCCAGACTACGTTCTAACGCCGACCTCCTATAGACTTCGTACGTCTTCGGAAATATCCGTAGATGTTCGTTACAGGCATTGTAATTCTTTTATTTATCTACTAGCTGAAAACCCGGCGTTGTCCAGGTATTTATTTATTTATTCCTGCCATTTTTCAGGTATATCTTCATTTGTATAAGGGCTGAACGTCTGTAAAATCTCTTGGGAACAGTAATAACTTAAAACTTGGTCCGTGAGGGTCGGTTTTCCATGAACGTTACTATTTATGTGATCACATGAACTACGTGTAGTACTATGATACAATTTAGAAGGTACACTCAAGTATATGAGTGTATACTGTCTATAAAATTTCCTGCGGCTACAGTTTGTAGTGTATAAATTATAAATTGTAACGTCATCCGAATGCCGTAGTTTTAGTCCATAAACAGTGGAACGTTACTGTTTATGTGCTCATATCTCATGAACTATGTGTCCTACTGTGATGAAATTTAGATCGTACATTCAATTATGTGTGTGTATACTGGCTGCAGAATTTAGTACAACTACAATTTGTAGTGTACAAATTATAAACTGTAACGTCATACCGAATGCCGTAAATTTACTCCACAAACAGCGGAAAAGTACTAAGTGATAAACTTTTTTTTCCTTTCATCGTTTTGCTTTGGTTGTCAGAGAGAAAAAGTTTAATAAAGGTTTGAAATTATGTTTAAAGTTTGTTGCAAGTCGCTAAGTACTCTCATTGTCATATAGCGTATTTATAAAGTCTGGCAGTTTCTTGCGATTCCTGTTGCTCATGACGTCATATCTTCTGAACCATGTGTCGTATGGGATTCTTAACACGGTAAGGAATGTGTGTACCAAATTTGGTTGAAATCGGTCCAGTGGTTCGGTAAATGCAGTAGTTTTCAGCGCATCACATTCTTTATGACATCATATCTCGTGAACTATGTATCGAACGTGATTCTTACACTTGCGGCGACCGTCCTCATGGATTGACGCTTACGTGTACACAATTTCATAAAGATTGGATCAAAACTGTAGATTTGTATGCAACACGTACACACAAACAAACATACGGACACTCTGATTTATATATAAAGATTTGAACATTATTAAAGAAAACAAAATGATCAGTACCTACTTCTGTGGACCCTAGAATGCTCGTAAGTTCTGTATTCTACCAAAGCATTGTTAAATTAAAAACATTAATAAGTTAAAGACGTTAGATTCGCGCAATCTTCTTCGTACTTCGTCGGCGTAGAGGCGCGGCTGCCGCAACAGACAATCCTGTTGAGGCGGCGTTCTGTCGTTTCCGCTACCCCACCTCCTCTGACAACGCCTTATGGTGTGTCTGCCGTGCGAACTACAACGCCTGTCACTGTCGGCTATTGGCCTAGCCGTTCCTAACTAAAACTGTTATCTGCCGGCGGCTCGCGCACAAAATATGTTAATAAATATTATGAAATAATAAAAAATTCCGTACATATAGGAGCCCTTACAAGGTGCGGCGTCTAGATAAGAGTGATATGAACTAGAAATGTTGTGCATTCTTGTCCATTTGCCTTACGATCAGCTACTTGCGCTGTCAGTCGAAGAATAATCACGAGTTGAGATTTCGGTTTCATTAAATTGCGATGTTCTAGTGTGAACACTCATGGTAAACTCAGAGATGAAATATTCTGATTTGATGAAGGCGTATTTTATGTGAGTTATTTTTCTCCCCTTGAGATTCGATTCCATTTCATGCACAATACGATTAATACAATACATTGAAAGAGCAGTATTGGTCGTTATCTTTGTTTTTCGGCCCACTTCAGGTTACGGCAGTAACACTAAAAGTGGGCCTTTGCGAACGCCTTTTGATAGCTCGAAATGAAAATGAAAATAACGCCTTAAGCGTTTATCTGAGACGGAAACTGAATACATGCATTTTTAGGGGAGAAATTTCTCTACAACTTTGCTCTCTTATGCTTTTCTCATATCTCGCGTTGTTTCACAAATAATTGCCAAAATAACGGCGATTTTGGGATGTCGGTTTGTCCGTAACCTCTTCCAACTTTTTAAGTGGAATCATTCAACCGATCAGCACCAAATTTTACAGACATAATTGTATATCAACAGAGACCAGAACCTCGCTTTTTCAAATTTTTCGGACAAAAAATACTTTAGTAACATCAAAACGTTTGTAATGTAATTGTAATTGCAAACGAACCGTTCATTTGACACGAAAATTGAATAACCGAAAGTATAGAGGAGAAAATTATCTAAAACTTCACTCTCTTATGGTTTTTTTCATATCTTGCCTCGTCGCAGAGATATTTGCAAAAATAACGGCGATTTGAATATTTCTGTCTGTCTGTAACGTGTTCCCATTTTTTAGGTCGAACCGTTCAATTGATCGGCACCAAATTTTACAAACTTAATTGTTGGCCGGCAGAGACCAGAACCTGGCTTTTTCAAATATTTAAGACAAAAACTATTATAGTAACACCAAAAAAAGCCGTTCGTAATGTAATTTTAATTGAAAATAAACCGTTCAACTTACACGGAAATTGAATTATAGAATTTGCAGAGGAGAAAATTCTCTAAAAATTTGCTCTCTTATGTTTTCTACGTACCTCTTATCGTTTGAGATATATTTTTGATTTTACGAAAACCAGCCGTTGCGAGATGTCACGTGACATTCCACGCCCAGAACTCTCTGGCATACGCCATCTTGCGTTGTGTATCTTTTAGTAGCAAATCGATTTCAAACACAGAGTGAGCAACATTAATGTAGATCTTCAAGCATTGAAATTGGTTACACACGAACTTACTATACCTTTTTATCTGTAACAAACTTCATATGACTGCTTGAAGATCTGTACTGATGATGGTCACTCTGTGACTGAAATAGATTTGCTAAGGTAAGAATTATGACCAATGGTTCTTATTCCATGAGTTATATGAATATTTTTTGTATATCCTTTTTCGCTTGAATGGAGCGTCCTTTGTGCTCTGGCCACGCGCCTTAAGAGAATGGCTCAGTGAGGAATAGGGTATCGTAGTAGAACACTACAGTGCTTAAGAGCTTCGTCAGAGCATAGTTGTGAATAAATTACAGCGGGCGTTTTTATTTTTGGTGGCGGTATTTTTGGCTCTCAGCTCGAGCTGAGATTTGCTTTTCATTACGCATTTCTGTGAATAGAGTGCCAGTTCCAAGCGCTCGCCCTTACTCGCTTGCACAGCCAGTAATGCGCGTGATTAACATAATAATGTTACAATTTGCATGCTAATGCTCGAATGTTTTGTGTGACAGAGAAATGGGTTTCTTCCTTGCATCTTAATAGTGTGACCAGTGATAGTTTCATTAAGTAAGAGACCATTTAGGAATGACATATTCGTCTAAATAAAAATGATATTGTGGAATTACATTGCATGCCAATGAACAAAATATGTAATAAAATTAACTTGTTACTCAATTTAGGATTCTATTAAAAATAACGCTTACAGCAAACTAAAATAGAATTTAGATATGTGTGTGAAGTACGATTAGTGCAGTATGGGTTTCTCTACATAATTCATATTATTAAATATTGTAAAAACTTTACTGTTTTGTTATTAACGGGTCGTGAAAAAATCGCACTGACGTGTTTACGGCCAACTTTAGATTTGTAGTTTTATACGTTTTTGCAAACAGTTTGGAGCGAAATAATAATCTAAATAATAAAAAATTAATTAATAAAAGTGTCTGAAACCCTTAAAAATAAAATAAAAAATGGCAATGGCGGGTTCCGAACTAATGACCTTCAGCGTCACAGTTCAATGCACTGCCCACTACACTACGGCGAACAGTTAGGAGATGTGCTAAATAATCTCTTACTATTGATAGCCGTTGTTCACTGATGCTAATATGGCATTTGTAGACACTAGATTATCATGTATTGTTTGAAGAACAACGTGTTTTTTTAATGCTTCGGGTGAGCCATTCCTTTGAAAGGACAACGTGTAAGTTACAATAAGAAAATCATCAAATACGCAACGCAAAATGGGCGAGGAATGTCACGTGACATCTCCGAACGGCTTGTTTTCGTTAATTCAATTGAGGGTGTCCAATATCCGTTATTTTTGCAAATATCTCTCAAACGATACGAGAAAATGAAAAAACATAAGGGAACAAAATTGTAGAGAGTTTTCTCCTTTAAAAATTCGTTTATTTAATTTTCTTGTCAGATGAACGGTTTATTTGCAATTAAAATTACATTACAGACTGCTTTTTTTTGTATTACAAACGTATTTCTTGTCCTAAATAGTCCAAAAAGCGAGGTTCTGGTCTCTCGTAGCCAACAATTATGTCGGTAAAATTTGGTGCTGATCGGTTGAACGGTTCGTCTTAAAAACAGGAAACACGTTACGGACAGACAGACAGACATCACAAAATCGCCGTAATTTTTGCAAATATGAGATATGAATAAAACATAAGAGAGCAAAGTTGTAGAGAGTTTTCTCTTCTACAAACATAGTTATTCAATTTTCGTGCCCGATGAATGGTTAAGTTCGTTATTTTCATTTAAATTTCGAGCTGTCAAAAGACGATCGCAAAGGCCCACTTTAGTGTTACTACCGTAACCTAAAGTGGGCCAAAATCGTTTAGTGTTTTTACATAACAGCAGGAAATGTTAGTAAGTATTTTTTTTGTAGTAGTATGAATAACTGCGCAATATTACAAGATAGCAGTAACACTTTTATTCAGATATTTTTGTAAACTGAAAATAAAAGTAATTACATAGAATTGTCAAGACAGATTAAAGATATGACGTAGTAGTTTTGTGGTATTATTTACATTACAATATATTTGTGTGGTGTCGAATAGACTTTTGGTTCACAACAATACCTTTCGAAATGTTAAGTTCATTACTATTGCAAGGAATTTTGAATGAAAATAAAGTACTGACATACGTAGCCAGTAAATATAAAAATGACTTGATGGTTTTATAAAATAATTACTTGAAAAACAGCTCTTTGGTTGCGAAGGTTTTGGTAAAATCTTTACCTTTTACTGGTTTCGGCTTCACTAGGGGATCCATCATCAGAAGTACAACAGTTTTTTACCTATGAATAAAACATTTAAAAGTAGTACAAATTACAGAGATTGTATGAAACATCATTTCCTAAGATACGAAATCATAAATTACTTACATATGAATGTATAGTCAGCAGATGCTCTTGAGCTATAGCGCTCACGTTAAAAATTAAAAAAGTCTGCACATCGCAAAATTTTCCAATCAAAGTCATAATAACTTAAGTCCGGGGAGTATGGGGAATGGTACAGTACTTCCCAGTCCCATCGACAGAACAGAGCAACCCCAGCTTGCGCTCTATGCGGCCGCACATTGTCGTGCAAAATGATGGATGGGTTGCGCAGAAAGTGTTGCCGCTCTGTCGAAAAGCTGGTGACAGGTGATGCTCCAAAAACGAGCAGTAATACTGCACATTGACGGTCTGTCGTGGAGGAACCTAACGTTAGAATAACACCATCACAGTCGTACACGAGAATCACCAAAACTTTCACCATACTCGGGCTTTCACGCACTTTCGACTTTCGCGGCGACCCATAATGACGCCACTCGTGGGACTGGCGTTTCAATAATGGCTCGTACGATGTGTCCCAGTGTTACGTAATGGCGTAAGGAAACCTCTCCTTCGCGCTCGTAGCACTCCATGCATAGAAGGATCCAATTGGGGGGGGGGGGAGGAGGCAGAAGGATCGTTCGCTCCCCTCCGTCAAGCAGATATTTTTTTTTTTTTAATTGAAAATGACTGAGTCTTCAAAACTGTGAGACCTTTTTTTTTTATTTGACATGCGGTAAAAAGGGGTGGCCGGTACTAGAGTCTTTCTGTCTTTCAACTCAACCACAGTTTAGATGCTGATGAATGGATACCGCTATCTACAGCTGTGCATTTATTTTAGTTCTATGAGACGAACATTCCTCATTTGCAATACAAAAATCGCAATTCTTACTGCTTTGACGTACTATTTTTTGCAGATCCTCTATAAACATAATATTAAAGTTGGAACAGGTGGATTCGATGACATACCACATTTACGGGGTTTTAATAAAAGGGAAAATAGTTTGGTGAAGGCAGACGGGGTTTCTGGAACGATTTGGATACGAATCTTTCTACAATATGTGATGCCACGACTTGGTAGCTCGAAAGACTGTAATTTTGTCTGGAATTCTAATTTTATCAAAATTTTCATGAGGTATAGTTTAAAGAACTGAGATTGTCCCCTAGTTTGCTGCAGCCTCAGTTAGCTTTACAATCTTAAAAGGTCATTCATGAATAGAAAAAAGACGAATTACATGTATCTTGAAAAAAAAAAAAATACTTTAAGAGTTCTTACACTCAGAAAATGAATCAAGTTTCAGAAAGCTTTATGTCAACAGTTAACTACGTTTGATTTTTCAACAATTTTCTGATACATCCTGACTTAACCAATATACATGGTGTCTTACCTATCTTGTCCACCCAAAAATCTCTGGAACAATAACAGCTATTGGAAAACGACTTTCACCGGTATCAATGTACGGCTGCGGCCCATGAATGTACATATTTGGAAACATTCTAAAACGATAGCAAATGTGTTTTTTAACACAAACTTATGGTTTTTTTTTTAAATGGACACCCTATATTTTTTCTTCAGCAATCCATAGCATGACAAATCACATAAACAATAGCGTTACATGACAAATTGTTTCAAACAAATGTTTCTGAACATAACTGGGTAAAATTGTCCTTTGTAGAAACTTGCACTGTTATACCAGCACTACATACTAAAGATAGCGTTCATATATCATGCTCAAAGTGATAACCATTGGCTTGCATACATAGGGTCACTCTGCGGATGATGCCCTACTTCGTGCTACTGTTTCCTCTTTGATGGCTGTACAAGCACCAATAATGCGTTTCTTCATGTCCTCTGGTGTCGTTGGTTCATGTTGGTCAACAGAGTCCTTCACTGCTTCCCAAAGAAAAAAATCCAATGGTGTAAGGTCCGGAGATCGGGCAGGCCATCTAACTGGGCCACCACGTCCAATCCACCTACCAGGGAACTTACGGTTCCGAAGTCGTCGTGCTCTTAAGTCGTTATGTGCAGGACATCCGTCATGCTGATACCACATGACGATTCTCCTGTTCAGAGGTACGGTGTCCAAGAGAACAGGAAGATTGTGTCGTATAAATCTGTAGTACCGTGTGCCATTTTGGACGTCATTTACAAAGAAAGATCCGATGATGGTATCTCCAATAATCCCACACCAATCATTCACTTTCCACGGACGTTGATACTGTACCTGACGGAGCCATTTTGGATTGTCTGTGGACCAATAATGCATATTCCTCATATTGACAATTGCTTTGTTGGAGAATGATGCCTCGTCGGTAAATAGAACATCTGCGAAAAAAATTGGATTAGTCAGAAATTTTTGCGGAGTCCACCGACAAAATGTTACCCTGTTGCTGAAGTCATTTCTGTGAAGATCCTGGTGTAAATGAACATGGTAAAGATGAAATTTATGACGTTGAAGAATACGCTGTGCACTTGATTTCGACACACCAACTTCACGTTCAATTTGACGTGTGTTGATGTGAGGATTCACAGCTACGGTAGCGAGCACAGAAACTTCAGCACGTTCATCTGTGCGTGTTCTAGGACGATGTCTAGGTCTTGGATTTAAGCTTCCCGTTTCACGTAGACGAGATGTGAGACGACCAAACATCCGGTGCGAAGGCGATGGCTTGTCAGGGAATCGTCTAGTGTACAGTCTTTCTGCCTGAACAGAATTTCGCCCGCCTACAACAGGGTACAGTACAGGTATGTATGTAGAGTAGGGTTGAAAACAGATATATTAACGTAATAATCATAATGTTCTCTAACAGTACTATAAACAAACAAGCAATCCAATAACGTATTTCCCACCGGCCGCGGTGGCCGAGGGGACTGAGGCGCTTCAGTCACGGTCTGCACGGCCACTACGGTCGGGGGTTCGAATCCCCCCTGGGGCATGGATATTTGTGCCGTCCTAGTTCGTAAGTAGTTCATAAGTAGTTTGTAAGTTTAGGGACTGATGACCCCGTAGTTAAGTCCCATAAGCTTAACAAATATTTGAACATTTTGAACGTATTTCCCGTCAATGTACATTCTCCATAGATCAGCAGCATTTCTACCATATCTTCATGTGTGTACATAATACAGTATCAGTACCACAACACAACGTTTATTCACAATGTTTACTACCTCCGTGCCGTCACTAAATTACTCTGATGCACGACTATACTGACAAGCGGTGTACTTCACGCCAAAGCAACAACAAATGGGATGCTCGGAGGGTGGTGGAGTACAGGAGTTTGCATGGGTCTCAAATCACAAACAAGGCGAAGTGGTAACTGTGACTGTAGTGGGAACTACGTTGGACACGTGTCTAAGTAGAGGTAGGCCCTAGATGCACGAGTGCGCGAAAGGCACAATGAGTCATTTAACGCATTCGATAAACCTTATTTTGGGTGTGCAGTATAAATAAGACAACCTGACTGGTGTATACCGATCGGTACTGGTTCATATTGTGTACGTAGACACATAAAACGTGCAAGAGGGAAACCATTATGTGCTTATGAGAGTTGATGGCAGCAGACCGTATTATTCGTTTCGAACCTCTTGATATGTATGGAAGTGCTATTACGCATGTCAATCACATCGCGATTACGGGCAGCATTGGGTTCACGCCTGAGCCTCAGGACGTGCGCTAGCAGCGCATTTCGAGTGTTTCAAGCGTCAACTTCTCGTCGCAATATCTCGGGGTGTAATTGGAATATTGCGATGCAATCAACGCCATTCTTTATGTGATTTGTCATACTATGGATTACTGAATAAAAAATATAGGGTGGCCATTTAAAAGAAAAAAAAACATAAGTTTGTGTTAAAAACACATTTGTTTGAAACAATTTGTCATGTAACGCCATTGTTTATGTGATTTGTCTTGCTATGGATTGCTGAAGAAAAAATATAGGGTATCCATTAAAAAAAACATAAGTTTGTGTTAAAAAACACATTTTCTATCGTTTTAGAATGTTTCCAAATATGTACATTCATGGGCCCCATACGTACACTGATACCAGTGAAAGTCGTTTTCCAATAGCTGTTATTGTTCCAGAGATATTTTGGGTGGGCAAGATAGCTGGGACATCCTGTATATATTTTCTTACTACAAAGATGTTTACAAAATGAGTTATGAAATTTTAGACAGAAAATTGTAACGAGCTACATTAATCCTCTTTATTTACTAATTTTGGAGTAGCAGCAAAAGGAATTTCATTAATTTTCGTAACACTTTACTGCAAAGTGAGGACGTTATGGAAGACTCACATGTCGCTTCCCCCACACCCCCGCACTAAGTACTGTCACACTATGGACACCACTTATTCACTGAACAATTCTTTCACCGCCCCAGGCCCCTCCCTAGTGCGTCTGTGCAGCCCATCTCTTCATTTCCTTCAGTTCATGCGGAACCTATCGTGATGTAATTTTTAGTATGCCCAGGCGTCCCTTCACGATGGGAATTACAGTCGTATGGACTAATCCTGTTTCTTTGGACAGTTCACAAATCGTCCGGCGTCGATCCACTAACGTGGCAACAGTATGCGCTTCTTCTTCAGAGACGCTACGACGACCTGCCCGATGCACGTCTGCCACAGTTTGCCGACCTTGGTTGAAGGCTTTTAGCCAATGTGCCACTGTTCTGTAAGGAAATGCCGATTCCCCGTGTTATGTACAACAGAAACACGAAATGCTCTGTATCTCTTTATAGTTCATAATATATTCTCTGCTTAACGTGCACAGTACAGTGAAAAATAATATTTCCAATTACCAATAACCAAAAAACAAACACAACTTCTTTGGATAGATTAAATAATTCCCTAGAAGCAAGTCTTCCTGATAATTATTTCTGATTCTTGTGTGAAGCAGAGGTTCCTCGAAGTTCGGTGTCCTCTGCTTCGGGACCTCGGCAGGAAACGGCAGCGGCAGAGTCCGGCGGTCGGTGGCCAGGCGTAGCGGAGACGTGGCTACGGCGACGGTCCGGCTGCGGCGGTGCTCCCTCGTGGTCCGCGGTGACAGAAGACGCCGGCCTTAGCCGTGGTGCGGATACTTAAGGCCGCGGCGGCTAGTGTCCCTGCGCCGCTATTTGCATGTCGCGACCGCTGATTGGCCGCTGAGACAGTCATACTGTCTTCGCGCGAGGTGCGAAGAGGTCCCTCGCTTCTGCGCGGTGAGCGGACCTGGAGACTTGGGGCGGTGCAGTGCCGTCTGCCGGAACGAGTCGGGACTCGGTCGTGGCGCGCGGTCTGAACCGTCCGCCGCTGCTGACTTACCGGTGCGCGGCGTGTGCCTCTCTTGAGCTGGCGCGCGCAGGGCTGCGCTGCGGCGCCACGTCGTGGTTCTGCGGGGCGCGCCACGGCACCCCGCATCTTTAAGACCTTGATGACCGTGCTGTACGACCTCTGGTACGTTGGTACATTCTGTCTTGATCAAACTCCGATGTTCCTCTTCCGAAAACATAGCGACACCTTTACATTAAACCGCTCGCTCACAAGTTACTGTGTTTCCCTTGATTTTGCGAACGCCGGTGACGTGGGACGGGCGAGTCCATTTTCTCGGAGGTAAGGTTGGAATCTCCACAACGTATGCTATCAGCGACAATTGCATAGTGTCTCCACAGCAGTGTTGCCAGTATTTAATTCTAATCTTTCTATACGTCAACTTTGGTGGCGATTAGTGATATACTGTCAATGTCTATTACGAGGTACTCTCTGCCATGCACCTTACACTAACTTGCGATTTATAACAACCCTGTCCGTGAAGACATGTACTGTAAGATACTCTCTTGTTTCGATAGTCAAG
The DNA here is from genome assembly GCA_026315105.1 of Locusta migratoria. NCBI lineage: Eukaryota > Metazoa > Arthropoda > Insecta > Orthoptera > Acrididae > Locusta > Locusta migratoria. Next base: position 266,918,743 of record CM048745.1, on the reverse strand, counting down.
TGTACAAAATGTCTTTAAGATAAAAAAAAACTGTAGATTTGTATGATTTGAAAACAAAGAAACATACAAAGTCACATATTTATATATAAGAAAGATTAATATTTCAAATCAGTACTTCAATTTTTGTGTTCGTGTATTAATATTGTGATTCATTAGAGGATTAACAGACTGCCCCCTCTTCTTCCTGCATCTCACAGAGATACGCGTGGGTTTCTGTTTTTCTTTTAATTTGCCTTTGTTCCTTTGCATGTTACCGAATCCTCTTTTTAAACGACCCTGTATTAATCCAAACAAAAGAACGACAAAATATATTGAAATTTAACAAGCCTTTTTTGAGCTTCTAGCGAGACAGACGCACAGCTATTCACTTTTATACATGAATAAGTGTGTCGTACTTAAAAAAAAAAAAAAAAAAAAAAAAAAAAAAAAAAAAAAAAAAAAAAAAAAAAAAAAAAAAAAAAACAGGCAAACTACGGGTTAGAGCTGGAATATTTTATCCCTTACTCGGTTAGGTAAGTTATAAAATTTGAAAAGAGAAATGAATATTAAAAGTGAGATATGGCGGGGATTAGTGAATTTTGTTGGCAGGTTGAAAAGGATTTCTGGTTAGATGAATACAAAATCAGATCGTGGTAACGCCGGAGTAGGTCTGTTAATGAATAAGGAAATAGGAATTCGGTTAAGTTACTATGAACAGCATAGTGAACGCTTTATCGAAGCAAATATGGAGACGAAGACAACCCCGACCAGCGTAATACACGTTTATATGCCAAATAGCTCTACCGATGACGAGGAGATCGAAGAAATGTATGAAGAGATATAAGAACTTATTCAGATATTTAAGGATGATGTAAACGTGATTGTGATGGGGCAGCAACCCGGTGGTAGGTAAGAGAAGGAAATGTAGGAGATGAATTTGGACCGGGGAAACTAGAGGAGATCTTTTGTGCAGAACACAATCATCACAGACAGTTGGTTTACACATCATGAAAGAAGGTTGTGTAAGTGGAAAGCTTAAAAAGAGACTGTAAGACATATCCAGGGGCAAGTATAAACTCTGAATGTAACTTATTGGTCATGAATTGTAAACTTAAGAAAAGATGGAAACTAGCCAAATTGAAAGAACCAGAGGTGTTTGAGTCTAAAGGGAGCATTAGGCAAAGAATGGTTGAAACATGGGAAAGTAAAACAGTAGAAGAAGATTGGTTTGCCGCCGCTGGTTAGCCGTGCGCATTGGGGCACCGTGCTGCGGTGCGCGCTGCCGCTCGCCGTCGGGGGTTCGAGTCCTCCTTCGGGCATGAGTGTGTGTGTTGTCCTTAGGTTAGTTTACCTTAGTTTAAGTAGTTTGTAAGCTACCGACTAATAACCCAGCAGTTGAATCCGATATATTTATAAACATTTGAACATTTTTGGTTAGCTTTGACAGATGTAGTAGGATCATACATTCAGAAGGACAAGGCCTAATAGAAATCCCTGGTTAACATGAACTTAATTGATGAAAGGAGAAAATGTAAAAATGCACCAAGTGAAACAGGCACAATGGAGTAGCGACAACCGAGGTATGAGTTTGTCAGGAAGTACAGACAGACTAAGCAAGAGTGGCTAGAGGACAAATGCAGGACTGTAGAAGAATGTATAAAGAAGGAAAAGATAGATTCTGCCTACAGGATAGATTCTGCCGACAGGACAACAAAAGACGTTTGGAGACAAGAAACCAGCTGCATAAATATCAGGAACTAAGATAGAAAACAAGTACCAAGCAAAGTAGGAAAAACTGAAAGGTTGAAGGAATACATAGATGGCCTGCACGAAAGGAATAAACTTGAAGGCAGTATTCTAGAAATGGAAGCCGAAGTAGAGAAATATGATATAGGGGATACTGTACTGTGAGAAAAATTTGACAGACCACTGAAAGATTATAGTTGAAACAAGGCCCATGGAGTAGATGATGTTCCGTCTGAACTGCCGGTATTGTTACGAGAGCCAGTCTTGAGGAAATTGTTCCACCCGGTAGGCAAGATGTATGAGACAGGAGAAATACCCTGCGAAATCAATAAGAATGTAATAATTTCAGTTCCAAATAAAGCCAGTGCAGACAAATCTGAAAAATACGGAACTATTAGTCAAATAAATCATGAATTCAAAATACTAACGCAAATTGTTTACGAAATAATGAAAAAACTGGTGCAATCCGACATAGGGAAAGATGAGTTTGGATTTGGGAGAAATGTTGGAACACGGGGGGCAATACTCATATTACGATTTATCTTAGGTCTGTGAGGGGGAAAAAGGAAGGAGATATATACTAATTGGAATAAATAACTACCCAGGCAATGCCGGATTTTCAGCTGGTTTTAAAATAAAATTTGTGTTGTTTGATAAAGTTGCTTTCCTTCAGTGGTAATGTACTGATTTTAGTGTTCGTAACCGTCGACTCTCAGATTTCCTATCAGATGGAGGGAGAGAGGCGGAACAGCTGCTTAACCTCTCTCCGTATCCAGTGACACTGTACTTCTACATAAACTGTAACTCTTGTATACAGAACTTCAGTACAACATCTTAAGAATTTTTCCTGCCCGTATTATGGAAGGGGCGAAACCCTACGCAAAACTCCAGGGATAAAAAAGCGCATCCGAGATTCAATGCGACGGCGGATTAACATATATATCGATGCTCACGGTGGGACCAACTGAACATCTATGTCAAGAGGCTGCATATTATCCTATAGGAGGGAGAGAAGTACGTAGAGGAGGAAACGGACAGGAAGGGGCGGTAGGCGACGGACACAGAGAGGGGAGAGGAGGAGCGAGACAGAAATAGGGAAGATGGGGGGAAATGAGAGAGGGGAGATAGACAGGTGAAAGGAGGTGATCAAGGGAGGAGGAGGAGGAGTAAATGGACACACCAAGGAACAGGATGGAACGGGGTGGGGGGGGGTGAACAGAGAGAAGAGAGATGAGAACTGAGAGTGAGAAAGTAAGAGGAGAGGAGACGAACAGAGGGAGACGAAGACAGAAGGTGATCAAAGAGAAAAAGGAGCTACACTAATTGGAATAAATAACTACCCGTTCGACGCCCGGTTTTCTACTACTGAATAAATAAAATATTTTCGGGCGTCCAGCCACGTTAAGTGGCAAGAATCCCACGGCCTTTCAGCCAAGTTCTCCTTGGTGATTGGTAAGACATAAATCTCTGCTGTACCGTTGTTGCCTTGCCGTTAAATTGCAGCGCTGCTGGCTGTGACGTGAGAAGAGCTATCTGCTTCGCCATATTAGGCAATGTTTACGTTCCGAGTAGGTTGCGTCCGCTCTTCGCTGCTTTCTGTGACGTCACTGGGGATTGCTTCTTCGTCCCGAGTGCGCCGCACCCGCTCCAACCTCGTTTCACAAATGAAATCTTGAACATGCTACAGTGTATTTAATTTACATATAAATCACATGTACAAATTAAAAATGCAAACTTCTCACAAACGAAAATGAGATTTGCTAACAATTTATGTTGTATGGTTCTAAGGTTTTCATGAGTGAAAGACGCGAGATACTAACATTAACCCAGAATTCTAATGATTGAAGCTACTTATTAGAGACAATGAGGTTTCATTAAATAACGTATTTATCCAAATACGAAAATGTGGTAAGTTACAAAATTTAATATTTTTGTAGTAATTAGTAAATATTCCAAACTAATGTGCTTTCAGGTGATTTCATATTTCAGTAATGACATTTTCTGGTGGATAGATGTTTTTCAAAAATGTTCAAATGTTTGTAGAACTTATGGGACTTAACTACGGGGTCATCAGTCCCTAAGCTTACAAACTACGTATGAACTAGCTAAGACTAAGGACGGTACAAATATCCATGCCCGAGGGGGGATTCGAACCCCCGACCGTAGTGGCCGTGCAGACCGTGACTGGAGCGCCTCAGTCACCTCGACCACCGCGGCCGGCTAGATATTTTTGAAACGAAGTCCACTAATTATTTTATGATTTACAATAATGTCTAAACTTCTAGAATGAACAAAATTGCCTGTTTTGATATAAACAATATAAATTTAATCCCATCGTTTAAATATACAAAATGAGTTAATGAGATGAAGGTAGAAGTCCAAGTACTATTGCAGGTTCATAGAAAAAACTGTATATGAAACCATGACTTCCAAAGAGTATCTTCAAATGTCATGCCTGAAACTGAAGTAGGAGGTTCCGAGATTATAAATGTGAACTACTATGTCATGTTCCATTATAAGTTCTGCAGTAGCTCTCTTCCAACAAACGTGAAATTTTTAAAGAAGACATCGACATAAATAAGTTATTCTTTGTCATGGACGTCTGTTACAAATCTTGTTCGTTACTCCAGATTATAAAAAATTAAATAACTGATTTTTAAAATTAATCTATGATTACGCATTACGAACGTTATGGTTGGAGATCCGCAGTTTGAAAAAATATATGTGAATTTATCCACACACAGGCGTGTATGCCCAGCACAGTTCCGCTTGCCACTTTGATTTTGCGCTGATTACGTGAGCGAGCCAGAGGGTAATTTGTGGATGCGATGTTAACACGCGACTTGTGGGCCCACTGATACATGAGTACAACCCGGAATACACGGCAGCTGCAGTTAAATGCAGCAACAGCTCTACATTTCAACGAAACAAATGATCAGCTTGCGGTACCGTTTCAGTACGGTACTTTTTATTTAAAAAAATTACAGTGTTTTCGATATCACCCCACATACATCGGTTGTTACACTACCATGAGAGAAGATAAACAAACAGTAATTCCTACTGATGCCAGTGTTTCCGATGTGCGGCGTGATGATGAACGGCAGATTACTTTCAATTATGTCTATCGAATGTTGCTGTAATTTACATTTATCAGTTTGCAGCCTCTAGAGATATTTCATAACTTGTCCTGTAAGTCTCTTAAAGAGACGCGCTAATGAATAACAAAAATTTCAACGTCTCTCTCAGGTCTTTTACGTTCAACTACACCTTAACATTTGTAGTATGGTTAGATATAGTAAGGAATTAGTAAAGTTCGGTGGAAAGACGAACAGGCTTTTTAATCCGGCGAGTACAGGAATAGAAATACAAAATCAGTTGGATGTATTACAGGAGTGGGTCTGATAATGAATAAGAGAATAGGAATGCGGGTAAACTTTTTTGAGCTGAACAGTGGTCGCATTATCATAGTCAAGATAGATACAAAGCCAACACCGACCACAGTAATACAACTTTATATGCCCACTCGCTCTGCCGATGATGAGGAGATCGAAGAAATGTATGAGGGAGTAAAGGAAATTATGCAGACAATTAAGGGAGAGGAAGTCTTACTTGTGATGGGAAACTGGAATTCGGTAGTAGGAAAAGGAAGGGAAGGAAAAATAGTAGGTGAATATGGACTGGGTAAAAGGAATGAAAGAGGAGATCGCCTGGTAGACTTTTGCATGGAACATAATTTAATCATAACAAACACTTGGTTTGAGAATCATGAAAGAAGGTTGTATACGTGGAAGAGACCAGGAGACACTGGAAGGTTCCCGGTAGATTTTATAATAGTAAGACAGATTCTGGAACCAGGTTTTAAACTGTAAGACATACCCAGGGGCAGATATAGACTGACCATAACTTGTTGGTCATGAACTGTAGGCTGAAACTGGAAAAACTGCAAAAAGGTAGGAAAATAATGAGATGGGAACTGGATAAATTTAAGAAACCTACAGTTCTTGAGCATTTCAGAGGGCGCTTTAGGCAACAACTGACAGAAACGGGGAGAAATGAAACAGCAGAAGAAGAATGGGTACTATTGAGAGATGACATAGTGAAGGCTGCAGAGGATAAAATATGTAGAAAGGCAAGACCTACTAAAGATTCTTGGATTTCTCAGGAAATACTAAATTTAATTAATGAAAGGAGAAAATATAAAAATTCAGTAAATGAAACAGGCAAAATGGAGTATAGACGAGTAAGAAATAAGATTGACAGGAAATGCAAAATGGCTAAGCAGGACTGGCTAGAAGCCAAATGCAAATCTGCAGGAGAATGTATAAAAAGGGGAAAAATAGATACTGCCTACAGGAAAATAAAAGAGACATTTGGGGACAAGAAAAGCAAATCTACGAATATCAAGAACTCAGATGGGAAACCAGTTCTCAGCAAAGAAGGGAAAGCTGAAAGGTTGAAAGATTATATAGAGCAATTCTACAAAGGAAATGAACTTAGAGACGATGTTGTAGGAAGGGAAGAGGAAGTAAGATCAAGATGAAATAGGAGATACTATACTGAGAGATGAATTTGACACAGCCCTGAAAGACCTGGCTGGTGGTCATGAGACAGTGGGCCGTGCCCCAGGGGATAGCCACTCGGCCAGTGAGCTACGCTATCGCAGCCTCCTCCCCCGGAACTTTGAAGGATTGTAGCTCTCAAACTAACAGTGATAGGACTGTAGTTTAAATTGATTTGGACGCAGCTGGTTTAAACGAACCCAATACACGATAGAAAAAACTATTGTTCCATTTAAAAAAAATTATATCTTGGTGCTGTAACTCTTTGGGAAATGATACAATAAACTATGTTCATAGCTCCGCAAAAAGTGTAACATTTCTTGTGTTGACCTACCGCATTAAAATTTCCCGTCACCTATTATTTCATAAGTTACAGAGGCAAACATACTTAGTGAAACACCCTTATATATATGTGTGTCCTACGAAATATTTACGATTGCTCCCATCATCCAATGAGCTGATTATCAACTAAGTTTGCGTCGATATAAAAGCAATGTAGAAGGTGCTCATTATTGACAATCTGCGTCACCAACATGAATGAAAGCACTTGCAGTTGTTTAGATTCTTTATCCTTTATGCAATCCAAATACCTTCTTTGATGCAAGCATATTTTATTAGAGGATTTCGTTTATACACGTCGCTGTAACGACGAAAAATACACAAGTAATTAAATTTAACTAAGATGCACCATAACCCTTGCAGTTGTCTAGATTCTTTACGCATGCGTAGTTTATCATGAGATTTGTATTTCGCAAGTCGATGCACAGCAGCTGTTGGAATTGTTCACGCAGTTGAAGGAAAATAAAATAAACATGAAGAAGTCAGTATCTGATTGTATATGTTTCACAATTAATCGTGTTTCATTATATAAATTTTCTTACAATGAGACTAACATTTGTTACTACTAACCAAAGCTTTTTTACCATTTGTACAAATGTAGTTGCATCCCCTTCTTCCCCATTACTATCCTACCTACCTGGGACTGATCAGGATAGAGTGCGAATTATTCACACGGGTCAACTAGTTTTTTTTATACAAGCTAAATGAAGAAAATGCATCCATAAAATGTGCACCACGTCGGCGCCTCACGATGTAATGCGAAACTCTCAGATGAGAATTTCCGTAAGTAAAAAAAAAAAAAAAAAAAAAAAAAAAAAAAAAAAAAAAAAAAAAAAAAAAAAAAAATCTACACGTTTTCTAATTAACAGTTTTCGAACCTAAGGAGACAACATAAGTTTTAGATATATGTCAATGTAGACCATTGAGTATGTTTTATGCTTGGAAACGAAACGTATCTGTTGAAAAACAAAGTTTCTCTAGTTGTTTTATGGACAATCATACCTTTCATAATTATTCAGTGAAGTCTTCCTCGTCTTCATTTAGACAGAAAATCCTCTTCCTCCGTAAAATTTCTGTGGGACGTTTCGGTTACCTGGCTACTTTGTAAGTGGGCTTTAAGTGGCACGTGTGCCGGAATTCAGAGACTGGACTTTGCAGCACCTGCGCGTCCGCAGCTGTGAAGGCACCAACTTTCGTTCTCGTGTCCGCTCACCCGTCAAAGCGTCAACTGCAAACTAAAAGTTGGCGCCCACAAAGTTGGCAGAGGGGCGCTCATGACGTGGATAATTCAGATTGTTCCGGACGTGAAAGCAAACCGCACTGGCCGTGTCCGCATCGCTGGCTGGTTTGTTCGCGGCAGCTGTTCTGTGCCAACGCGAGCCCAGCACACGACGTCTGTGGTTATTTACCCCACCGCAACCACAGTGATTGTTTTGCGTTCTGGAGAGAGCTTCGTGACATTGCCTGCTTTGCATTCCGAATCGCGCTGCATGGTATCTGGGTGTCAAAGCTGGACCTCGCATCAGACGTCGGGAGTGAAGGTGAAACAAAGTAAGTTCCGTTTCTAATTCTAACCGCGACAGCCCTATGATCGCAGTTCCGAGCGTGCACGTCAGTTACTCTGACTCAAGGAGATGACAGGTACGCCGTTTTCGGATCGCTGCTGTCGAAGTGTGCTTTGAAGTGCTACTCCATAATGTCAGCCGTAATTGAAAATGTCGCAGCGTGCGAAATAAGATCTCCGATTCGTTTTCTAAATGCAAAGAAAGTTAAACCAAAGGAAATTCATCGACAGGTGTACTGACAAAATGCTATGAGTGATTCAATGATTACAAGATCTGTCAACTGCTCAATGAATGACAGTATCAAGTCTACGATGAATAACAAGTGGACGCCCGTCTGTGGTTACTGATGAACTGCTTCACACAACTGAAGAGAAGATTATGCACAACCGTAAGTTTACAATTAGTGCGCTTGCTATGGTATTTCCGCAAATGTCAGGCTCACTAATTTATGCTATTGTTACTGAAAAATTGAAATTTCGAAAACTTTGCTCACGTTCTGTACCCAAAATTTTTACTGAACAACAAGAAACAACAGATGGGCAGTGCAGTTCAGTTTCTGACACGCTACAATGAAGATGAAACTTGGGTATCGTACGATACTACTGAAACAAAACGGTAATCAATTAAATGGAGGCACATTTCATCCCCAACGAATGTTAAGTCTAAGCAAATCTTGACATCTCGAAAAGTGATGTGCACCGTTTTTTCGGACAGAAAAGGTCAAAAAGTCAATGCATATGTTTACTGCGAGACCATTACGAAATTGCCCCGCGCAAAACAGAACAAGCGCCGAGGATTACTGTCAAAAGGTGTTGCTTTTTCACACGATAATGCCCGACCTCACAATGCGAATGTCACAAAACAGCATTTACGGGAATTTCACTGGGACGTGTTTGATTATCCTCCGTGCAGCCCGGACCTTGCGAATTTCATCTCTTCTTACACCTAAAATCTGTTGTCGATGGTCAACACTTCAACGATGTTGGCGAGCTGAAAGAACATGTTACCACATGACTGAATACACAGGCGGCAACCTTCTATGCAGAAGGCATACAAAAACTTGTGCCACGCTATGACGAGTGCTACAAAACTACGTAGAAAAGTAGATTAACAGTAGTATATTTTTCCATAATAAATACTTTTTCTGAATCTGTAAACTTTTTTTTATATAACCAAACGGAACTTACTTTATAGACATACCACAGTTTGAGTCGAAACACAAAAAGCTTTATTCAACATGGTGGCCTTCCTCTCAGCATTCCTCCGATCTACACTACTGGGCATTAAAATTTCTACACCAAGAAGAAGAAATTCATATGATAAACGGGTATTCATTGGACAAATGTATTATACCAGAACTTACATCTGATTACATTTGCACGCAATTTGGGTGCATAGATCCTGAGACATCAATACCCAGAACAACCACATCTGGCCGTAATAACGGCCTTCATACGCCTGTTCATTCAGTCAAATAGAGCTTGGTTGGCGTGTACACGTACAGATGCCCATGCAGCTTCAACACGATACCACAGTTCATCAAGAGTAGTGACTGGCGTATTGTGACGAACCAGTTGCTCGGGCACCATTGACAAGACCTTTTCAATTGACGAGAGATCTGGAGAATGTCCTGGCCAGGGCAGCAGTCGAACATTTTCGCATATCCAGAAAGGCCCGTTCAGGAGCTCCAATATGCGGTCGTGCATTATCCTGCTGAAATGTAGGGTTTCGCAGAGATCGAAGGAAGGGTACAGCCAGGGGTCGTAACATATCTTAAATGTAACGGCCACTGTTCAAAGTGCCGTCGATGCGAACAAGAGGGGACCGAGATGTGTAACCAATGGCACCACATACCATCACGCCGGGTGATACGGCAGTATAGCGATGACGAATAAACGCTTCCAATGTGCGTTCACCGCGATGTCGCCAAATACGGATGAGACCATCATGATGCTGTAAACAGAAATGGATTCATTCGAAAAAATGACATTTTGACAATCGTGCACACAGGTTCGTCGTTATGTACACCGTAGTAGGCGCTGCTGTCTGTGTTGTCCGGGTAGCTATTTATTCCAATTAGTATATCTCTCCTTCCCTTTTGTCTCTCTTTGATGACCTTCTGTCTTCTTCTCCCTCTGTTCCCTTCCTCTCCTCTCACTTTCTCCCTCCCAGTTCATCTCATCTCCCTTCTCTCTGTTCCCCTGCTCCTCCTCCCCTCCGTTCCCTCCTGTTCCTTGCTGTGTCCATTTACTCCTCTTCCTCCTTCTCCCTCAATCACCTACTTTCACCTGTCTATCACAATCTCCGTTCTCTCATTCTCCCCCTCTATCTCGCTCCTCCTCTCCCATGTCTGTGTCCGTCGCCTCCCACCTCTTCCTCTCCCTTTCCTCCTCTACGAACAGCTGTCCCTCCTATATATGAAAACATACATGTATGCACCAAGTTTCATGGTGACTAGACAAAGGGTTTTAATGTCACAAGGTACCCTCCGCCATGCTAAATTCACTGGCTTGCAGTTTATAAAAACTCCCTCATGAAAACATACTTGTTTGCTGACTTTCATGGTACCCAGTTTGTGATCGGTTAAACAATTTGGATGTTTGTTGTAACAATGAAATGCGCTGTACGGCGGTTTCCTAAAGGTAGATCATACGTTAATTCAGGGTATAAGCTATCATTCAAACCCGCCCAGCTGTTTCTGCGTGAAGAGGAACAAACATACTACCCCACTATAAGGTACTCTCCGTCACGCACCGTCCGATGGCCTACGAAAGTAGCCCATGTATTAATGCAGGGTATAATCTACCCTTTCAGCTATTTCAGCGTGTATGCGTGAAAAACGAATTAACTATTTGTAAAGCACCCTCCACCATTCACCATACGAAATAAATTTTAGTGTGCCTATAAGGTCCGCGCGCAGGCAAGAAATTAGTTGACAAAGCTTTATCCCAATCTGATGTACGGTATGGTCGTGCATAAAATACGAACAAAAAGACAAACAATTTTTGTACCGGGTGATCAAAAAGTCAGTATACATTTGAAAACTTAATGTATCACTGAATAATGTAGATAGAGAGGTAAAAATTTACACACATGCTTGGAATGACATGGAGTTTTATTAGACAAAAAAGAGTTCAAAATATGTCCGACAGGTAGCGCTTCATCTGATCAGAAAAGCAATAATTAGAATAACAAATTAAGACAAAGCAAAGATTATGTTCTTCACAGGAAATACTCAATATGTTCACCATCATCCTCAACAATAGCTGCAGTCGAGGAATAATGTTGTGAACAGCAATGTAAAGCATGACCGGAGTTATGGTGAGGCATTGGCGTCGGATGTTGTCTTTCAGCATCCCTAGAGATGTCGATCACGATGCACTTGCGACTTCAGGTAACCCCAAAGCCAATAATCGCACGGAATGAGGTCTGGAGGTCTGGGGACCTGGGAGGACTAGCATGACGAAAGTGGCGGCTGAGCACACGATCATCACCAAACGACGAGCGCGAGAGATCTTTCACCCATCTAGCAATACTTTTTTGTTCTAATTAAACCCCATGTCATTCCAAGCATGTGAGTCAATGTTTACCTCTCTGTCTACATTATTCCGTGATTTATTAAATTTTCAAATTTATACTGACTTTTTGATCACCGGGTATATTAGATTTATGTATTTATTTTCAAATTCGCATTAAAACTATACGTTGGTAACAACAAATTCCTTTTGCTGGTGGTTTTCACAATAATGATTCGGTATGCTTGGTATGAATCAAAGCTGACAGCCAAAATACCGTTAGTTAAAAATCTGAGTGAAGTATGCTTTCCAATGAAGCAAATTAAAAAATATTTCTTACTTTAAATTGCTTACATAAAATACATCTGGTGTTAGCAATATTTATGTTTTAAATGTTTATTTGATGCTTAAAATCCTGAAAAATGTAACTTCCAGAGAAAGCTGCTAGTTTTCATAAATTTTACTTCATTCGAAACTTCGCCGAAATCTGAAAATAACTGTTTAGTCACGTTAATTAATTGAAATGATTGTAGGTAATCTGAATATATTAATACAGAACTAAATTGTTCAATCATATTTAAAAATTTCATCAGGATCGGAATACAACTGTAGAATCTGACCAAGTCCATATGTAAAGTATCCTCAGTCATGCACCATCCAAAATTTTATGTGACAGTGACGTTACTCTTGTTTTCAAGGTCAAATGTCCAAAAGTCATGAAGAATTTAGGATAATAAAGTGTTCTTATTGGCTTGTCGCATGATGCCACAGTTTTTCAACCATATTGTTGTTTATGATGTCATATGTCATATGTCCTTACCCCTGCGTAAATTGTTACCACATGGAAGAAATAAGTGTACCAAATTTGTTTGAAATCGGTACAGTGGTTGAGAAGCAGACGCTGCATGATGCCACACTTTTCCGCGCATTTCATTGTTTATTACGTCATATCTCTGGAACTATTTGTCGTACAGTCATTTAATGGTGCCTATAACTATCACGAAAGTACACCGAATATGTTGACAAAGTTTCATCACAATCGCTTGAACGGTACTGCTGCGCATAAAATACGAACATACAAATAATAATTTTTGTAAATTAGATATAGTAGTTATATGAGCGTTGAACAGTCAGCACACAAACACTACTCCTTTAGAGACATACGAGAGCCCAAAGAAAAGGTGAATTACTCCTTCTGAGTCTTTAGTCCAATACAGCACCAGAGGAGGCCCACAGTCTAAATACGCCACTGAAACTGCAGTTCCAGCTGTGCATAAACATGATCCAAATGACGAACTTCGAGAAAGTATAAAGGCGTAGCGGTTGTGTTGTGGTACTGCCAAGTTGCTGTGACATATTGAACGTTAACGCCTACATTGTTGTCAACCCAACAGACTTACGTCATGCCGGGTTGCATCCCGGCGCCTGGATCTGAGTGCGCTTGCCGACATGTAACCGTACATCTAGTATAGGGCTCTTCAGTAACGGGAAGAGAGCGAACACAAAGGCTTTATGGGTCGTCACCAGTGCGGATCTCTTTCTGCATTCGCTGCACCAAGCTTCCGCGGTCCTGCTATTTCTGGCCGCGCAGTGTAGCGGGCGGGCTCTCCACACCTACGCACCATCTAAGAAAAAGCCCGCTCCCGCCTCCACCTCCTAACAGATAAAGTACAACATTCTGTACGAAATTATGGTTATGCTGCCCGTTTAGCCTATCCAAGAATCTTAAGTCCCTACAAAATAGTCAACGACAATAGTGATTCAAACAACTGTGATAGATGAGTTGTTTCAGCAGTTTCGTGAGTTGCGCCCGGGAATAGCAGAGTGGTTCTAGGCGCCTTTTCAGGGACTGCTGGGTTACTCACGCCGGAGTTTCGGGTCATTCCTCGGCCATATATATGCAGGGTGTCCTAGCTATCTTGTCTACCCAAAATAGCTCTGGAACAATAACAGCTATTGGAAAACGACTTTGATAGGTGTCAATGTACGGCTGGGGCCCATGAATTTACATATGTAAGGAATGTACAGAGCTACTTTCTAGATCGAGATATAGTTCTGTAAAACTCATATCAATTCAGAAAAAGACAAAGTTAGAATGCCTCTTTACTTTAAAGTGTTGTAATATACTGAAAAATAGGTTATCGATCACTTCTTAATACAGTATTGAACAGTTCAGTTAGCATTTGAGGTCTTATGGGCTCTTATACACAAGTTTCCATTGACAGTTTGTGGAACCATTTGCAGAAAGTACCCGTCTAGCACATGTTGCAAATGGTACGGATACAGCTGCTCTTTATCTACATACATACTCAGCAAACCAACATAGTACTACTAGCCATTTCGTTTCCTGTTACACTCTCAAAGAGAACTAGGGAAAAGCGCGCGAAAATTGCCGCGCAGTGAAAGGCAGCTTGGCATGGATTCCACGCCGAAGGAATGGGGGGGGGGGGGGAGCGGGGGTTGTTGTTCTTAGGCTAAGTTAGTTTACGAAGTTACAATAACAACCGACGACGTGATCAGGTTTGTCCCTTATCTTCACGAAAAGTTCAACATTTAGCAACTAGGAACAAACGAATGCTGCAGTAAGAGCTCTAATTTCTCTTATCTTTGTGGTCTTACACGCGGAATGTCACTTAGCGGAAGTAGAATCGTTATGCAGTGAGTTTGATATTCCGGCACTCTAAATTTCTTCCAAAGTGTTTCTCGAAGAGAGTGTCGCTATCCCACCAGCAATTTCCATTTGAGCTCCCGAAGCATACTCAACGAACCCACCAGTAATAAACCTAGCCGCCCGCCTCTGAATTGCTTCTATGTCTCTCATTAAAGCGAACAGCAGTAGTCAAGACGGGACTGCACTAGCGTTTTATACGTTATAGCCTTTACGGATGAAACACATTTCCCCAAAATTCTCCTAAAAAACCTAAGCCCACCATCCGCCTTCCCCACGACTGTCCTTCCATGCTCCTTCCATTTCAAAATGTTTATCAAGCTTAAGGGACTTAATTGTCGTGTCATCAGTCCATAAACTTACAAACTACTTTATACTAAAGGTAACACAAACATCCATGCCCGAGGAGGGATTCAAACCGCCTGACGGGAAACGGCCTCGCGCATCGGAGCAAAGCGCCTCAGTGCGCTCGGCCACTCCAACGCGTCCTCCATTTCACATCGTTCTGCAGCCAAGATATTTAATGTAAGCGACTCTGTAAAGCAGCACTCTAATAACGCTGTTTACGAAAATTACGGGATGTTTTTGTTTCTCATCTTCTTCACCTTACATTTCCCGGTATTTAGATGTAGCTGCCACAAGAATTTTCTCCAAGTCATCCTACATGCTACTTCAGTCATTCGATGACAACACCTTCCCGTACACCACATCATCATCAGAAAACAGCCGCAAATTTGCTAGCTACTTAGTACGTCAGATTCTTTTTGTGTAATGGAGGACAAAAAGGTTACCCAGCCCAATGCGCATGCCCCAGCTCATAAGCGCGAGGGTTGCCCACTCCCATGCCCTTCAAAGGTCCGGGGGCGGAGGCTGCGATAGCGTAGCTGTTTGGCCGAGTGGCTATCCCGTGGGGCACGGCCCACTGTCTCATGACCACCAGCCAGTCAGCTACGCTGTCGTAGCCTCCGCCCCCTAAACTTTGAAGGGTTGTAGCTCCCAAAGTAACAGTGATAGAAATGTAGTTTAAATTGATTGGGACGCAGCTGGTTTCAACGAATTCAATGCATGATAGAAAAAATATATCTTTGTGCTGTAAGTCTTTGGAAAATGATACAATAAACTATGTTCATAGCTCCGCAGAAAGTGTAACATTTCTTGTGTTGATCTACCGCATTAAAATTTCCCGTCACCTATTATTTTTTTTAAGTTACAGAGGCAAACACACTTAGTGAAACACCCTGTATATAGCTTATGGGACTTAACTACGGCCGGCCGCAGTGGCCGAGGTGATTGAGGCGCTCCAGTCACGGTCAGCACGGCCACTATGGTCGGGGGTTCGAATCCCCCCTCGGGCATGGATATTTGTGCCGTCCTAGTTCGTAAGTAGTTCATAGGTAGTTTGTAAGTTTAGGGACTGATAACCCCGTAGTTAAGTCCCATAAGCTTAACAAACATTTTTGAACTTAACTACGGGGTCATCAGTTCCTAAACTTACAAACGACTTATGAACTAACTAGGACTAAGGACGGCACAAATATCCATGCCCGAGGGGGGATTCGAACCCCCGACTGTAGAGGTCGTGCAGACTGACTGGAGCGCCTCAGTCCCCTCGGCCACCGCGGCCGCCTGAAATGATTCCACGAGATCTGATGATGGTAGTTATATTTTTGGATACCGGTATACTGGAAAGAAACATAAATAGATAGAAAGCGATTTACAGCGAAAAATGTAGATTTCACAATGGACACAAACCACCCAGCAGGATGGAGCAGAGAGATGCCCTGGTGAGGCGCGACAGCTCGCCACCCCAGTTGTGCTGTTGTGTGTTCCCTGGCCTAGGCCAATGCCCCCTAGATACAAGGCCTGTGCGCTGCTTACCAACAGTAGTCATAACACAAGAAATCTATTTGTCTTACATAGTGTCGTGATGACTTTGGAAACACATGCAGGTTGCACAGTGTGTTTCAAAATGTTCTTAATGTTATTTATGTGACTCAAAGACAAATTTGTGTTGGTATAAGATATTTATGATCTATTAGTAATATATCTTACCGAAATTGGTATCCGACAATTCATATCAGGCATTTTGTCTCATATCAGCATAAATCTGCACGAAGAATCACATAAATTACATTAAGAATATTCTGAAACACAGTCTTAAACGTTTTCGTATTCCCAAACTCAGCACAACGCTACATAAGACAAATAGTGTGCTTGTGTTATGACTACTCTTGGCAGGCAACACACAGGCCTTATATCTAGGTGGCGTTGCCTAGGACACAGACAAATATATACATACGGGAAACCTCCATAAGGGCCCGGTCCTACGCTCAGCGGTGCGGGGAGGGAGGGTTTCCAGCAGTTCCGTAAGATGTCCCATGATGGCGCTGCGTCAGAAGCTCTTTAAACTCGCCAGAGCAGGCGGCAGGTAGCAGCTCTCCCCACCACCACCTCCCCTCAAATGCCAGCAAGCTGGACACAGCCGTGGCCTCGTGGCAGGCGGCACAAGCTCTCCCCTCAGTCTCCCCTCCATGCTACCCTCTGACGTGAGAGAGGGAGAGTAGCGCCAACCTTTTATGTGTGGCTTGCCGACAACCGCCGGCTGCTATTGGTCAGTTGAGCGCGGGTGGGGCACGTCCGCCATTTTAGGCCTAAGCAATCCATCAGCGTAATTGGCATATTTCACTTAACTAGCTTTTATTTTGGCATTTAGAGGTGTTGGAAATGTGGAGACTCATTATGTATTACATTAAGAGCTTATCGTAGCATATTCCATTTTTATATGGTGAAAATTGCCGCATTGCTGGTAGTGAATTGTTATACTTAGACAGTCCGAGGTAGCAAGTTTTACGCATTCCACAACGCGAAAGAGATGCAAAAAGACGCGAATTGTGGGTATACCGCATTGGAAGAAAAAAAATGCATTTCCATACGAGAACGCAAAATTTTGCGAAATAAGTAAATTTGTGTTGAAATATCGGGTAGACTTCCAGGTTTATCTGTTCATACAAGTTTCTTGCGAGCAATGTTGGACGGACAAACATGTAAGAGAAAAGATATTTTTAAAAGATATAAATACATGAAAATCTAACATAATGTGCAGTATTTGACGAATTTCGTATTTATACTTAGCCTGCATATTACGAAAGTTTTGGGCGGTAAATGAAACGGCCCATTAAATAGATCTCAAAACTCGAAGTTTAAGAAAAGTTTATTTTACTGAAGTACTCAGCAGTGCGATAACAATGTGTAAAAACTTAAACCTTCCCAAAATGTTTGCTCAGTTAATGTTATGTGATAATATCACATGTAGGTTAGCACACACCTATCAACATTAGGCACTAGATTAATGGAAAGCAACATGTATTAATTACATATACTTTGATAAAAACCAATATATTACAGATTAAAACGTCAGTCCTTAGCTAATTTGAAAGCAGGAACGTCACTTATTGCGAATGCAGTGCATATGGTACAGGGTTTAAATTTTAGCACGAAACAATTTTACAACTATCAATAAAATTCTTCAGGGTATGAAACCGCGTCGTCATTTTATAAATTCCACCGACGTTTCGGCCGCTGTTGCAGGCGGCCTTCATCAGGGTCTGTGTCTGACACAGACCCTGATGAAGGCCGCCTGCAACAGCGGCCGAAACGTCGGTGGAATTTGACACAGACCCTGATGAAGGCCGCCTGCAACAGCGGCCGAAACGTCGGTGGAATTTATAAAATGATGACGCGGTTTCATACCCTGAAGAATTTTATTGATAGTGACAACAACCGCGGAAGCCTACGTTTGCATTTAATTTTACAACTAGTTTGCTCCAAAATAAAGGTCGTGATCTCAGATTACCAATTTTTCCTTAATATTCGCTGAAGATGTGATGAAACGATTAAAAACGTAAGTTCATTGTTTACTTAACGTATTGTAATACCACGTCGATGTACAGACCGGTTCCCTTTATCATAAATGTTAATTTAACAGCGCCGTGCATAGCGCTGCTATTGCAAGATAGGCCTACAATGGCGGCGCTCGCCCGGTTGGCGGCACTCACCCAATACAGAGCTCTACTAAGCCAGCGATCCGCCTGACACCTGCTAGCATCTTACGGAACTACGAGGAGAGCGTAGGACAGTGGTTTAGGGGGGGCTGCTCCTCTGTATATGTTACTCTGTGCCTAGGCCCGCCATCGCGCAGCTACTGCCGCGAGCAGCAGTGTGCCGCTACAGCCGGCAGCTACCGCTGGCGGAATACGCTCATCCGGCTGCTACGTGACCGCCCTGCACAACCACCGGCGCGCTTTGACGCGCGGTAGCGCCTCCTCCCTCTCCACCCCCTCCACACCCCCACCAAACCGCGATTCCTCTGACTGCCACCACCCCCTACCCTGGCCAGTACATCGCGCTGTCTTGCCTCCCCGTTCCACAGCCCTCCCATTTTCCTTTAAGCCACTCCGCGAGCACGTCCGCACGAATGGCCGCGCACGGCTGGTGTGGCTGAGCCGCGTAACGAGCGGCTAATTGGAGGAGAACACGCCTGATTAAAGGGACGGACCCCCAGCGTAAACACCGGCCCCGAGGAGGCGCCGCAGGGCCGAGGGTCGCGCGCAAACACGACGGGGACGATTGCTGGCCGACTCACCAGGTCAACACGATTTGCTTCTAAAGTAAACTGGTCGACGTGACCAGACTTTTCACTACAACGAGTGATTTGGGTTTATCTGCAGGAATGAAAAAAAAAATCGCCCTGGAAATATTTTCTCTATGGAGATCCACAAGGATCAGTTTTAGGCCCTTATTTGCCGACATTGTCGGTATGGAGCGATCCTAAAATATTTTTTCGAATGTAATGATACAGTATTAATACAAAGTCAAGATCGCATGTATAAATTACTTAATTACTCATTAATAGTTTTTGTAAGCTATGTTGCCAATATCAAATGAATGTTGCTTTGTCAAACTAATAAAATACAAAATGTAACATATGAATTGGAAACTAATACAGCACTACATATCACATTTTGAAAATTGGAAGAACTAGCTTTGGCCACACTGAAATAAAGATTTTAATGCGGCCAAAGCTGGTTCTTCCAATTTTAATAATTTTAATTTGGTCGCTCTGCACCATATTACGGATGGAGTCGCCTACATATCACATTTTGTTTGGTTCACAATGGACATAACATCTTTGACATATCATGCTTACACATTTAAAGTTAGATGTTTGGTGCAGCATTGTCATAATGCCTTCGTCATCTGATGCTTGCATACTTGAAATTGAAAATAGACAAGTTCTTGCGTTAATGACAAAGCATTTGTACTCTTGAATTCAGTGTGTTGTTCCATACCGATTGACTATAACAAACATTACCAACTGATCAATACTTGTAGCTACTAAACTTCGTCTATGGAGGTCTTGTGTGTTAATTGCTTACGAAAAAATATAGACGTGGAACATAGTATACTATGTTCTCCATAGGACACTATGTTGATTGAATGCTAATCAACATAGTGACCTGTTAAGAACACAGTATAGCAGTCAAGTTCTGGGTACCCATGGTGAAGCATTTAATTTATATTTATTCCTTATATTCATTCATGTATATGTATTCCTTAACGACCGCACACACGACCTCCACAGACGAAGTTAAATAGCTACAAATGTCGATCAGTTAGTAATGTTTGTTATGGTCAATTGGTATGGAACAACACAATGAATTCAAGAGTAAAAATGCTTATTCATGAACGTAAGAACTTATCTAATTTCATCTTCGAGTATGCAAGCATCTGGTGACCAACGTATTATGACAATAGTGCACCAAACAACATATGATATGTACAGAGCTAATTTCGTAAGTAGGTGTGGCCAAAACGAGTAAAGCCTTTCTCGTAAAAATTTCCACAACTTATCGTGCAGGATTTCTATGACACTCTCTCCTCAAGATAACACAAAAATGAGCTGCCATTCTCTGAAATCATTCCATGTCCTGTATCGCTCCAATCTGGTATGAGTTCCAGAATGTGCAGCAATACTCCAAAAGAGGAAGGACGAGTGTGGTGAAGTCTCTATAGTGACATTGCTGTATCCTTTAAGTGTTCTGCCAATGAAATGCAGTCTCTCTTTTAACTGCCCCACAATATTTCTATATGCTCTTTCCCATTTATCTCGTTTGTGACTGACGTTTCTTGGTATTAGAGTAATTTATTGCCCTTAAATTTGAATGATTTATCGTTTACTTGTCGCCTATTTATCGTGTAATACTCACTTTTTATTATTAAAAATCAACTGAAAAATTTGGCACTATACTGATGTCTTTTCTAAATCGATCTGCAATTGCTTTTGATCCCCTGGTGTCATTGCTGGACGATAAACAACAGCATTACCACGAAAAGTCCAAGAGAGCTCGTCCTAAATCATTTATAAATATAAGCAACATTAGTGTCCCTATATTTTCCTGCATTACACTGAAGATAAACAGCAGCATGATCGGCGACCAAGCTAAGAGCGCTGTTCGTAAATCGTTTATAAAGTATCAGGCGAACGCCTCGGGAAGTCGATGTCATTTCGTGAATTCCTACGAACCGTGTCCTCTCTGACAGGGAATCGCGAATCCAATCGGACGAGAGAGACGAAATTCCATAAACACGCAGTTTGACTAGAAATCGCTTGTGAGGTGCAATATCGAGATCTTTTGGAAATCTAAGTATATGGAATTGATTTGAGATCCATTGTAGATAACATACATAGTTTCAAGCCATTAAAGAGCTAGCTGTGTTCCACATGAACGATACTCTCGGAATCCTTGTTGCCTATGAAGACATCGTCATCTAGTTCTTGATCAAAGAATATATTCCACAATCCTGCTGCAGATCAATGTTAATCACAAAAGCTAATGCAGTCAAGAGTTCGAAGATTTGTTTGAACAACACAATGGTTTACTAGGTATGGTTCTGTTTGGAGGTGGTGTGTCGTTGCCTTCCTCCAATCTTACCCGACCAGTTATAGGGAGACCTTCAGTTGAACGTGGATTCCAAACCACGGTGCTACCTGATATTTTTCACATCAGCAACATTGCCAGAGGTAAAAAGTGGAAAATGAGTAATAAAAATCCTAGGAGATGGCGGGGAACGAACCCGCGGCTTTATAGTATGGAACTCTATTACTATGCTACTAAACCACTTTCATATGGGACTATAATTTTGTGTACTATGCTTATTGTTTCCTCGAATCACTCTTAGGGAGGGACTTGGTTCGAAACTGGCTCCGGTCATCAAGGTTTCCGAAAATCGTACCAGGCAAATTAAGAGATAATTCCTTTCATGGGAAACATCAGACTCGTTCCCCGGCCTTGTGAAAACAATCCAAGCTGCGTCTCGGGCATGGGCGTTTCTGTTGTCCTTAGCATGTCAGTATAAGGAGATTGTCAGTCTAGGGACCGATGACCAGAGTAGTTGTCTCTCAGGTCTACAAACATTTGAACATTTTGATCAATCCAAGCTTCGCCCCGTTTCTGATCACCACTTTATTTGGTATATAAACCTAGATCGCAGAAGGATAATTTTATTTTACTGATTTCGACCTATTGCAGGGTCACCTTCAGAAACATTCCTACAGCCCCTATGGCCGGTGCTGACGTCTGCAGGACTGTCGTGGCTGAGGATGACCTGGAGTAGATCGAAACCGGTAAAATTAAATTAACCTTCTGGGATGTAGACTACTTTTTACAACATAAATATGAGCAACAAAGATCACTGCCGCTTCTGTGAGTAAGTTTTTCAAATTAACCAACACTTTATTAATGAGACGTAAATTTCGATATTCCTGCCTCACAGATCATTAGAATTAGCAGATAATTCTGCCTTGCAAAGAAAATGACAGAACCTTCTGCCTAATGCTCATATTAAGAGAGGGGGGGCGGAGGTGATAGCCCAGAGTTTTGGAGGGGTAAGTTAATAGATGGGGACAGTAGCAGTGTTCAAATGTTCAAATGTTTGTATAGCGGGGTCATCAGTCCCTAAACTTACAAACTACTTATGAACTACTAACACTAAGGACGGCACAAATATCCCTGCCCGAGGGGGATTCGAATCCCCGACCGTACAGGCTGTGCAGACAGTGACTGGAGCGCCTCAGTCCCCTCAGCCACCGCGGCCGGCCAATAGCAGTGTGAGCAGAAAGAGAGAAGACAGTAGAATGAGGAAGATAGGTAAGTGGAGACCATAAATAAGATCTGGGGGATCTGGATCATACACACCGGCGAACTTCAGCAAGGAAAATGTTCTTCACTTTTCCTCATTTTATTTATCCTCGTGCAAATTCTTCTTTCTTTATTGTCATTTCATTTCCTAATACAGGACGGGCTGTCAGCGCTGGCAAGCGCTCTTCAGCCCACAGAATTTAAAATGTATACAGAAGAACAGAGAAAGTATGAAAGGCGATTAAAAGTGGAAGATAGATTACAAATAAAACACGGAGACTTTAATTGGAGAATCATAAAGTGCTTAAAATGAAGTGAAACAGTGAAGTCTGGAAAAACATTAAACTGGCAATGGTAATGATTAAATCAACTGGGACATGAGGTAAACACAGACGATTAAAATAACACTGGGCAGCGACTACAGGCTGGTCGTTCACTGTTAAACAATGAACGTAAAGACACTATATATTTCAAAGCACACACACACACACACACACACACACACGAAATTAGACCGCCAGCTATTGGTATGTCGTGCATTACATGTTAGAAACAGTACATTAAAAGGTTACACATATGGCAGAGCAGTCACTATAATAAAGGTGAGACATGGAGGAAATGAGGATGAGAGGGGGAGGGAGAGGATGCGGAGGAGTCACAAGGGCAGTGGGGAAGACTGGGGAGAGGATGTCCCAGGAAGCCAGGGGGAAGATTGCGCGGGGAGGGGAAGAGCTGGATGGACAGCAGGGTTTAATGAAGGGGTAGGAAGGGAGGGACAGTCAGGGGCCTCAGACAGAGGAGGGGATGAGGGATCGCGGGGAAGCACAGACGTCAGGTTGGTGGGCATCATCCGGGAGGGGGAGTGTATGTAAGTTTCCACAGGAAAGGATCCGGAGAGCGGACATGTAGCGCAGGGGGATACAGTGGTGGAGGCACAGCAACGGACCGGACGCCGAGAGGAGGGGATTGACTAGAGGATTAGGCGAGTCTAAGCTGCGGGATACACAACAGAGACGTTCAATAAAGAGGACGAGGTAGGGGAAGGAAGGAGGTCGTAGAGGATCCATATGGGGGGAGTCGGTATAGAGGCAGATACGAAAGGCGAGGCAGAGGGCATGGCGTTCCAATATCTCCAGGTATTTTTAGAAGGAAGTGCGGGGGTGACGGAGATCCATAGTGGATGGGGATTTATAGGCATAGAGGACGGTGGAAGGGATTAGGCCCTAGGATGGGCCAACAAGGAGTTTGAGGAGGCGAAGGCGGGAGCGGGCTTTTTCTTCATAGTGTGGAGGTGGGGAGTTTAGGATAGGGTGCGATCAATAGAGGCCTAGGTACCTTAGGGTAGGCGTGAGGCATATGGTATGGTGAAGGAGGGCGAGATAGAAATCACGGGGTCGGATGGAAGGGATGGTACGACCTACGATGATCGCCTGGGTTTTGGTAGGATTTATAGATAGGAGCCTCTGGTTGCACCAAATGGTGAAAAGGTCAAGGTGTTCCTGTAGAAGGTTGGAATGGGCGAGGGTGGAAGTCCTCGTACTAATGTTTCTCAGACTATACAGACCCGAGCAATTCATCCGCAATTACGAACAGAGAGGGAGAGAGAGAGAGAGAGAGAGAGAGAGAGAGAGAGAGAGAGATCGAAAAATATAAAAGTACAATAATTGTAGTAGCAGATAGTGAAATTGACAATGGCACCGGTATGGAAGTAAGAGGAAAAGACTGACAAACGGAGAGATAGAAGAAAGTGTCAATGGGATAAGTAAGAGAGGGTGAGAGACGTGTAGACAGTTGCAATGAAAGGCCGGATAAAGGGATTAAGCCTGTTCTGTATTAAAAGAGTGGCAAAAGTTTCGGTTAGGAAGGCCGAATGAGTACTGAGGCATTTGGTTCCTCACTCCTCTGCCACAGTCTTTGAAACAGGAAAATATTTTCCTTTTTTCGTGCTCCAGCGTGAGCTGGTTACTTCACGAGAAATGTGGAGTCCAACCCGACGCTACAGCGCTAAGATTAAACCCTGTCTTGCAGCGTTGTCTGCGTAGCGTTCGCTCGCCCAGACTTGCACAGTCTTGTCTGAACTCGGTCTGCGTTAATTATTCAAGCGGTGCCGGATTTCGCACAGGCCGCACACAGACATTAACGCAGGCAGATTCTTCTGGCCGCTACTCATTTGTACGCAAAGAACCGTCGGCGCTAACACTGACTGTTCAGAGAAGTCGGTGCGAATGTTTCAGAGTGTAAAGAGCCCTATACGTTCTCTTCGCAGCAGTCTTTAGCGCGATCAGGGGATTTAGAATGAAATACAAATTACTGTCCACTCTTTCCTCTGTTGTTAGAGATGGAATGTAACACCCTGAGCAAATAAACTGAGCAAAACAACCACAATACAGATTATTTAAGAAAATATTCTAGAGCGCAGCTAACTGATCAATAATTGAAATATACTTCTATTAACATTAATTGAATTTTCGATCGGTGCTTGACATAACACGAAAATATTATCAAAAAGGAAAATCCTAATGTTCTGCGAAATTATTTATTGAGTTACTAACCAGCTTTCGGCTACTTAGGCGATCATCAGGTAACATGTCGCTAGCATTTCTTCACAGACATGCCACTTACAAAGATGTTTTTACATTACAGATGATACAAATTAACATGTTCACATAAATGTATCATTTTTATGGGACTGAATTACATTTAGAAAAATATAAAAATATATAGAAAGCAGACGTTATATTTTGTATATTTTGAGGTTCTAAGCATGAATATTATCGTCAAAAGCTACGGGGGAGGGAGTGGGGAGAAGTGGAATTTTGGGTTGTTACATTGTGAAATAGTACTGAAATGGTAACATTGGATACATTTAACAAACTGCTAACTAGATTATCAGGACATGAGAGATACTGGAGGTCAAAAAAGAAAGATTCAACCTTTGCTGAACATTTGCTCACAGAAATCTATAGTTACATAGTTACACTATGAAATCTTACATTACCTCAAGGAAAGCAGAAAGATGGCACTATTGGAAATTCTGGAAAACAATGCACATATGGCAGAGGGACGCCAGTATAGTTTTAAATGACCAAACCCAGTTTCCCTCTTTCCCTCCACTAAAACTAGGTTTAGTTATCAATTTCTTAAATGTATCAAATGTTACCATTTCAGTACTATTTCGCAATGTAACAAACCCCCTCCTCATCCTCACCTCCCCCCCCCCTCCTCATCCTCACCTACCCCCCCCCCTCCTCCCTGTTTTTAACGGTTATATTCAAGCTCATAACCTCAACATATAACATCAGGGTTTTTCACATATTTTTGTGATTTAGTAAAGGTAATTCAGTGCCATAAAAAGTAACACTTTCCTGTGAACATGTTAATTTGCCTCATCTGTAATTTAATAACGTCTTTATAAGCGGCATATCCGTGAAGAAAAGTTACCGGTAGTCAGTTGTTACCTAACGATGGCCTAAGAACCGGAAATCCGGTTAGTAACTCAATAAATAATTTCACAGAGAATCAGGAATTGCTTCCTTTTTGATAATATATTTCTACTGGTGGCCGGTTTCGATCATCACACCTCCAGCGACGCCCTACGATGATCTGGTAAAAACGGCAAAACCAATAGAAATATATACAATCTATATTGATTTTAAATTGATTTCAACCATAATTTTGTTGATTTTAAACGACTGCTATTCAACATAAGTGTGAAAGATGTATATTGATTTTGGAATAAGCCTGGTCACATAAGGAGTTAAGAAAGTCAATACACAAGCATTGTTTTGAAAGCCCTCTCATATTACAGGAACACCAGCGTAAAGGGATAAAAATATCAGTAGGTTGTAATAATTATTCGTAGACAGCTAACTTGCGGCTACTAAAAATGATCCATTACAATAACTTTAGACATGAAAATGTGCATATGACTCCGTGCTTACTTCAAGAAGTAAACTTTCAGGCTATGATCTAAACTTATTAATTGCGACAGTCTTTCTGCCTGTGTTGTGGATATCATCAAGAATAAAACGGCCACGAAACATATATAAAGATAACATAAACGTTCAATTTATCTTTGTACTTGTAGTTCTTCTAGATGAGTGTTTCAATAATGTCCTCCAATAACAATGAAAAGATATGAATAAATGTGTGTGTGTGTGTGTGTGTGTGTGTGTGTGTGTGTGTGTGTGTGTGTTTGAAGGGGTCCTTTGGTAGCTTCGATTCACAATTGGACTCACTAAGTAGCACTGAAAGAAAAATATTAGATATTTTGTCTCGTCATCGCCACTTAGGATTAGATTCGTTATTTTGCGAAATAATTCTCGGTATTTGACATTCAAAGCATAAATACGTAAGTTGCATGGTGAAGGGCACTTTTCACCAGATTCCGGCACTAAATCTACAGTTTAATTCGGATCTAGACGAAATTTTTAACACTTCATTTTCAAATTAAGACAAATATCAGGTGCGGGATCTCCCTGCATCGCGACTACCTTGTCGCTGTCGTCCGTATGGTACACGAGGCTCAGTTTCCTCTCTAACGAGCAGCCCACATTGGTATCCGATTTAGGAATTTTTTGATATTAATGGTACGTGATGTTCAGGTCTCAAACAACAGTCATCGAAAGTCATCTGACGCAACTCTCAAAAATTCTCTTGAAAACCGACTTTGAAATTTTGTAGGTACCTGCATGGTGGAGGCGGGAACTCGAGACTTCAACCTATTTTCACCAATCATTATGAATTTTGGGAGATATATAGTGGAGACAGGAAGTAAAGAGAGAGAGAGAGAGAGAGAGAGAGAGAGAGGGAGAAGAGGGGTAGGAAGGAAGAAAGAAGATGGTTTGACGTCCCGTCGACATGGTGGTCGTTGGATCAGAAGCTCCGACAGACTTTGTTAGGGGTAGGATAGGCGGCCGTGCCTTTTTAAATCACCTTCCCCACGTAACCGTCGAGCGATTTAGTGAAATTACTAAAAACCAAACTGAGGATGGTGCGTGGCATGTCGGAACCGCCGTGCTACGAAATTCGAGTCCAGTGAGTTCCATTTTGCCACCTCGCTGACTAGGAGGAGATTGGCAGGAGAGGGGGGGGGGGGGGGGGGAGTGATGACAGTGGCAGCCCTCTGTAGACAGAGGAGGATGAAAAGAGGGAGAGGAGGAGGAGGAAGTGGTGAAGGATAAGAAGCAACAGGTGGCGGTGGTGGAGAAGGACGAGGATAAAGGGGGAAGGAGATGCAGACATTGAGAGCGAGGCTAACATGATATTGGAATAAACAAATTCTGAATCATTGCAACTAGGAAATATAGAGAGGGCTAACAGGGTCAGTGTGAGAGCACGTGTCATTAGAACATAGAGCGCAAAATAGACCAATGGATCAAGGGGTGTTTTTTTATTTTTTATTTTTTTTCCCAAATAAAGAAAAATGGCGACAGAGACCCTTGGGATGTTAGTGCAAGTGTGTGGTATTGGAGCAGTGAGTAAAAAAGTGTGTTCAGAATGAAAATGAGTCATGTTCGCAAAATGTTTTTTTTTACAGTTTATTTGATAATAGGGTGGCCTGTTTCCATCTACTGTGCAATCATCATCAGTCCGATTCGGTGTTGACGCCGAAGCGATGACATCATAAACTAAATTGTAAAAACATTTTGCAAACGTGACTTTTTCATTCTGGACCATTTAACAGTTCGCTGACTTTCCAATAAGAAACTATGATTTCCAAACTCATTAAAATTGTTTGAGTGGTTTAAAGGCTTCAGAGATGGAATCGATGGTGTCGATGATGAGGCAAGTTGGAGTAAACAGTCCACAATCACATCCCCGGACATCATCGAACGAGAGCGGCGGAGACATTCGGGTGGTCGGCGGCTGTCTCTGATGATGACAGCAGACGAGTTGAAGACCAGTGCTGATAGGATTACGCTTCGCAAAGGTTTGGGAGACCCAACAACGTGTGAACTCAGTGTTTCGAGAAATTCCACAAGAAGAGTTAGGTAGAATGAACAATAGCAGTAGAGAACTACTTCAGTACTCGGTATTGCAGTAATATTTATTTTGTGATACAGACTATGAAATTCTGGTATGAAAGTTATTTGGAATTAACGGCATAAGGCGTTATTTTTATGCCCTATTTAAAAATACAATATTATTTTGCTATGCAGCTGTTTACAGCTGTAGATATGCACTCCAAACGGGCAGAACAGCTGAATTCAGTTTTGTTTCATTTCTATGTCGTTAATGAAAAAATTCCTGTGACATCACTCTCGTCACTATATAAAATGCTTTAAGTAACACACGATTTTTGGTGAAGGAAGCGACTCGCTAGCAAAATGGTTTTATTTGCTTAAACTTTTTAGTTCCTCTCGTACTTTTTCATACTACAAGTAAAGGAACGTTTTTTTTTCCTTTTTAAGCAACAAACATTTTGTCATTTTTATTATAAACATCAGTAAAACATAAACTTAATAGAAGCTTGAAGAATGTTAGAGAGCTCACATCAGTAAACGGAGAACGTTGTCCCGTCGTGAGAATCTTCTCTAGTTTAATTCATACGAAGTAGGAGAATGTTTTCTGTTGTGAGCAGCTTCAAAATGTTCAAATGTTTGTAGATCTCTCGGACCAAACGGCTTGGTCATCAGTCCGTAGCATACAAACTACTTAAACTAAGGTAAACTAACCTAAGGACAACACACTCACATCCATGACCTAGGGAGGACTCGAACCTCCGACGCGAGCAACCGCTGAGCAGCTTCCCCTACTCTTTTACTCACGCTCAGGACATACTCCGCTTTATTCATGCGAACCTGCATGTGTCCTCTGGGAGTATAAACTTATAGTGTGACCGTGTAAATTTTAGTATGTTCAAAAATGTTCAAATGTTTGTTAAACTTACAAACTACTTATGAACTAGTTAATACTAAGGACGGAACAAATATCTATGCCCAAGGGGGGATTCGAACCCCAGACCGTAGTGGCCGTGCAGACCGTGACTGGAGCGCCTCAGCTCCTCGGCCACCGCGGCCGGCAAATTTTAGTATGAACCACCACAAGATAGTCTTTGCTATGTCAATTCAGATTTGTGGATTATAATTATTGAATAGAGAACCAATAATAGTCTTGCACTTAACACTGCTTCTCCTTGCACAGGCTCGGACAGTCATCACAGAAGGTATTAGCTGGATACTGAAGAAGGAGACTTGTATATATGTACTAATTATTTGTACCATGAAATCAAAACTCTTCAAAGTTTTAATGATGCATAGAACATTAGGGTGTATTTGAACCGAACTAATACATTTCACAAAGACTTAACTGTTTTAACAGGTCTCTATAATGTTCTGAATGGTACATTAGTTCCGAGTCCATAGCTCAATATATAATAATCAATAAGAAGAGAGAACGTATATCTTTATTCCATGGATCACACAGATAACCAACATATTTCTTCTTTGTCACCAAGATTATTCCTGGTATATATCCAACTCTTCAATATTACTGGGACTTGTGGTTTATATGCCTAGACAATCAAAATATCCAGGACAGCACTTATCCTTGTATCTACATCTACACAGATAGTATGCAAATCACATTTAAGTTCCTGGCCGAGGGTTCATTAACTACTTTCACAACCTTTCTCTACCGTTCCATTGTGTAATAGCGCGCGGGATGAAAGAACACCTAAATCGTTTCGTTTTCAATCTGATTTCTCTTATTTTATTGGTATGGTCATGTCTCCGTATGTAGGTTGGTGCTAGCAGAACATTTTCACATTAAAAAGGAAAAGTAGGTGATTGAAATTTCGCAAATACATCTCGCCGCAATGAATAACGTCGTTTCTTTAATGATTTCCACCACAAATAGTGCAACATCTCCGAGACGCTTTCCCCCCTGTAACGTGAACCTTCACATTGTCTTCCGTCAGTCAAGGGACGCGCAAGTGTGAAGAAGGCAGTGTCTTTGGTGGAGCTGTTACATCTTTGAAGCGTTCTGCCAATGAAACATAATCTTTGGTTCGCCTTCCCCACAATATTTTCTATGTGTTCTCTCCAGTCTAAGTTGTTCGTAATTGCAACTCCTAGGTGTATGGTAAAATTTACAACCTTAAGGTTTGACTCGCTTCTAAATAACTGAGTTCTAAATTACACTGACTTCTAAATTACTGTCTTCTAAATTACACCAAAAATTAATTATTTTGTCGCCTTGGAAGTTTCAGCAGGAAAGTAGTGTAACTTGTTACACTACAAATTAGATACTCCGTTTTATTCGTACGCCCCAGTTTGTGTTTGGCAGATGTTATTAAAAATTTGAATTATTCGAAATATTAGAATTCAAATACGAAAAACTACATTCGTTATGATTGAGATGGCAAAAACTCCTCTTATCCTTTGCTAAAATAATTTTTTCAATCCATATGTTGTGTGTGCAGACTTCACCCAGTTCGACCAAAGAAAAAGAGATTATCTCAGTTATACACGTTGTGATCCGATATCTCAACGTCCGAGCAACTGTAAACGATAGCACACCAGTTGGAGAAGAACGGCCGTAATCTGCGGAAGTCGGCCGTCGGCGGTTCAATCGCCCGATTACAAGCTTCCTAGCGTTTTATTTGTGGACGGAGAAGTCAGTACTGCTTCCTCCCACAAGTCCCCTAAAACCTGCACATCCTTGCGGATACTGTTGCGTAGCAGTGTGCGTTTGTACCGCCCTACAGTACGCACGAGGTACCGTATTTGCTGTCCAAGTCTTTATGGAAAGCATAGAGTTCTGACTAACCTGTTGTCTTCTATAGTAGTGTCCTCAGCGCAGAAGACAGCACACAGGTCGTTGGTTCTTCTCCAGCATACAAGTGAGGTTAAAATAAGTTCTGTAGGATGCAAGCATAAGAAACGACTCACGAGATATTTTATGGTAAGGGATGTCATTTATTACGTCTAGATTCAGAATAATAAAATATGAACAACTTTTGTTCATACGACACGGCCTATGCTGGACGTAGTTCATGTTGAGACCTCGACTGTTATCACAATTACACAAAACTTTACTCATAACCGGTGCGGTCCGGCGCGTATAGTAGTCAGCTCGAGACTGAAACTGCGGCGCGTTGCGAGAGGGCACCTGACGCTCTATTTCGCGCCAAAACAGGGCCGTCGCGCGCCTTCTGCAAAATCGCTCTTCTCTTGTTACAATAAGAGAAGGCACCTTAAACTTTTTAAACTGTCAAAACCTAGCCTGTCCTTGAGAGACATTTATCACAAATTCTCAGCTCTGAATAATTAATATTTAGTATATAATAAACAAAACTAATTTCAAAACAGGGCTGGCGCAAGGCACATGCGAAACGTGCGGCCGCACGGGGCGGCACTTTGCGAGGGGCGGTAAATCTGCCCCCCCCCCCCCCACCATTTATTTTTATTGTTGTAGGACAAACTCAACTTTCATGCCTATGAGGGGATTCGAAACCAAACTTTGGGAGGAGCGGCTTCGGGAACTGTGGCATGGCGATTCGACTACCGGCCGGCCGCCCCTGTTGAATAAGGGGAGGGAGGAGGACTAATTTCTTCCTCGCCACTGTGGCAGCACCGTCGTTTTTACGTCCAGAAAGAGAGAGGGGACAGCAATCTGGCGTACACGCAAGTATTCTTATGGAGCGTTGCCAGTCTGTTACGTGTCTTGCGTTTACTCGCAACTAGTATTACAGAAGACAAAATCTAATTTGAAATTCAGATGCAATTTTCGATGTGTTAAGCCTCAAGCAAATTTGCTAAGTCCTTCAGTGGCAGTTCGACTGTTTTACTCTCCCCGCATTGTGTATAAAAATGGTTGAACATTACTAGTCAAAATGTCCAACACCTACGATGACTAGAAGTATTCCGAATTGGTAAATACGCAGCGAGTAATTACAAGGGATAAAGACATTGGCAGTAACCCTGGCATAAGTTGGGTTTCGACGTATTTTTCAAAATTTTTGCTGTCCGTCACTTTTGTTTGACAATACTACTCGCATACTATCACTTTGCCAACATTTATTTACTGTATACGGTTTTCCGTTGAATACATCATCTGTTCACAACAATTGAAAAAAGTTTGTTTACGTTAATTTTGTAAGTACGTGCTGCTCGGGATTAACCGAGCGGTCTAAGGCGCGGCAGTCATGGACTGTGTGGATTGTCCCGGCGGAGGTTCGAGTCCTCCCTCCGGCATGGGTGTGTGTTTTTGTCCTTAGGATAATTTGAGTAGTGTGTGTGAGCTTAGGAACTGATGACCTTAGCAGTTAAGTCCCACAAGATTTCACACACATTTGAAAATTTACGTAAATTCACAAGGCTTGTTAAAATTATCTATGTTTCGTCCATCAGCTTTGAATCTATTTTTGAGCTGGTGCCCATGACTGTTTTGTACAAATCTGTAGAGAATGTAACCAGTCAGTCGCATTTTTTGTTTTTATTTTCCAGATCTACATATATTTCGGGTGCTCTGTGGCTATTCTTAATGCTTCATGTTTACATCTATACCGTCATGCTGAACGTAACTGTCAACCTGGCGGCTTAGATGTAAGAACATATTAAAAGCTTTTGACAATGGCCACTCAGCGGCCGAAACCTGGGTCGATTTGAAAAGTAAAAACAAATATTGCGATTGATTGCTGATATTTCGTATAGATTTGTTTAAATGAAGTTCCAGAAACGTTTTGAGTAAAAAAAAAAAAAACCGAGGGGAGGGGGGCGGCAATTTAGCAGCTCGGACGGGGCGGCACTTGGGCTTGCGCCGGCCCTGTTTCAAAAGAAATCACGTGACATGAAATGCGGCAGCCAATGCCAGGAGAGTACCAGTAACATAGGCGGGCTTTCCCATGGGAACCAGCATCTAGTGTGCCATATGCTACTGCTCCCCACCCCAAATTTCAATATATGCTGCACGTCTGTCTTTCTTCCGCGTTTAACCCTTTCCTGCCCAAGCTATCAAATATTCGAGCACATAACTTCATATTTGGTTATTTTGCTACCAAAGTAAATAGAAGCACATTAGTGTATTGATACATTTTTGTTTTCCTTATTTGACACAAAAAATGTTAAATTAAAAAAATTAAAAATGGGCCTTTAAATTCCAAGAGGATATAATGAAATTTGGAGACATTACGCAGTGCTTATCTCTGTTAACATAAGGATTTACCAGCAACAAATAGATAGAAATTTTTTTGTATCAAAACGTCATTTTAGATATCGTTCTGAACGAAGGAAATAAAGCAAAATATAGTGATCTCTAAACTGTATTCGCATTTCATAATTCATAAACAAAAGAAATCAAAACTACAACCATTTGTTAGTGACACCTAGCAACAAAGACAACTACGTAAATAACATGCACAAAATGCCTTTGACACACTGTCATTACTAAAAATTACCAGTCACAGTTTTGAGTGCTATATAAATAAAAAGGGTGCTGTTCATCGAATATTATCAGTTTCCATTAAAAAAGGTAAAGCAGTCAACAATCCGAAGATTGGTTTGAACACCACAGTGCTTTAGTAGGCATGGTCCTGTTTGGAGGTGGTAAGCCGTTGCCTTCCTCCGACCTTCAAACTGACTTACCCAGCCAGTTATAGGAGGACCTACAGTTTAACGTAGGTTCCAAACCACGGCGCTACTCGGTATTTTTCACATGAGCAATACTGCCAGAGGTGAAAGAAGTGGAAAGTGACAGGAACTGGTGGGGATTGAACCCGCGACATTTGGGTTTGTAGTTTGGCACTCTACCACTGTGCAACCGAGACGCAACAGTTTCCTTTAGCTAAAACAATACAAAACCAAATTACCAATGTGGGAACAAACAACAGCGTCTTTTTTGACAGCAAAACTCGTCTGATGAAATTGTACACAAAGACATAAAACAATCTGTTGTTTTCTGTTCTTTGTGAGCAGATATATGGAGCAATCTTGGTCAGCAAGTGTTTCATATGACACATCAGAGGGACACTAACGTCCCGTGAGGAACACAAGTAAGAAATCATTTTCCACTTTGTTTTTATGTCATTGGAAATTGGCTGGGACTTTTAAGTCCCGTCGGGCAGGAAAGACACGTACGATGGTAGCAAAGAAACGGCCAGCGGCCCGAAATATGCAGTGGCCCTAGGCCAGGAATATGACACGATGCGGCCGTCAGCTGCCGAGTGCCGCAGCTGCAGACACGCTGTCCTGGCCTGTGGGAGCGGCAGAGCGAGGCGCGCTGAGTGCTGCGTTGTTAGCACGGCCAGACAGGGGGCTGTAGCACTCTGGCCACCGTACTGCGAACAGAGGCCGGCAGATAAGCCGCGCTCCCTCAATTATTTACCAGGCCTCGTCTGATCCGCGCCATGCCGCGCCGCTGCGGGATCTCCCTGCAGCGCCACTACCTAGTCGCTCTCGCCCGTGTGGTACACGAGGCACAGTTTCCTCTCTAACGAGCGGCCCACATGGGTATCCCATTGTAGAATTCTTTGATATTAATGCTACGTGAAGTTCAGATCTCAAATAACAATCAGCCAACTCTCAAAAATTCTTGAGAAACTCGACTTTGAAGTTTTGCTAGTACCTGTTGAAAGCCTACAGTCCTCTTTAACACCCTGTGATTACGATTATCTGCCTTATATTCGTATTTCCACTATTTTAAATGTTCAAATGTTTGTTAAGCTTATGGGACTTAACTACGGGGTCATCAGGCCCTAAACTTACAAACTACTTAAGAACTACCTTATACTAACGACAACAGAAACAACCATGCCCGAGGGGCATTGAAACCCCAACGGGGAACGTCCTTGCGCATCGCAGCATACCACCTCAATGCGCTCGGCCGCTCCGCCGCGGCCCACATATTCCATTCTACCCCCATTATTTTAATTAACTGATAAATTGTTCAAAAGGGATTGGCGGAGATACCGAATGAATAAGAAGATGGGGAGAATTGAAATTTATTTACTCTATTTATTGCTACATCGACAAAAATCCCGACAGCTGAACACAATGGATCGTTATCTTGGCGTCTGGCTAGGTATGAGATTAAATGTTACTGGTATCATTATTTTTATCAGTATTTGCCGTGGAAACCCCTATATTAGTGGGACGGGGCACAAGTAACTATTGCTCCAATCAGATATCATTCATACCTCCCCTCCCCACCCCCCCCCCCCACCCCCCACTTTGCATGCACGATACTCTATAAAAGGAATGCTGAGTGCTCTACTGATATTTCCATTACAAGATATCATCTGTTCAGAAAGAACAGACGTCTCTTCTGACCCTGCAGTTGATATTCTTTCATATTCACAGAATATATGACATCAATTGCGAATGGGCAGAGCTGAAAATGTGTACCCAGCCGGGATTCTAACCGGGTCACCTGCTTTCT
The DNA here is from genome assembly GCA_026315105.1 of Locusta migratoria. Lineage (NCBI taxonomy): Eukaryota > Metazoa > Arthropoda > Insecta > Orthoptera > Acrididae > Locusta > Locusta migratoria. Next base: position 266,882,794 of record CM048745.1, on the reverse strand, counting down.
AGGCAGTTGCGCTGATCACTGCACCACTGCGGGAACTGTGATCACCGCACCTGCAAGGTCTAAAAACTGGAGACCTTCCAGGTGCGGTGATCACTGTGTCGCCAGTGGAGTAATGGTCAGCGCAACTACCTAGAAAGCAGGAGTCTCGGGTTCGAACCCCGGCTGGGTACACATTTTCAGCTCTGCCCATTCGCAGTTGATTTCATATACTCTGTGAATGAGTAACGTATAAAATAGAGTACTTCCCGGGAGAAACAGCATAGAGATTCCTTGTTAATGCCAGTAGACTGATCACAAGTACCATGACTTCACTGATGTCGCGAAAACATCACAAATAATATTAAATCATATACTTAGCAAAAAGAAAAAAAAACCCTGACCGTTAAGAAGAATTAAGATAAGCAGAGTAATAACACTACTACAGCGGCACAGTGAGACGTAACCATGCCACGTGGTGCCACATAATCATTCATGACCTCTTACAAAAAAAACCGACAATTTAATTATAATGTCCGGACAAAATTTGGCTCACCGGTTTAAAAACTTAATTTTGTTACACTGACGGTGATTATAGTGGATAGTTATCTTACTAAGCATGGAAGGAAAGCAAATCTCTAATGGCGGGAACCATCGGCAGTCGTGTAGGCCACGTCGAAAAATCCACAAATGTCTCGTACATCACTCATAGTTTCAAATGTTCAAATGTTAGTATAGCTTATGGGACTTAACTACGGGGTCATCAGTCCCTAAACTTACAAACTACTTATGAACTAACTAAGGACGGCACAAATATCCATGCCCGAGGGGTGATTCGAATCCCCGACCGTAGTGGCCGTGCAGACCGTGACTGGAACGCCTCAGTCCCCTCGGCCACAGCGACCGGCACTCATAGTTTCATACCTTGAACATGCGCAGTTTACTGTACGCTTCAGTTCAAGGACTATTAAGTCGCATATTTAGCTGTAGGTCGATGGAGCTGATGGACCATGACTCTTTAAAAAATAAATAAAAGTAACTAAATAAACCGTTGGCAAAGGTCAACATTACATGCAAAGAAAAGGCAGAAAATATTAAGGATTTCGAAAAATAATTTCGACACAGTAATTTGGAAACGTTATGAAAGCTCACTGAAGGTGATTGTTAGCCACTGCTGGGCATTGTGGACTCAGAATTATAGGAAACTTGAAAGGGCGGGAACTCATGTTGAGCACGCTCGTTACAAATAATGAAGTAAAATTCTGCCACGGTCATCGTCACTTATTCTGAAATAGAAACATATGTACTTGATAATGAATCATTACTCCTTTATATACTCTCGTAACTTAAACTATAGGCCAGAAGCTTTTGGCTCAAGTCCCATTCAAAATCCGTTACAATTTAAAGTCCCACATTGACTGAATTTCTACATTTAAAATACACAAATTTGCACCCCACACTTGATCTCGCGATAGAATGACGATACTTGCAACGTTATCGATGGAATTATTCAAGAAAAATGGCACAAGTAAGCACATTTCCGTTACTTACATCAGACGTAACATACGTCCGCTCCGCTCCAGGTCCCAGCCAACTCTGTGAAGCATGGCGGAAACCTCGCCCTAACCGTTATCCAGTTCAAGTTGGCGGCGGAGCTCTGCCATTGGCTGAAGGCATCAGATTTCTCTCATAATGCTGAAGCGATAGCTCCTTACTTAACAGCCATATAAAACCGCTCTCTCAAAGAAGGATCTGTACCAATAGATTGGAAAGTTGCACTTACATCAAACCTAACATACGTCCACTCCGCTCCAGGTCCCAGCCAACTCTGCGATGCATGGCGGAACCCTCGCCCTAACCGCTATCCAGTTCAAGTTGGCCGGCGGAGCTCTACCATTGGCTGAAGGCATTAGCTTTCTATCTGATTGTGCTCAAGCGATAGGTCCTTACGTAACAGCCATATACAACCGCTCTCTCGAAGAAGAATCTGTATCAAGAGATTGGAAAGTTGCACAGATCACACATATATTAAAGAGAGGCAGTAGGAGTAACCCACTAAAATAAAAGCCTATTTCGTTGTCGTCAATTTGCAGCACGGTTTTGGAACATATCCTGGATTCAAATATTATGAATGATCTCGAACAGAAAGGTCTCTTGACCCAAAGTCAACACGGTTTTAGAAAATGTCGTTCCTGCGAAACACAACTGTCCCTTTATTCACACGAAGTGATGGTTGCTATCGACAAGGGTTTTCAAATCGATTCCGTATTTCTTGATTTCCAGAAGGCTTTTGACACCGTACCTCACAAACGGTTTTTAATCAAACTGCGTGGTTATGGTATATCGTCCCAAATTTGCGATTTCCTGTCAGAGAGGACACAGTTCGTAGTAATCGATGGTAAGGCATCGACTGAAACAGAGGTGATATCGGGCGTTCCACAGTGTAGTGTTATTGGTCCATCTAAGGTTTTTTCAGATGACGCCGTCATTTACCGTCTAGTAAAATCATCTGAAGAACAAAACCAACTGCAGAACGATTTGAATGAGATATCAGTAAGGTGTTAAAATTGGCAGTTGACTCTAAATAACGAAAAGTGTGAAGTCGTACACACGAGTACGAACATAAATCCGTTAAACTTTGTTTGCAAGATAAATCAATCAAAAGTGAAGGCCATAAACTCCACAAAATACCTAGGAATTACTATTACTTCAGACTTATATTGGAAAGAACACGCAGATAAGGTCGTGACAAAAGCGAACCAGAGACTGCGTTTTACTGGCAGATCCCTTAAAACATGCAACAGAACTACAAAAGAAACTGCATAGACTACGCTTGTCCGTCCATTTTTGGAGTATTGCTGCCCAGTGTGGGATCCTTATCGGGTGGGTTTGACGGAGGACATCGAAAGAGTCCATAGAAGGGTAGCTCGTTATGTATTGTCACGATACAGGGGAGACAGCGTTACGGAAATGATACAGGATCTGGGATGGGAATCATTACAACAATGGCGCTTATCGCTGCGGCGTGGCTACTTACGAAACTCCAGTCGCCAACATTCCCCTCCCACTTACATAGGTAGAAATGATCATCAGAATAAAATACGAGAAATCAGAGCTCGAACGGAGAGATTCAGGTCTTCTTTCTTCCCGCGCGCTGTTCGAGGATGGTATGGGAGATAAACAGTATAATGGTGGTTTGATGAACCCTCTGCCAGGCACCTAAATGTGATTTGCAGAGTATCCCATGTAGATGTAGAAGTCCAGGGACCGGTAACCCTAGCAATTTGGTCTTATTGGTTTACAAACATTTGAACAACTGACAGGGTGACTTCTGATATTATCCGACACCACTGCCGTTCCTTGCTTCGGCGCTTGTTCCATTGTGCCGCGCACTCAGAACTTGAGAACTCCATGATCGTCACAGACGCGATTGGCTGTTTGTGAAGTCGTTTTTTAACTATAAACTAACTTGTCATAAATTGATAATAAGTTACGTCAATGACGGCCGGCTGTCGTTTGAACGGCATCATTAGCGTGATCGCGCTACATTCGACAATAACAGTAGCGATAAAGAAATAGACTAGTCTTAAATTCGGTACAAGTGGGTTCACTGCCCGTTGCTGTATTCTGAAGTTGCGGCTTCGATCAGTCTGCCAGTTTGCTTCATAGTTACGTGTATCTTGACTGTTGTCAAAATTTGTGACCGTTACATCGCCGAAAGGAACTTTTTGAGCAAGTTACTGTATTCTATTTTCCGTAAATATTTTCAGGAAAGTTTGTAAATTTCGTAATTATTTAATGATGCTATAATGTGAAATCACAACTACTCGTAAATATTCCTTAATAAAGCTTGAAGTTATAACGGAATCAGGTTTCTTTACGTTGTTACAACATGCCATAAAGGGAAAATTAGGTATAATCCCGGTATTCATTTGAATCCTCGTAGATTAATTCTCTCATCACCATGATGTATGTGTCGCGGTTTCCTTCCTCTCTTGCCGCGGCTGAGTGGCCGAACGCATTGAAACGCTACGCTCCGATGCGCGAGGCCGTTCCCCGTCGGGGGTTCGAATGCCCCCTCGGGCATGGACGTTTGTGTCGTCTTTAGTATAAGTTAGTTCATAAGTAGTTTGTAAGTTTACACACTGATGACCCCGCAGTTATGTCCCTTAATCTTCACAAACAATTGAACATTTATTCATCTCCTCTCTGAAGTCACAATCTGATCCAACATTTATTTTTCCTTCGGTTTGTATCTGTCTTCTAGCAACGAAAGACAGTGTAAAAGCAGCCGTCGCTGTGGCTAAATTTTTCCGGTAATGAACTCATTTTCAGAAAATGTACTACTGGTGTACAACCTCACAAAACAACAACAAAAGATACTCGTGACACATTCGCTATTACCGTCTAGTCTCTGCTTACGTTTATCGACTAAACACACTGCCTCAAGATCTTGCATGAGTTTATTGCTTCCGAAATTCCTTCACTAGAGAAGACGAAGCAAATACTCCGGAATTCGTATCAAGAACAGCTGCAAGCATACGTAATTTAGAAGTAAATATCCCTGGACTCCTAAAAAAATTAAATCACTTAAAAAAAGTAAGTCTCCCGGTCCCGACTGTATACCAATTACGTTCCTTTCAGAGTAGTGACTCTGATTATAGTATCAACGTTTTGCTTTTAGTATTTGCACTGCCCAGGTATATTTCTATACGTGGTTGTAATTTTAGGGTCAATTGTGGCATTTTTCCCCTATATTTCAATTACACATATTTGTCTTTAGTTGTCTTAATTTAGAATAGTACTTTGCTTCTATAAGTAGTTCATTACTATGTTTATGTCACGAAATGTGTACCATGTACTTGCCTATAATGTTCATAGTACAGTTTTTCCATATCTATTACCTTTACTCCTCATCTTTTGTGATATTGTGGGATTTTTTCTGTGACCTTTTTTATATTACGTTTTATAGATTTTTATTTGACATTTTTTTTCGTATTTTCTTTGTGACCACGAACATGTATGTTGCATGTCTCCCTCCTTTGAATATATGATTCATATGTATATTTAGGGCTGACCTAGCTTTTTTAGTGTTATGTGCCTATGTCGACAAGCCTGTTAATGTTTTATTGCCAAAAAACGACTCTTTAGTCGTTCACTATCACTTTGTCAGCTTTGAGATTACAATGTCGCCATTATTGGAATGTTATTGTTTACTACGTTTGTACATATTATTTATGTGGTATTGAATAGTAGTTTCATTCCTATGCTGTAAAATTGTATTTTAACGGTGCTACGATACAATACTTTTTTTGTTTTTTATGTTTTTGCCTTAGTCACTTGATTATGTTTGTTCAATACACAGGGACCTGAAGATGCCATAGTGGAATGCCAAAAGTGGTTGTGATACAATAAATATTTTATTATACATACTGCTGTTGGTATCTCAGTTCCTTCCGACCTTTCAGAGTACGCTGATGCAATAGCCCCTATCACATACAACCACTCGCTCAGCGAACGTTCCGTACCCAAAGACTGGAAAGTTTAACACGTCACTCCAACATTCAAGAAAGGCAATAGGAATTATCCGTAAAATTACAGGCACTTATCATTGCCAATTTGCAGGAGGATTTTAGGTCATATACTTATCTCAAATATTTTGAAATACCTATTGTCTCATAGTCAACAGAGATTCAGAAACTATCGTTCTTGTGAAACACAGCTAGCTCTTTACTCATATGACGTGATGAGTGCTATCGATAAAGGATGTCAAGTAGATTCCGTATTTCTAGATTTCCGGAACGCTTTCGACACTGTACCTCACAAGCGTCTTCTAACAAAATTGCGTGCTTATGGAATATCGCCACAGTTGTGCGATTGGATTCGTGATTTCCTGTCAGAAAGGACACAGTACGCTGTAAATGATGGTAAGTCTTCGAGTAGAACAAAAGTAATATCAGGGGTTCACCGGGAAAGTGTTATAGGGCCCCTACTGTTCCTTATTCTTAAAACGATTTAGGAGACAAACGGAGTAGCGCTCTTAAACTGTTCGCGGATGATGTTGTCGTTTATCGGTTAGTAACGTCACCAGATGATCAACTGTAAAATTATTTAGACAAGATATCTGCGTGGTGCAAAATTTGGCATTCGACCCTTTAAAATAAGTGTAAGGTTATTCAAATGACAACTAAAAGAAATCACTTTAACTTCAGTTACAGGGTAAATTTGTCAGATCTACAGCTTATCAATGTTAGTAAGTACCTAGGAATAACAACTACGAGCAACTTAAATTGGAAAGAACAAAATAAATGGAGGGAGGGTGAGTCAAAGACTACGCTTCAATGGCAAAACACATAGAAGATTCAACAGTTCTACTAAGGAAACTGCCTACACTACACTCGTGCGTCCTATTTTGGAGTATTGCTGCGCGTTGCGGGATCCATACCAGGTTGGCCTGATGGACGATTTAAAGAAAATTCAGAGAAGGGCTGCTACTAGTTGGGGTGAAAATCATTGAAAGAAAGGCTTTATTTGTTGCGGAGAGATCTATTTGCGAAATTTCTTTCGCTAATTTTCTATTCAGAATCCGTACATAATTCTTAGCAGCCATCTAGATAGGGGGACATGATCACTATAATAAAGTAATGGAAATACGACCGAAAACAAAGATTTATGTGTCCCTTTCTCCCGTGAGCCATTATTGAATGGAATTATAGAGAAATATCATAAAATTGGTCCGATGAACTCTCTGTCATGCAGTTCACTGTGACTTACAAAGTATCCATGTAGATGTTATACATCTAAATCTACATGAGATACTCTGCAAATCAGTTTTAAGTGCCTGTCAGAGGGTTCATCGAGCCACCATTATACTATTTATCTCCCATTCCATTCTCGAATATCACGCGGGAAGAAAGAACACCTGAATCTCTCCGTTCGAGCTCTGATTTCTCGTATTTTATTCTGATGGTCATTTCTACCTATATCAGTGGGAGCCATCAATATATTTTTGCATTCGGAGGAGAATGTTGGCGATTGGAGTTTCGTAAGCAGCCCACGCCGTAGCGATAAGCGCCGTTGTTGTAATGTTTCCCATCCCAGATCGTGTATGATTTCGGTAACGCTGTGTCCCGTTTATCGTGACAATACGAAACGAGCTGCCCTTCTTTGGACTCTTTCGATGTCCTCCGTCAAACCCACCTGATAAGGATCCCACACTGGGCAGCAATACTCCAAAAATGGACGGACAAGCGTAGTGTATGCAATCTCTTTTGTAGTTCTGTTGCATCTTTTAAGAGTTCTGCCAATAAAACGCAGTCTTTGGTGCGCCTTTCCCACGACATTATCTACGTGTTCTTTCCAATTTAAGTCAGAAGTAACACTAATTCCTAGGTATTTTGTGGAGTTTACGGCCTTCACATTTGATTGATTTATCTTGTAAACAAAGTTTAACGGATTTCTTTTCGTACTCACGTGGACGACTTCACACTTCTCATATTTAGAGTCAATTGCCAATTTGTACACAACAGTGATATATTATTCAGATCGTTCTGCAGTTGGATTTGATCTTCAGATGATTTTACTAGACGGTAAATGATGGCGTCATCTGCAAATAACCTAAAAGAGCTACTTATATTTCCTTCCAATAAGGAACAGCAGAGGACCAATAACACTACCCTGTGGAACGTCCGATATCACTTCTGTTTTATTCGATGCCTTACCATCGATGACTACGAACTGTGTCCTCTCTGACAGGAAATCCTCTATCCAATCGCAAAATTGGGTCGATATACCATAACCAAGCAATTTGATTAAATTGTTGATTACTATGCTAGGAGTCCTTTAGTAGACTATTTACATCTCATCCACTTACGTACATCGTTTAAAAAGGGCTTTAGTCAGTTTTCACCAGAAATTCGATCGTTAATAGCGAGTTTAAAGGCTTATAGGACCTCTCCCCCCCCAAACAGTTTTTCCTCAACGCTTCCCGCTATACAAAGTTACACTCTCTAGCGCTCTCCCCTCCTCTTACCTCCCCACAACCCCCACGTAGCCTTTCGGATACCGTCCCATTTGCATCCAAATAGCGGCTTCAGAATTCCGATAAAAAAAACCACGTACAAAGTACACACACAGACACAACAGTGTGTCACCACGCAATTTGTAAAACCCCCGGATCGCTCTGAATGTTACAAACGGACTTTCACCCCGCCTTCTCCGTCTTCCGCAGTGTCGTTCCATTCTGACCTCCAGCCACCAAACTCTCCCTTTCCTTCGTCGTCTTCTTTTCCTTCCTCTTCTTATCCTCCTACGGGTCGTCGTAACTTGAGGCAGGAGTGCAATGGTGAGCGCGCGGCAGTGCTGGTGGGAGGTTTGCCAGAGGTGATAACGGGACAGATGCAGCACGGGAGGAGGTCAGACGGTGGCGAGGCGACAGGTAGCTTTGTGGTTCCTGCAGCGGCCACCTTCATTTGACAGCGCGCCAGTCGCACAAAGCTCCTAACAGCGCTGGCCTTAATGACCATTCAAACAGGGGCGTGGTTACCACTGCCACAGACAAATATATACAGATGGGAAACCTCCGTAAGGGCCCGGTCCTACGCTCTGGGGTGGGGGAGGGAGGGTTTCCAGCAGTTCCGTAAGATGTCCCATGATGGCGCTGCGGTCAGAAGCAGGCGGCAGGTAGCGGCTGTCCCCACCACCACCTCCCCTCAAACGCCAGCGAGCCGGACATAGCCGTGGCCTCGTGGCAGGCGGCACGACCTCTCTCCTCACCCTCCCTTCCACGCTACCCTCTGACGTGCGAGGGGCACCCTAAGCCAGCGAACCGCCTGACACCTGGTAGCATCTTACGGAACTACGAGGGGAGCGTAGGACAGTGGTTTAGGGTGGGCTGCTTCTCTGTATATGTTACTCTGTGCCACTGCTCTAACCTACTCGCCGTGCTTTTATATACCACCGGAGATCACCAAACTTAAATTACACCTGCCCAAATGACGGGCAAATACGACTGTGGTCAAATCTATGAGCCTTTCCCATTATTACTCTGGCACAGCTAAAGGAGGAGAAAACAATGAACAGCAAAGATGTTAAACAGGGTGGCCAGACGTCTCGTATTTTACGGGATCGTCCCTTATTTGGCCTGTGTGTCCCATTGTCCCAACAAAACACATGCGGGGCGTAGTTTGTCCCGGTTTTCGTTAACCGTCCCATATTTTTGAGACTTTGTGTCTTTAAGTATCAAATAGCACAAGAAAACGGACGGCTCGATAAGAGATTTCACCCAAAGGTTAAAGAAAAGTACACTTCTGATCAAAGAAAAGTGTACAAGGAACGATTAATAAAATTCTTTGTTTGGTACTGTGTAATTCTTTCACATTGCGAGAAGTTGTGCATTGGTTAGACATTTAGGATGTCATTATTACATTATGAAATAAGTCCTAAATGCTGCTTTAAATATAATTATTTTATTACACTATAGGCCTATTTCGGCTTTTAGCACCATCGTCAGGTGATGTCTGTTGGTCCTGACATCCATATACATCGATGGTTTTATTGCTGTCACTCATTTATTTATTACTTTGAATTTTAATTATTGCAATATTTCTGATGACTTATTTACGTTCTGATGTGACACCTTTTTGATAACCAAAGATGTAATATAATATAGTGTAATATTACATCTCTGGTTATCAAAAAGCTGTCACATCAGAACGTAAATAAGGCAATAATTAAAATTAAAACAACATAAGTCATCAGAAATATTGCAATAATTAAAATTCAAAGCAATAAATAAATGACTGACAGCAATAAAACCATCGATGTGTATGGATGTCAGGACCAACAGATATCACCTGACGATGGCCATAAAAGCCGAAATAGGCCTATAGTGTAATAAAATAATTATATTTAAAGCAGTGTTTAGGATTTATTGCATAATGTCTTTAAATGACATTTATAGTGCTGCAGGCTCAAGAGAAACCAAATTTAGGATGTCATTTTAAATCATTAAGAGTCACCCGTTGCATTGCTTTTTCACACAAATACGAAAAGAAATTCAGGCGCGTATTCATTTCCGAAATTACTTTCACGTTGAAGTACTTTTTCGGTCGACAGTGAATGTTGGTTTGATGTTTGCAACTCACACGACCTAGCTCATTAGAGCAAAACTTCAGTCACAAATTACGATGTCTTTTCTTGCAAAACGTGAGAATAGTGTCATCATAAATGATGAAGTAAACGTCTTGCTGCTGAGGAAGGCTTCTATGCTTTCCATGCAAGTCACTGGGGAGCACTAAGTGTACAATGTTAAATATGTTTGTGAAACGGTAAAGCACGAATTTATAAATTCTGCCTCCGTGAAAAATATTTCTTCCACATTATGTCATGCCATGATATCTGCCACAAAAAATTTCAGCTGGTAATTAGCTTTTCACAGTGTGTATCTGACGCCATTACTTTACAAACGGATGAAAACAACACATGAAGTATTCTAAACACAAGTCTTAATTATGTCCTGAACACTTTCAATTCTGAACCTCTCAATTTTCAAAAAACTGATTTTCGAATTATCATACTCTTGAATGACCAGCATTCCTCTGAAAAATATGTTTGAGAAAGTAGCCCATGTATATAATAATAGGTGTCTGCCCTAATGAAAGATGTCCTTATATAAAATTGAAATGCTGTTACTGCATGTTTACTGCATGTGACAACAAAAAAGTATTCACGTCATTAGTAAGCAACGCATATTTTATATTTTGTATAATTTTATTTTGATATATATATATATATATATATATATATATATATATATATATATATATATATATATATATATATATATATATATATATATATTTGTAATGAGAATCTTACGAAAAAGGTATGGTGATGTATATACCTGTGGTATGGACCAAATATTCGCATTCAAATATATTATACTGATACAACATTTACGAAACGTTTGACGAAATGTCGCTTCTTTTCAACTTCCAATTTGTGTCCCGTATTTTGATTTTGGGAATCTGGTCACCCTACGTTAGGATGAAATAAGAAAAGCGGTAACCATAGTAGCCATAGGTTCGTAAAGGGTGAAAACTATGAAAATAAGAAGCCTCTGTTTCGATTACAACTCATTACTTATAGTTGTGGAAAAAAAAAAAGAATTTCTCCGACATAGGTAAAGGGTGTATAAAAAAAATGGCGCAAACTTAAACGGTTGAAAATTCACGATAATAGAAGCAAAAATATTCCAGTAAACATGGGGCTGCAAACGAACTGTTTGCGAGATAATTATGAATGTATGGTTCCAAGCCTCCACTGAGGTCATTGTAAACACCTTCCTGGTTCGTACACATTAATTTGAAATTTGGACTTTACTATTAAGATTTACATCGCATTTAGTTCGCATTTGACTGACATTATTCTAAACAGCGTCCTACTTCGTTAGACGGAGCTTCGGCACAATTTGATGCTGCTATGAGACGGCATCTAACGCACAGATACGGTCAAAGATGGATAGATCGAGGTGGAGCAGTACCTTTGCCTTTGAGATCACCTGATCTCAATCTTTCGGAATTTTCGTTCTGGGGTCACCTCAAAAGCGAAGTGTCCAGCACACCCGTTAAAACGGCTGAAGAACTGGAGCGGATTGTTGTGCACGCTTGTCAACAATTGCGAAACGATCCAGAGAGTTTTGAAAGAATTCGAAATTCATTACAGAGACGAACATAGTGAAGCATCCAGATGCAAGAAAGAGACTTCGAACACTTTCCTTAACAGGTAACCCATGCGTGAAATGTGAACGAAATGCGATGTGAAACCTAATAGTAAAGTCTAAGATTGAAATTAATTTTTACTGACTATGGCGATGTTTGTTTCTATTATGGTTTACATTCAACCGTCTAAACTTCCACCATCCTTTTTGATACAATATAATATGTGTGTCTGTGTGTGTGTGTGTGTGTGTGTGTGTGTGTGTGTGTGTGTGTGTCTGTTCTCCGTGAGTTATCAGACGGAAAAATATCCTTTCGCTGAATTATCGAGTCTATTCATGTACATAGACAGCTGTAGGTAAACACTATTTTTTTTCAATGAGAAGGAATCCTGTTTCCTTTCGGTATCTGTAAAAATTTAACTGCGCCACTGATTTGGGATGACGAAAGTCACAAAACTTGCAAATATTGACTGCATGCCCAACAGTGAAGTTGACGAGGGAAACGACTCGTTTCGGAAGTGTGAAACCACTCGCTCACTTCTACCGCTCATGGAAATATTTCCTTCAATTTTTTTTTAGAAAATAAATAAAAAAAGAGGAAATGACTTCTAAAGCCCTAAAAATATTAAGAAGATGTGCACACGTCAGAGCACTTCTTATTACTATTAACATAAATGTGAAACTGTTCGTTAAATTGTGAATTGTGTCAATATTTATTGGAAAGGCAACTATGAAAATGGTAGTTTCGTGTTACTATCAAACCTCCTAATCTCTTCCTGAAATATTAATTGCGGTACTTACTTATGAAATATGAGAAATATTTTCGAGGGAAGTGGTAGACTGAACGTCATGAAAAGAATAACGGCAAATAACTTGACTTTAACTGTAAAACCGAACTGTGTTATAGAAATACAATGGAAATGTAACGTAGTAATAGTGATTCTCGTTTGTTAGAGAAATAAAACAAACTGGTAATAAATAAAATCTATGGTGCGGTAATTAAATTAGTTATATATCAACAAATAATACAATTCCTTGAAACAATATTGTCTCGTTATACCAAAGGTATTAAACATAAAGAGAGTCATTGAATTAAAATTTATGCTGTGGCCGGGATTCGAACCCGGGACCTCCTATTACTTTTTTTCTATTTATTTTATTTTATTTTTCTTTTTTTCTTTTTTTTTTTTTTTTTTTTTTTTTTTTTTTTGCTCTATGGTTAGTTCTATTCGTTGCGGACGCTGCTGGTGTTTGTTCGTTTTTGTTCGGTGAGTTTTTTGCTCAGCTTTTTTATTACAGAGGGCATTGAGCCCTCTGGGCGTGCTGAGGCACAACGCCCGGCAGAAACATCCATGCCCGAGTGGGGGATTCGAACCCCCGACCGCAGCGGCCGTGCAGAACGTGACTGGTACGCCGCAAACCGCTCGGCCACCGCGGCCGGCTACTAGGTTGGTGCTTTAGACCACTCAGCTAACACAGCGTTGTTGCCAAAGCGACTACACGGACTGTATAAAAGCACGTCTCCCTCCACAGCACACTTTAATTCTGCCTCATGTTCCCTGTGAAATGCGTATCAAATTTCCAGGGCTCTCCTACATTGGAATAGCACCCCAGGAAAGAGAGTGATTAGGAACTATCCCGCCTTGTTCCTCAGGCCGAGGTGATATAAATATCAACAACTAATACAATTCCTTGAGACAAACATTGTTTATACCAAAGGTATTAAACATAAGGAGAGGCACTGAATTAATATTTATGCTGTAGCCGGGAACATGAGGCAGAATTAAAGTATGTGGTGTGCAAGAAGATGTGTGCCTTAAGACAGTCCGTGCTTTGGCTACAACGCTATGTTAGCTGAGTGATCTCAAGCACCTACCCAGTAAGTAGGAGGTCCCGGGTTCGAATCCCGGCCACAGCATAAATTTTAATTCAGTGCCTCTCCTTATGTTTAAATTAGATATTTTTGAAAAGTAAAGTTAATTAACATCATTTCACGCGTATAGCTCAATGACAGGGAAGGTAAGAGTTAAATGCCTGTTCGGGCCTCTAAGCGGAGACAAAATTAAATCTCTTTATGTATTATTCCCTGAACTTAGTAGACAAAGCCTCAGTGTTCCGTGTGCTACACGTAGATACATTTTTCCCAGTATCTGGATTATTGGAACGGTACAAATCAGAATTAGTGAATTTAAAGGATATGGTGTGTTTCCCAACCACAGACATTGCCGAGGAAGGCCGTAGCGTAGGTGCAACCACAGCGGGCCACGATTGTGTAGCTGGCTGTGATCAGCGTCACTACCTGCCATTCATATGATGATGGTCTACGTTGGCTGAAACATGTCATGAAATAAAAAATAACAATTCTGCGATCTGTCAGTTTTAATTTTAATTTTAATTTTAAACGTAACTTTGTGTTGAAAACAATGTTTGTTTATGTTTTAGTCCACCTCACAGCAATAACTTTCATAAGCCTCCGCTATACGTACCTGACCTTGTACCTCGTTTTTCAGTATCGATTGTACTTTCAGAGATATATGGTGTTAAATATCTGAGGGGGAACACCCTGTATAGATTTTTCTTACACTGCTACCGATTTCGGTAAGTTACAGTCCCATCTTGATGTGCACAAATAAATCATGATATATGACACAGTGTTCTTTGTACCATTCAGTGCGGCCTTACGTCACAGTTCCTTGACTGGTGCCTATCGCGGGAAATTATACTCTGCAGACACCATGAAAATTCGTGAATCAGATCCAATTAGATTCAAATGTTCAACTATTTGTAAAGCTATGGGAGGAGAGTGCATTAGTTATTGATCCCTATGCTTACAAACTACTTAAACTGAGTTAAACCAAACCCAGATAGAGCGGAATTATTTTTTGTTTAAATCTGTTTTCGGAAGCTTCATATGAGTGCAAAATCACGCCATTAGTTTTGCCATACTGCCTTTTTTTCTTGAAGGACGTTGAAATCCATAGGTTGAAGTTAGATATAGTGGAGATTAGTGAAGTTCGGTGGCAGGAAGAACGTGACTTCTGGTCAGGTGAGTACAGGATTATAAATACAAAATCAGTTGGGAGTATCACAGGAGTAGGACTGATAATGAATAAGAAAATAGGAATGCGGGTAAACTACTATGAGCAGCACAGTGATCACATTATCGTTGTCAAGACAGATACAAAGCCAACACCGACAACAGTAGTACAGGTTTATATGCCAACTATCTCTGCCGATGATGAGGACATTGGAGAAATGTATGAGGAGTTAAAGGAAATTATTCAGACAATTACGGGAGAGGAAAATTTAATTTTGATGGGAGACCGGAATTCGGTAGTAGGTAAAGGAATAGAAGGAAATACAGCATGTGAATATGGACTGGGCAAAATGAATGAAAGTCGCCTGGTAGAATTTTGCACGGAACAATATTTCATCATAACAAACAACTGGTTTAAGAATCACGAAATTAGGTTGTATCTGTGGAAAAGACCGGAAGGAATGATATAGTTTTTATAATGGTAAAACATGGCTTCGGAACCAGTTTTTGAATTGTAAGACATACCCAGTGGCAGCCTCTGACCATAACTTATTGGTCATGAACTGTAGGCTGAAACTGAAACAACTGCAGAAAGGTAGGAAAATAAGAAGATGCGAATTGGATAAATTGAGGGAACCTGAAGTTTTTAAGAATTTCAGAGGGAGTTTTAGGCAACAATTGACAGAAACGGGGGTAAATAAAACAGTAGAAGAGGAATGTGTAGCATTGAGAGATCAAATAGTGAAGGCAGCAGCGGAGAAATTAGGTAGAAAGGCAAACCTACAAAAAATCATTGGATATCACAGAAAATACTTAAGTTAATTGATGAAAGTCGAAAATATAAAAAAATCATTAAATGAAACAAGAAAAATGGAGTATAGACGACTAAGAAATGAGATTGACAGGAACAGCATAATGGCTAAGCAGGAGTTGCTAGAAGTCAAATGTAAATCTGTAGAGGAATGTATAAAAAGGGAAAAGGTAGAAACTGCCCACAGGAAAACAAAAGAGACATTTGGGGACAAGAAAAGCAGCTGTATGAATATCAAGAACTCAGATGGAAAACCAGTTCTCAGCAAAGAAGGGAAAGCTGAGAGGTGGAAAGAGTACATAGAGGAGCTCTACAAAGGAAATGGACAATGTTGTAGGAAGGAAAGAGGAAGTAGTTGAAGATGAAATAGGAGATACTGAGAGATGAATTTGACAGAGCCCTGTAAGACGTAGGTCGGAACAAGGCCCCGGGAGTAGATGACATATCCTCTGAGCTACTAAAGTCTATCGGAGAGTCAGCCATGACAAAACTCTTTCACCTGGTGTGTAACATGTATGAGACAGGCGAAATACCCCCAGACTTAAAGAAAAAAATAATAATCCCCATTCCAAAGAAATCAGGCGCAGACAGGTGTGAAAATTACAGAACCATCAGTCTGATAAGACATGATTGCAAATTTTTAACCCGAATTATCTAAAGGAGAACGAAAAAGATGGTAGAAGCTGACCTCGGAGAAGATCAGTTTGGATGTTAATGTAAGTGTAAGGAAGTATTTTCTGAAGGCATTTGTGTGGAGCGATTCCTTGTACGGGAGTGAAACATGGACGATAAACACTGCGGACAGGAAGAGAATAGAGGCTTTTGAAATGTAGTACTACAGAAGATTGCTGAATATTAGGTGAGTAGATAGCGTAACTAATGAAGAGATATATCAGAATTGGTGAGAAAAGGAATTTTCGGCATACATTGACTAAAAGAAGGGATCGCTTGGTGGGCCACATACTTAGAGATCGAGGAATCCTAAATTTAGCATTGAGGGGAAGTGTGTGGGGTAAAAATCGCAGAGGGAGGCTAAGAGACGCACATTGTAAGCAGATTCAAATGGATGTGGTTTGCCGTTCTTATGAGGAGATGAAAAGGCTTGCTCAGGATAGACTAGGGTGGAGAGCTGCTTCAAACCAGTCTCCGGACTGAAGACCATAACAACAACAGATATAACATTTGAATGATTATACCATCTCGTAAAATATTAACTTTTCCTCGTGGAACACCCTATATGTTATTCTGTTTACGCTAAAAATTTGTCAAAACGTGGGACAGCATCCAGATAATGGACATAGGTTTCGGCAGCTTTGCGACTTAACGTGCATTTATTGTCTCACGGATACTGGACTCGCACAGCGGTGTATACACTCGACGAATCTGTTGGAATGGCATTTCATGCACGGGCAGAGCCCACCGCGAGTGAACAGCAAGTGGATTCCCCTCCACAGGAAACAACAGACGCCGTGGGTTTGCGGTGGCCAGGAGTGGTGGGAGAGGGGAGGGGCGGGTATTTCAGATATTCAGCCAGCGGCGCATTCAGCGGCGGCGTCATTCAGCGTATTGTATGGCTGGAGCCGTCCCTTCTGTACACCGACGAGACGTACTGTGCTCGACGTACGGCACGCGGCGGCAGTGGACGCGATAACTCCGATACACCTGCGGACAACGCGCCTATCAGCCGCGGCCGGGCCATTGTGCTCGGATATCACTGGCTGATCGGGCGCGCCACTTGTCATCGCAGGGGCGCGCGTTTACCCACTACAAAATGTAGCCCTATCTAGCCAGTAGATGTCAGTCCCTGTGTGGAATGCAGATAATTGATACAGATCATGAGTGACGAACGGTGGTAACCGTGTGTATCTGCGGTTCCGCGTCCGATGTATCCAGTGGCTCAGGGGAAATATTTAAATAGTAGCTGATTGTCCGAAACAAAAGGAAACAAATGTGGAATAGGGTCTCATTCTTTCTCAACCCTACACTGCATGAATTTTTATTTAGGCGCAAAAAATGCATATATATATATATATATATATATATATATATATATATATGGTAGAAAATGTTCACCTATGCAGAGTAAAAATTGTATAACTCATTTAACAATGTGAAAGTCATTAGTTAGTTACCTCTTCCCATTATCAAAATCATGCATTTAGACATAAGTCACTCTGTAGGAAAATATTGGTATCTAACGTGTTTTCTACTCCGATTAGATGTATACAACATCGGTTTTTTTTTTTTTTTTTTTTTTTTCAGGGGAAATAAATAATAGCTGATTGTCCCAAACAAGAGAAAACAAAGATGGTATAGAGTATCATTCTTTGTTTTTAACCGTACACTGCATGAATTTGTATTTAGGCGTGTATATATATATCAGCTATGCATGGGGAAAAATATTGAAAAAATATACAACACATTTAACAATGGGAAAGTCATTATTTACCTGATGGCATTATCAACATCATGCATTTAGACATAAGTCGCTCTTTAGGAAAATATTGGTATCTAATATGTTTTCTATTCCGATTATATGTCTGTAACATGATATCTTTATTTTTATTTATTTTACTTGACAGAAGACGTATTATTTTGTAATTACATTAATGCTCAACAGTGAGTAAGATCCTCTGGAACACTCTTTGTTGCATTTCTCCTCAATTCATTACTACACTTTTTGTGTCCCAGCCTCGTCGCCGCTTTTGTGTCCCGTTCCGTCGTAGGTGTCGGTGGCCGAGTAGAAAGAGGCCGACACAGGAATAAAGGATGCACGCTTGTGCAGGTACGAAGGTGAGCAGCCGGTGGGACAGCAGAAACTAGAAACACTAGAGTAAATTAGAACGAGATATATATTGCACAGAATATATACAATACTTAACTTTTACATAGCTCAGTACTGCGGAATGCTGATACATAGTTGAGCTAGAGGCCCGCCTAGTGCCTATCTGATAGCACAGTCTTCACTGGTGCCTATCTGATTCCGAAGTGTTAACTGGTTCCTATCTCAGTCCCAAGTGAACGATGTCGTTCAGTGGTGGCCACGAGCGGAGTTGTAACAGAGGGCGCTCGTGGCTGACGTCGTAAGAACGCCGCGCCGTGCGTGCATGGCGGCGCGCGGCGAAAGTAGGTGGCGCGCACTTTAGACTTGTGCGACACCACAACACTGCCTTCTATGGAGGAAACTATTAACTAAATGCTTAGAACAGACTCCAATATATACGATATGCATTGTGTTAATTGATAAACAGTGCTATTAGGACGCTGTGTAAAATTATAGGGCCACAAATAGTCATGTGGGCATGCGTTTATTGACGCGTTTCGATTATATCATCTTCAGAATCGTGGAGGAGGGTTAACATAGTGAAATTGTATGGCGTCAATGCCCTGCTGAAAATTACCTAATGAACGTTAGTAATGTTCATCAGGGCATTGACGCCATACAATGTCACTATGCTAACCCTCCTACACGGTTATGAAGATGATTTAATCGAAACGCGTCAATAAACGTATGACCACATGACTATCTGTGGCCCTATAATTTTACACAGCGACCTAATAGCACTGTTTATCAATTAATACTGATATGGGCGCATACCTTATCAACGACTTTGTCACGTCTGGAAATGCATGGTGTTGCCATCTGTCAAAAACAAGTATTTTTGAAAAAGTAATAAAAATTTGTGTTGCCAAACGGTAATACCATGCAGCGTAGGGTTAAGTTTGTCCATTATTGTCAGTGATTGTTCTGTGACTGTTTTACTTCTGTAAAATAAAATGAACTTGTCTTCAGTTACAAAAATTTCGTTTTATATCTACACAATGCATTTCGAGCTCTGAGTACTCATCATCTGGTGCCTCTACGATTCTTTATATATACTTAAAGGCCAGAGGCTGTCAAGATTCCAATATGGGTGGCAACAATATGGTAAATTTTAAATACAGGTTCACATAATTAAAGAGATTTAACAATTGACTTACTTAATAAACAGCTGCACAGAAAAAAATCTGGTGCTGTATGAGAATTTTCTGCCCTGGAGCACATTTGTAGGTACGTATAAAGAACCATTATCACTAACACTTCTAATCTTGAAGCATATTTTGGAATTACAACTCAAAGATTTACAGCTATGAAGATGTCCCACTTCTTTATTACTAAGAAGTTATATTAAAATAAAGATGTTTATTTATATATACACAAAGTTTTTTTAATTATTTAATTTTTTATTTTTTATTAAGATACAGATTTTTTTATGTTACACTTTCTGTTTTGTCAATAGGGGTTATTCATAAGAGGGTTTGTGGAAAGATTAATTACGTTTGTAGATTGGCAATAGGTTATAATGCTAAGTATTTGTCTTAGCAGGAAAAAATACTTTTGAAATTACCGAAAAAAACTGTGGCTGCTAATTTCTAATTATTCAAGTAAATCGAGTGTTTTGCTTTTTATTTTTGTGTAGGGTATTGCTAGGCTACTGTGGATGTCAATTAGTTTGAGTTTATTGAAGTATAGATGATTAGCTATTGTGGATTAGTCAAAATGATTAAGTCTAAAAGCATCAGTGTGTTCTTTGTAACCCGTATGCAAAGTTCTTCCAGTTTTGCCTGTGTAAAATGAAGGGCAGCTGTTACATTGTATTTTATATATCCCCTTCTGTTCTGTAATTGGGGTGTTTTTGTTCACTCTGTGTGGTTGTTATTGGAGAAATCCTGGTGTTCTTAAATAAGATGGCAATTTTTTCTGTAATGCTACGCCTAAATAAGGAATACCTGTAAAGATTTGTGTTTTGTCAGTGGTTTTACTAATAATGTTATCGTTAGTGATGTTAGTTTTTTTTTTTTTTTTTTTTTTTTTTTTTTTTGTAGATAGGTCATGCATCATGACGGGACTTCTGAACCTAAGAATCGTAAGGTGACACACCGTCTAAAGGCAACATTCCCTCGAAGATGGATATCTAGGTATGGACCCGTGTTTTGGTCACCAAGGTCACACGACCTTACGCCTTCGGCAAAGTCGACAAAGAAAAAGTGAAAGATGCGTACAGTTCTCTAACAAAATTGTGGCTCAGAAGTGAAAGAAGCGTGTCTCTTCTATTTTCCTTAATGGAACTGCGCTTAATTAATTGACGATCCCCATCTATGGATCTTAAATAAAACAATATATGGTGGCAACGGAAACGCAGGTTTGTATTCTCTCCTCCAGAAGGGAGCAAGAGACAAGATATTTGGCCTGACTACACAACATTTGCAAAATATATAGTGTAGTAGAATTTAAATTAGGATAAATGGGTAACGTTTCATAAAATGAATTATTGTCCAAGGCATAAACAACAAAAGAGAGAGACCAATTTAAATATAATAAAGACTCATGTTACCAAAGAATTACATAAGATTATATGGCCCTAATAGTGCCCCACCAGCTAAAGTAGCACTAGCGTAATTAATGATGAATATTTTTCAGAGGAGAAGGGAAGAATGAATATACGTTCTGACACAGATACATGCGCCAAGCCATGCAGGTTTTTATCATCGCGGAAAAAAAAAAAAAAAAAAAAAAAAAAAAAACAACAGGAACACAAGCAGCAAGAGGCTCTACGGAACAGCAGGATCACTCGCGCACCAATAAAAGAAAACCTTTGTTCACGTCTAGACTTTTTTTTATATTTATGGTACTTGAATTTCAGAACAATAAAACATTGTCAAGAAAATCGACTTTGAAGTTTTTCTAGTAAGCGTAAACAACAATAATTCAATCAACATATGTTGGTGTAGCTCAGGTGGTAGCGTTCTGGCCATATAATTGTAAGTTTGGTGGTTCGAATCCGGCCGGAACAGGCCTTTTATTAATTTTTTTTCATTGTGTGTACTTGCATAATTTTAATATTTAATGGTAGTTTTTGCCAAAAATGCACGTATTTTTATTGATTCGCTATTTTCTATATCTCATAAAAGGTTGTTAGTAATGATGGTTTCAATCAAAAAAAAACATATGTCAATTTTTATACAGTATTGGCTTCATTATTAGGTGACAACGGTAGTCTTTGATTGTTCAGTTTGTGAAGAGCTATGAGGCTACTAATGGCTTTCCAAGCAGCTAACCTACTTAAACCATCGTTTTAGGTAGCGGCAAAGTTTTCAGCTCGTCTAGATAAACTTATACAAAAGCTGACCAACACGTGGTATTAGAGATCCCAAAATAGATTAATAAACTGAATTAGAAATCGAAAAATGGGATTCGAACCAGCGACTCTCTAATAGTGAGGACAGAAAGCTACCACTTTGTTCTTTTTTTTAAAAAAAAATTAATTTATATTTTTTTCTCTGCGTTGTTCCGTTCCTTGCGCCGTCTCTGATCGTGTTTGTTCGGTGTTGTTCAATGTGTTTTAGGCTCAGCTTTTTTATTACAGAGGGCATTCAGTCCTCTGACCGGGCGCGCTGAGCCACGTCGCCCGGCGTTCACCTGAGCTACACCGACAGATGCTGCAAATGTTTTGCTTATTGGTACTTACTTGCACTTGCAGAAATTAAAAGTAGATTTTCTCGATAATTTTTTAGAGTTACGTGGTATGGCTTTGGTTGATTCCTATTCAAGTTCTGAACTTCACGTAAATTCTAAAATCCGACAGCTATGTAGTCACCTTGCTATCAACAGAAATCAAAAGTCCATTGAAGTTGATGGTGCAATTTTTGAAATTCAACTTTGAACGTCCTCACGTGCCTTTGATTTAAGTTTTTTTTTGGGTCATACACTAACAGCTGTAAGAATGTACCCAATAAAAGATTGGACGCATGTATTATTACAATACCTTTGTACTACCACCTCTTAAAATATATAATGTTCCTACTGAAACTACATTTGTAATAGGAGATAGACACAGGGTCCAACGACAATAGCGGAATGTTTTGAGAATTCAGCTTTGGTGCTATTGTACTAGGTAATTCAACTCTTTATTTCTTTTGCACACCGTAGGACATGTTGTTCTGTTATTAGTTGGAAATTTCGCTACTCTACTTGGATCCGGTGCTACTAATCTACGTATTTCTTGGTTCTATTGTCCACTTCGTTGGTCTCCAAAACAGACTGCTTATGTTCAAAGTCCCTTCTTTTAGTTGTCAATCATGTATGCATTCATCACATTTTCATGTATAATTTGGAAGGAAACCCCCAATTTCCAGCGCTTTGTGTAGAATCTCGTAATCTGGTCCACTTTTTCAACGACTCCTTCTGTGACGTTGAGGCTTTTGATGATGATACCATGGCTGCATATGAAAAGAGGTAACGGAGGTTACAATACGACACTATCATAGTAAATTAGTGAGATACATGTCCATTACATGTAATATAATCGGCAGACAGCCACAAACTCAGTGATCAGCGTAAGATAAGCATGACTCAACGTCCGCATAGAGCCTGTGTACCCCAAGAGCAAGTAATCAAAAGAAACGTCCGTAGAGAGCTTGCCTGCAATAGAGAAACTTCCTGGATTCCAATTCCGATCGGTCAC